>GG745355.1:422735-473151 GCA_000151295.1 Allomyces macrogynus ATCC 38327 | reverse complement strand
TCGATACAAACTTTGGAGAGTCTTCTCACGGCTTACGCGAAAGCTGGCAGTGTGGAGCGCTTGCAGAAAACGGAGCAGATGTACTATGAACTCGTAGCAACAAACCGTGTCACGTTGAAAATGTTTGGCATCGTTGCAAATCTCTGGGCCGATGCTGCTGCTCATCCCGACGCACCCACGTTCAGGCGGTAGGGCAAGGATCGTGTCGCGGCCATTCGTGCGATCATGGATGACGCTGTCCGGCTTGGTTTCATTCCTTCTCCATTTGGCAACGACTTTCTGAATGGCTCATTGATTCGCGCCACCACCTGGCAAAACGGCCCACTCGCTGCAGATAACATGGTCATGGTCATGGCGGACCAAGGTGCCAGTCAGAGTGGAAAGACATTGTCAAGTCTTGTGATGAAGCTGGTCGAGGTTCAATGCTTAAATGAGGCCTTAGTGGCGATTGTTGACGGACAGCCCGGCGGAAAGCTTCCGCTCAGCGTGATTGTCCATTTTTTGTGCGCTTCACGCAAATACCAAGAGGCGATTGATCGCGTTGGTCCATGACTCGAGAAGGTTCCATTGACTGATCGCGATTGGCAACTTTATACGGCCCATTTCGAAGTACTTCGCGCTCTCGGCCAGTTCCAACTCATGTTTGACTTGCATGAAGACGTGATTCTGTCGGGATTGCCGCTTGGGCCTCGCTATTACCTCAACCTTATTGTGCAAACGACGCGCCTCGGCCAGCCTGGACTTGATCGAGCTCTCGACTATGCCGAGGAAATGATTCAGCTTGGCTTTCCGCTCAGCAGCAAAACTGTGCTCAAGTTGCGACGCGAAGCCATCTTACAGAACAATATCCAGGCACAGTCTCGCCTCGAGGCACTATTGGCGGTGCATGGTGATGCTGGGACGCCATCGCATGCTCAGCGTCGCTATTCTGATAAAAATGGGCGCCGTGCTGTTTGTGAAGCAAAGCGGGCGTCACGCCCGACCCAACCTCGATCCTGCGAAGGGAGGGCATCGACTCGAGGGCCATATCAGACGCGATCCCGCGGCGTAGGTTGGCGTCGGCCACGACCTCCTGCCGCATGCAGATCTTGCGCAACCAATCGGCGGGAACGACAAGCGACCGCACCTTTAGCTTGTCGCGCGTCTTGCTCTGGTTGCACGTCTTGCCCTGGTTGCGAGTCTTGCCCTGGTTGGGCGCCTTGCCCTTGCTGCGCGACTTTCCCTTGCCGCGCGTTTTCCCCTAGCCGCGCGTCGTACCCTGGACGTGTGTTGTCGGCGCCGGTGTCGGCGTCACATCGGCCGTTGGCGTGAAGGAGTACGGCAACTCGCGACCGCCCTCGAGAAGTTCACCGTTCAGGCCCGACACATCTCGAGCGCGCAAATGGAAGAATTATCCCCGACAGGCCCTTCCGGCCAATACGCGACATCGAGCGCGAGCACGGGCTGTCGTCATGAGCGCGTGCAACGGTAAAGTGTGCAAACTGGCGAAGGACTGAAGAAGCATCAAGTTTGAAGCAAGCTGTATCAAAGCATCAGCTCGCTTGGCTCGCTGCGGGCCATCACGCAACAAGACACGTGATGGCGTCAACAAATCGGTTCGCTCGCGGCCGCACCATCCCACCACCGCCAATCTTTGTCGAGCGAGAACGCAACTAGCGAGCAACCCGATTCCGTTCGCGCGCTCGACGACTTGGTGCAACAGCATGGATCCAAGCAAAGGACCAGCGCAGCCGCTGACGGCAACCGGCCCGTCAGCCCCTTCACGCCTTCTCGGCAGGCCCCAAGCGTCTGGCAAGCCATCTACCGATGCGTCTTCCGATTCGTCCAGCTCTGGATCTGACAGTGATGACAGCAGCGGCAGTGACAGCGACAAGGACAGCGATGACTCGAGCGGCTCCGGGTCCTCGTCGTCGGACGAGGAGGGCGCCATCAAGCCCGACGACGAATCCGCGATCACGCCGAGCACGCTGACGCCGACACCGACGGTTGCCGCTGAGCCGTCGATCAAGGCAGAGCCCGTCGACGACACGGCTCATGTAGCAATGCCGATCGACGCGACGACCGCTGCCGCGGCAGCACGGGCCAAGGCGCTGCAGCGCAAGGCCGAGGCGTTCGAGACGATCATGCAGGTGCCGCGGCGCCCCGGTTCTTGCACGGTGGGCGTGCCGACGGCCATCAAGGGTACGCCCTTCTCCATCATTTCCCCACCAAGACTGAGGGGTGTCCCGTGGCGTGTTGCTACTTTTATGATCCATTGCGGTCTGCCTTCGATGGCAAACACGTTGGCCACATTCGCTCCTCTCTCTCACTCTCACTCTCTCTCCCAGTCTCGTTTCTCTACCGGCGTAATACATCGTTTGTATTGACCGACCCTTAATTTCCTGTGGCTCGGATTCGGTAGCAAACTCGTTTGTCGTTAAAATGGCGCACCTCGACCAGCCCATCTACTGCTACGACCTGCGGTGCGAGCCCGAGGCGCCGTCGATGCGCATCCGCGCTCTTTTCAGCACGTGGCGCGAGCTCTACCTGCTCGATCTCGTCTATGACCAGCACAAGCCCAAAGGCACCGGGTCCATCAACGTCGCGCAAATTTCGTGCTTTGACGGTAAGCGCGCGCTCTTCACGCCCATGCCCCTGATGCTCGCGCCGGACGAGGAAAAGGTGTACGAGGTGTCGCTGCCCCTGCCCAACCGCCAGAACCAGCCCAAGCGCCGCCCGTTTGAGCGCGTCTTCACGATCAAGCTGCGAAAGCTGACCGAAATGCCGTTCCGCGAGCTGCACAATTACCTGCAAGGCATTATTTCGCGCGAGCATTCCGTGTTCAGTTACACGTCGGCTGTCGGTTTGTTCTTCTCCTTTTTCGCTGGCTTTTGTCCCCACAACCTGGATGTTGACAACACTTCAACCCCTTGAACAGACGTCATTTTCCGCCAAGCCGCACAGTCGTTTCTCTCGCCGCAGGGCCGTGTTCTGTTCGACTCGCGGTTCAAGACCACGACGGGCACGGGCATGGAGGTCATGCCGGGCTACACGCAGGCGATTCGCACAGCCGAAAACCACTTGATCATTATTCTCGACGTGACGAGTGCGCTCTTCTACGAGGCCAAGCCGCTGTCGGAGCTGCTCAAAATCGCGTTTGGCCGGCCGCGGCTCGGCACGCTCTCCGAGCAGGAAGTCTACATGGTCGAGCGCGTGATGCGCGGGTTCAGCGTGCTGCCCAACTACCAGCGCGACGCGCCGCGCCGACCCTACAAGATTGCCGCGCTCACGCGCACGGGCGCCAACGCGACCTACTTCACCATGAACGGTCGCGAAATGTCGGTCGCGGCCTACTTTGAGGCCGAGTATAACCGCAAGCTCGAGTTCCCAGACCTGCCGTGCGTTGTGGCCGTGGTCGGCGGCGGCAACCAGCAGCGCGGCAACTTCCACCACGGCAACGCCAACGACAACAAGCCTGTCCAGATATACTTGCCGGTCGAGCTGTGCACGATGGTGGAGGGCCAAAAGGTGGCGCGCCCGCTCGGGCTCATGGACATCAAGCACTTCAAGCCGTCCGCGATGCGCCCCGTGGAGCGCGCCAAGGAGATTGAAAAATCGGCGCGGCTCGTCTACGACCCGACGCCGCCGCTGCTCAAGTCGTTCCATCTCGGGCCCGAGTTTCAGATGCTCGGGATCACAGGCCGCACGTTGCCGGCGCCGCGGCTCCTCTACCACGCGACCTCGCGCGAACCCGTGGCCGTGCCCGTCAAGGGCCGCTGGAACATGGAGACGCACCGCATGTACCGCGGCGTGACGTTGCGCAAGTGGGCGGTGCTCCCGCTCGTGCCGTGCCAACCCGACCAGGTCGCGCGTTTCATGACGCGGTGGATCGGCACGATGCGCGATACGGGGATCCACGTCGTCGATCCGAAACCCAAGATCTTGGCCCCGGCGAACCCGGAGGAAGCGCTCGAGACGGCCATTCAGCACGCCTACTTGCAAGCCGGCGACCAGTCGGTGCACCCGGACTTGCTCGTCTTCATTTTGCCGGAGCGCAACTATAAGATCTACACGAGCATCAAGCGCATTTGCGACACGCTGCTCGGCGTCGCATCGCAGTGCATCACGCAAAAGGTGATGCTCGGGATGAAGGGGACGCACTTGGAGAACTTGTGCTTGAAGGTCAACGTCAAGCTGCCGGGCGGGACCAATGCGCGCATCGACCCAGAGCAGCTGCCGTGCGTGCGCGACATTCCGACGATTTTCATGGGTGCCGACGTGACGCATCCGGCGCAGGAGATTCGGTCGCCGTCGATTGCCGCCGTGGTCGGGAGCATGGTACATTTGCGGGATTTGCGCGTTTATGCATGTGCGCACCGTCCATTTGCTGACCCCACTTCGTTGTTCCGCCCTCAGGACGCATTCGCCTCGCAATACGCCGCCGTCTCGCGCATCCAGCCGATCCGCGCTGAGATCATTCTCGACATGGGCTCGATGGTGCTCGAGCTGCTGCAAAAGTTTTACGCCAACACGGGCGCCAAGCCGCAGCGTATCATCTTCTACCGCGACGGCATTTCCGAGGGCCAGTTTACCGAAGTGATTCGGTCCGAGGTCACGGCGATTCGCAAGGCGTGTGCCGCGCTCGACCCAAACTACAGGCCCAAGCTCACGTTCATGATCGTGCAAAAGCGCCATCATACGCGCTTTTTCCCGGACGAAGGCACGATTGTCGACGATCGGTACGTGGCGGTTTGGTGGGGTTTGACCAGGCTGTGGGCGGGCACGTTTTCGCTCACCCATGAGTGCGCTCTCGCTTATTTATAGGTCGGGCAACTTGCTCCCGGGCCTCGTGGTCGACTCGGTCGTGACGCACCCGTTCGAGTTTGACTTTTACATTCAGAGCCATCTCGGTCTGCAGGGTCTCGCCAAGCCGACGCGGTACTCGGTGGTACGTTTTCTGTTCATCGCCGTGTCCACCTTCACGTTGCCACAGCGGTCCGACTCTAACATTGCGGCGCCAACAACAATAGCTCGTCGACGAAAACAACTTCTCGCCCAACCACTTGGCCGAGCTCAGTTACCGCATGTGCTACCTCTACCCGCGCGGCACGCGGTCCGTGTCGATGGTGCCGGCCGCATTCTACGCGCACGTGTTTGCGGCGCGCGCCAAGTGCCATGTCATCGACAAGGAGGAAGACGGCAAGCGGTTCTTTGCGCTGTCGGCTGTCAAACCCGAGCTCGAGAAGGCCATGTACTTCATGTGAGGGCAGGAGCGGGAGGGATCAGGAGTGGGGCGACGCTCTGGCCGCCCATTTGATGCTGCAGCTAGGTGGATCGTGCAACACTGCTCTGAGTAATTGATCGATATATGAAAATCCTTGAGCTCGTGCTAATGCCAGGTTTTCATTGCACCCCTGCTGATGCTGACGATGTGGTCTCATCTTTCATCGGCTTGAATGTTCCAAACGTGAGCGTGCGTGAGTGGTCGTGCCTGCATGATCGCAACGTTTGGAACACCCGACAGCCCTTGTCCTCGCTCCCGACCGCTGGCATTCTATATGTCTCAAGCGAACCTGTCATTTTGATCGCGATTATCCTCAACCTGCCGTCAGTACTTCTTCCCAAACCTGCCGGGTGGAATCGTGTCGCGCACCACCATGACGTCCGTCCAGCCGGCCCGCGGCCAACCAATGAACCTCGCCAACTTACCTGACCTGATCACCGAGGAAACTGCCAGTCGCGTCGCCGGGCATGGAGACCTGCTGTCTATATTCCCACCAATCTGCTGTCACTTTCCAACGACGTCGATTTCGAACGACGGCATGGGGAGCAATTTTGAGGTGCTCCTGACAGTTCCTGCCTGTTGGATTCTCACAGTTCATGTACATGTCTGGATGGGACCAATGGGGCTGACTGATTCTGCGATTCTCAAGTCGTGCAGCTCGCTCCGACGCATCGTTGCTGGTCGCGGAACCAGTATGGAGTTGATGCACCAAGTTTTGAGCATGCCCGACGTTGCGGCGACGACTTTTGGGACTTGTTGTGCCCAACTTTCCGCCCTTTATGGGCCAGTCTCACCTGTCACTGCCAACGTCCTTCGTGTGCAGCTGATCGGTGGGAGTGGTGCTGCAGCACTTGATTGTTTGCCGAATATGCCCCGGTGTCGCGTTCTTGACCTTGGTTTCCTCGATTTGTCCATCACATCTGTTGCGACACTCCGCCGGCTTTTGAGTCTGGCCAAGACGTTGGTCGAGTTGCACGTTCGGAAAGAGATTGTGCTCACGGAGGGGATACTCGACCAAGTTGCGCTCGACATGGACAACACCTCAAGTCAGTGACGCTTGCGTTGCCTACATTCATGACGTTTATCCCGACCAGTGGACCGAACCCGGCGTCGCAGTTTACCGACCTCAGTGTCCTTGCAAACGGACAGTCGACGCCATTGATCAGAACGCCGTTTCGACACGCTGCCGCTGTCGAACCTCGTGTTCCTCAATGGTCGAAGGATCGTCCTCTCCCCGCGAAACATTGGGCTGCTTTTGGTGGTGCCGCATTTGAGCCGTCTCGATGTCTCGTTCGTGCAAGATGATGCAGACGATATTGCATTGCCTGTGGGGCTTTATGGCGTGCAATTCCATTTGCTCCAATCGGTCCCCTCCGCATCCGCCGCTGCGAATCGAAGCACATCGAGCCGAGTTGCGGCTATCGTGCACGAAAGCGAGCTCGTGCTCAGTGTGGCCACTTTTGACAGCTGGTCACCGCGTGGTGACTGTCGCGCATTGCACAGTTGTTGTCCCTGCGGCGGACGTGGAGCTGACTGCCTCTGGGCTCATCGAGGCTGCGATCGGCTGGATGCTGCGTCAAGGACCGGTGTCGGTTTGCTATGAGGTGCCCGTCGATGTCGCGCAGAAGATCGGTGTGCACGCGTTTGTGGATGCTTTGCGCGCCAAGTCTGAGGGGGCCACAATAGAAGTTGAACTGCCGTCCGCAGCGGAATCAAGCAAGAGCGCGTTGGTAAATCATATTACGTCACCATCGTTGACCTCCACTTGATGAGCATGTGTGCTGCTCTTTTTCGAGTTTGGAGCGGTGCAACAGAGCGCAAAAGCAATGTCAGCGCGATTGTGCTGCCCTGAAGAGTTAGGCCGAGCGGGACATCAACTTGCGAGTTGCGACGATGCAAAGCACAACTTCCACTTCATACAAGCATTTATGGTTTCAAGTCCTTGTTGATGTTGCGCTGCTGCATAAGCGTCTGTGGTGCCTTGCGACGTCGAAACGATTGACACCAGAACTCGATTCAAGTGTCCCAGCTTTCTACCAAACTGAACGCTCGCAAGTATCTGTAAACTTGCATAATATTGCATCCAGTCCTTCCCTGTCGCCGTGTCGTGTTGCATCGTGACTCGAGCGTCAATGACCGACCAAGCTGCCCACCAAGCAATTGAGCATGTCCGTCGTCTCGTGGAACAACCTACGGGGCCGGATTGATCTCTCCGCACTCGAAAGGCTAGCCTTACTTTCATCTGTCCGAGCTGCGCAGACTCTCAACCATGTGGAACCAGCGGGTGTGCCAGCCGTCGTCCACGTTTCGCTGCCCCGCAAAGGATCAGGGCCAACGAGCTCTGGGACCTGACGCGACTGCCTATGCTGAAGACTTCAATCCGCGGATGCCACTCCTCATCGGATCACCACGAACCAAGTTGTAACTTATGTTCACAGAAGCGAGCGCTTATACGGTGTGGTTGATCATGGCTCCTGGCCACATGGTGGGAACCTTTGCGCACTGTACGATTGTTATCCCCAATGCGGATATCGAGATGGGGGCCTTGAGACTCGTCGAGCCGGGAATTGGGTGGATGATGCGCGAAGGACCCGTGCCGATTCGCTTTGAGGTACCTATTGATATTGCGCAGAAGCTCGGCTTGCAAGCGTTTGTGGATGCGATGTGGGCCAAGTTGGACTGGGCCAAGGTCGAAATTGATCTGTTGCCCATGTCGGATTGAAGAAAATATACAGGACCGGCTCGATCCCACGTATCACTGTGGTCAACTGTTAATTGGTGAGCGGTGAGCTTGTCCTTGTTCAAGAATGCTCATGAATGAGAATCATCTGGCAGGTCCTCTTGTGTTCTCACCCATCGTTGTGGTTGTGAGATGTGGAGAATGCAGGCATCCACGTCAAACCACCTCCAACTTGAATTTTCTGATCCGCCTCTTCCTGGGGGTTCTCTCTCCTCATGCCTGCCTCCGTTCCTTGCTCTCGCTGCACTTTCATTTTTTTTTGGCAGCCACAGACTCTCGAGATTGGCTGCAAAAGGCGCCCGAACCCAGCTAGAGTCCCTCCACCTGCTTGAGTGCCTTGTATTACGATGACTGTCCAGCTCGCTCGTCAAGCATTGAACCTCGCCGACCTCCCTGACCTTGCCATCGAGGAAATAGCGAGATGTGTCGTAGACCGTGACTGCCAGCCGTTGGAGGTCCCCACCGACCTGCTAGCGCTCGCGGGGACATGCAAGCTGCTTCGTGTCGCAGCGCTCAAGACGCTCGCCCGCGAGTACACGGTGGCAACTATGGCCGACGATGGCACCAGGCTCGTCCTCGGCGTCGCGGTTTGTCGCCCAAGTGATAAAGAAGCCGTCTGTTCAAGGTTCTTATATGCACTCCAGGTCCATGAGTACGTCGAAAGTTTCACCGGCCAGCAATCGTTGCTCCCGGCGACAGTGTCAAAAGGCACCATGGACAACGGCGCCATCATGATGGCGGTTCCTGCCGTTTTGATTCGCAGCATCCATGTGTGCGGCTGGCTGGGACCCGAGGCAAGTCATCCAGACTTTGCGATTCTCAAGGCGTGTCGCTCGCTCCATCGCCTCGTCTTCTGTGACAGTTCGCCCCTGTCCTTGGCCTGCAATATTTTGAGCATGCCCGATATTGCGGCGCGACTTACCGAGCTCGTTGTGGCCAATTATCAGCCCTTCACAAACCTGTCGCATTTATCGCTGCCCAATGTCCGTTGTCTGCAACTGAGCGGCGAGTACGGCACTGAGCTCGATAGTCTGCCCGACCTGCCGCGGTGCCAAGTTCTTGATCTGGACCTGCTCGAGTTTTCCATCACGTCCGTGGCGACACTGCACCGGTTTCTGAATCTGACCACGACACTGGTCGAGTTGCGCATGCTGAACGAGACTTTGGTTTGGGAGAGCGCTCTCAGCCAGGTCGCGCTCGATGACGACTATCCGCATCGCTTTCAGCACCTCAAGAAGGCCACACTCGACTTGCCGACGTTCATGACGTTTGTGCCGACCACTGGACTGAACGCAGCATCGCAGATTACCAACCTCACTCTCTCTGCGGACGGGCGGACAATGACTTTTCGCCCTGCTCCGCTCCATTGCCTTGAGACGCTGCCGCTGTCGAATCTGGTGTCTCTGTCTGGTCGTTGGATTGTCCTCTCTCCACGACACCTTGAGCTGCTCTCATCGGCGCCGCACTTGACCCATCTTGACGTCCCGGTCGACGTGGAAGGTTCAGTTGACGATGTTGGGTCGCTGGTGGTGCTTGAGGGCGTGCAATTTAACTTGCTCGAATCGGTCCGCTCGTCGCCACTGTTGTTCGTTCTTCTCCAGCGTTGCATCCTGCCGTTCGTGACCACGGCCACCGTCGTCGTCACGCATCGCGAGCAGCACAATGTCCCGTTGCACTTGCCAACCATGCCGTGCGCCTCGCATCTCGCACTTGAAAATTCAAAGAGCACAGTCGGATTCACCAGCCGGACGTTGGCCATTTCTTCCGATCTGGCCATGAGCACGCCGCGCCTGAAGATGTTGTCGTGCGAAATCCCTGTTGTATGGACGCACCCGCTCAAGCACCACAAGCTCACCAACTTGACGACGCCCGTTGCCGCGTGGAACGGATTGCGGGACCGGATTGACCTCCCGGCACTGAAAACGCTGGCTTTCTTGGCTTTCGCGCGCAAGTTGCAGGATATTGAGCATGTGGACCCGGCGGGAGTGCCGGCCCTCTCCGAAATCGTGCTGCCGCGCGGTGTGGCTGTCATGACAGACGCTCTCTGGGACCTCACGCGTCTGCCCGCTCTGACGCACGTCCGAGCCGACCCACCCGTTTGCTTCGGGCCGAGCCTTGCTGAGATGCGGCTCTTGTACACGGCGCCGAGCGTGTGCGCGGTGTGGCCGCTCGTGTCCAGCGGCGTCATGATGGGAACGGTCGCGCACTGCACGATTGTGATCTCCACGGCCGACGTTGAGCTCGACGTTGCGCTGGTGGAGGCCACGGTTGAGTGGATGCTTCTTCAACGCGCGCTGACAGTTTGCTTTGAGGTGCCTGTCGAGGTGGAGCGGAAGCTTGGCGTGCAGGCGTTTGTGGATGCGATGAGGGCCAAGTTTGACGGGGCCACGATTGAAGTCGAGCTGTTGCCCGCATCTGATGTGAACGAGTAAATAATGCAAAGAGATTCGGGACAGTTCCTTGTCTGCTGAGCGATTGCACAGTAGCCATGCAGCAGCCGTAAGCAAAGCAATGTATCGAGTCCACATCAGAGTCCGCCAACACACACAATACACCTCCACCGTCGGCGTCCGCTCCATCACGCTCGCCCCGACTCGTCACCATCCAATTGTTGAAAGTTAGACGCCGGCTTGGCCTTGGCAATCGCCGCCATCGCCATCGATGCCATGTCAAACGACGCCACCACCCCGACACTCGTCGATCTATTCGCCGACGGCATTCCCGTCGGCACCGCGAGTCCGAGCGCCGCCGCCTGTGCCGGCGGGAGCGACACGGGTTCCGGCACGCCCCGCGACTTGCTGCTCGGCGCGACCCCGGCCGTCGCCGCGACGGGCACAGGCACCGCCGACTCACCCGACGCGCGCTTCCACCGCGTATCTCCGCGATCGAGCATGCGCAGCATCCACCCGGCCGCGACAACGGCACCGGCAAACTCGAGTGCCGTGATTGTAAAGACGGCCGCGTACGCGGCGGGCGTTGCCGCCGACGCAATGACCGACACGATCACAAACGCTAGGCAGAATTGGACGCGGAAAATGCCGAATGCCGTGCCGGTCGCAAGATCGCTGCCGCCGAGCTGCGCCTTGACCGCGGTCGAGATGTACATATTGAGGAACGAGGCCGTGGCGGTCTCGAGTGCCGCGAGGAGGGCGGCCACTGACAGGAGCAGGCCGGTCGGCGCACCGGGAACGATGAAGAGGGCGAGGTACGCGCTCATGGCCGCGGCGCCGACGGCTCCGAGCCCGGCGAGCAGGCCCCGTGCACCGAACCGGTCAAAGAGCCGGCCCCAGATGGGGGTCGCGAGCACAGCTGCTGTGCCGTAGACGGTGTACAGGATCGCGACTTGAGGTGCCGGCTGGCCCGGCGCGGGACGTGGCACGTAGAGCGGCAAGGTCCCGAAAATGAGGGCGTTGACGGCGCCGTTGAAGGCCATGAGTGGGTGCAAGTAGACGACGCACGGCGCCCGCGCGACGCGCTGGAACCGCGCGACCAAACCGGCCGTTTCGAGCGTGTCGCGCGGGAGCGACTTGGACGTGACGCGCGGGGTCGCGCCGACACCGACGGATCCAGAACTTGGCACGGCGACGGGTGCGGGTGCGAATTGCGAGTCGACCGAGAGCGCACGACCCGAGCCCGGCAGGTCGTGCACGCCGAGGAACCCAATCGCACTCAGCGACGCGACGCCCGTCAGGACCCAAATGATCGTCGAGACGGGAGCGCCCGAGACTTCAAGCGCGTACGAGAGCCCGTTGCCAATGATCATGTTGAGCTGCAGGATTAGCAGGAATGTGGCCGTGAGCCGGCCAATCTTGCCGCCGCCGAGCTGGCTGATCTGGGCGACGTAAATTCCCTGTTGTAGCCAGAGCAGGCCAGCCCCAATCCCGACAAGAACTGATGCGACGAGCAGCGGCACAGCGCCGAGGTTGACCGAGAGCACAAACGCGACGTACGGTACAGCGGCAATGAAGAAGGCCCACCGCGCGCTGGCGAGTTTGCTCGGGATCAGGTACGGCGCGACCAGCGAGCTGACGAGAAACGCAGCGTAGATGAGGGCGAGCGAGTAGAAGCCATGGGTCGGGTAGAGCGTCGTGATCCGCGACTGGGCGAGGTTGAAGGAGATGAACAGCAACAGGAAGCACGCGCCGAGCCAGGTGACCTTAGCGGTACCGCGCGGAACGGGGTGGTCGATGAAGACGACGTTGGACACGCGAAACTTGTTGTGCTCGGCAACGTCGACCACAAACTCGCGGTGACCTGAATAACGGCGTTCATGATTGTTCAGATCACTTGGTTGCCCGCGACACAATACTAGAGATGAGCACGAGCGGACCTTTTTCATTGAGGACGGTCGCATCCTCCATGATGCCAAATAAGCGGAGGTGTGGTTTTGGGCGTGGAAAGGAGGCTCGATTCGGCGGGAGTTGACGACGGTCGTTGGCAAATGTGCGCGTCGCGTCGCGTTGGCAGATGCACCACGGCTGTAAGGGTTGGATCAATCAATTCTGGGCAGCACGGGTTGGAAGATGTATCGAATGCCCGGCGCGCATACTGCAGCTAGATTTCGAGCCTATTGCAAGTAGTTGCGAGCAGTGCAAACACAGGGGCGAGCGTCGGTGGTCACGGAGGTCGAAGAGGTCGATACTTGAAATTATCGAACAAGGCTGGTCGCTATTTAAGCGTGACCGTGAAGCTAGCAGCCCAGTCTTATTTTGACGCTTCCCTTCTTTGGAGTTCACCTGGCCATGCACACAGCCTTGCCGCCCGATCGCCATGCAGCAAAATAATCGATGGACCGCAGGCTCTAAACTTGAGGGCAGCCTGCACACGACAGTGATGGGAAGAACAAGTTCCACGTCTTTATTCCTCACGCAACAAGCCAACCGCCATGAACGAAAGCTTCACGCTGTCGCGGCGGTACTTCCCTCCGCCGCCATTTCCGCAACCTCGGTGAGCCAGGGCACCCACTCGGGCCGCGTCGCTGCCGCAGCGCGCACCATATCCTGGACATCGCGACCCGAAATGGGCCCGTGACGGTGGAGGCGTGACGTAAGCTTATTAACGACGCCGTTGTGGTGCTGGTGGTCAGCCCCGCCGAGCGGAACGGACACGCGCGGCGCCGAGAGCTGGATTGCGACCGCCTCTTGGACCGCAGCGAGAAACGGAACCGTGCCGACGAAGCGCACTCCCTCGGGTGGGAGAAAGAGCTGGTCCGAGCCAATCGAGCAGCCGGCCAAGTCGATGGTCGCAGTCGAGCATTGACGCGATACTTGGGTGTGCTTTGGCTCGTCAGATCCGGGATCATGGTGCGCTGCAGTCGGCGAGACCGAGCTCATCGACGAGGACGAAAGACGACGCACGGCGCGTGCAAGCGACCGCACCGACTTGCGCGCAATCGAGCTGGCTGTGGAAGCGATGGACGAGCGGCGTGATGAAGAGCTTGCCGACGACAAATGCGAAGCACGGTGCTCCACCGCTCGGCTGACCACGTTGCAGGTAGAATGGCGGCCCTGCTCGGCACAGTTTGCAGCGGCGTCCAGATTCCTAGCGTCCACGATAGCCGCGGCCGTTTCGACGACGGCAGTGCTGTCCACGGGCTCCTCGCTCGAATGCAATCCCGCCTCTTCCCGGGTAAACATGGCAGCCACGCGTTCTTGCTCGTCGTTCCAATGCGGCACGCATAGCCGGTCCTCGACTGTGATCACCTTGAGCCCGCCCGGCCCGGGTCGCGTCACCGACCGGTATCGCCGCGCACACACGTCAAAATAGGGCCCACCGCAAAACGTGCATGCGCGGTATGAGACGAGCAACCACGCAGGCACGTCAGCGACATTGACGACAGCGCCAGACTTGACGAGCGCGCGCGCCGCGAGTTCGCGAAGTGGCAGGACACGCGGCCAGGTTTTGGTGTCTTCTGACACGTATTTCGGCAGGTCGAGCGCGTCAACGTCGGCTGCGAGCGCACGTGCTTCCATGGCTGCGTCGGCAATCCCGGGAACATCGTCATGATCGATCCGGTCATGGTCGACGTGCAAGTCCTGTCGCGGCTCAGAAAGAAGCGTGTGGCGGCGCGTCGGCGGCAGTTCAGGACCCGCGACCATAGGCCACCAGAAAGGGCACCCGTCGATTCGGAAATGCTTGATGTGAGCGAGCGAGACGATGCTCGAAGGCAGTGCGCGCAAAGGGTTGAACTCGACGTCGAGGACCACGAGCTGCGTCAATTCACCGAGCGACGCGGGCAGATACGCAATGTTGTTTTTCGCCAAGGCGAGCGACAGGAGCGACGACATGGTCCCAATGGCGCTCGGGATGCCGCTGATCTGATTATCGGATAGGTCGAGCTCAGCGAGACGTCGCAACTGCAGGATTGGGAGCGGAAACTCCGTCAAACTGTTTCGAGCAAGACTCAACACTGTCAGGTTCTGCAAGAAGCCGAGCTCGCGCGGGATCGACGACAATCTGTTGCAGCACCTGTGGCCCGTCGCGTTAGTGCCTTGAAAGTGCTTCACTTGCTCAGAACGCGAGCACAAATCACAAACGAATCATGGCGTACCCTTGCAACACATCGGCCTCGACCAACAACCCGATTGCCGGCGTCAAATCGACCAAATTTTCCGAGCACAGCGTCACGAGCACGCGGTCGCGCACCTCGGCGACGGCCATGGGCCACACGCCAGTGCTTTCGGACTGCACGTGCGGCTCGATCGCCTTGCGCAACGAAGGGCGCTTGCCCATCGCCTCGCCGCCGGCCGCTTCGTCCATGGCCTGGCTCATCGCAAGCAACTGCAGCAAAACGCTGGGATCCGCTGGTCCCAACCCTTGATCGTCGGCGGATTTGACGATCCCGTCCTGCTCCCGCGTCAAACTCGACAACGAGCTGCGGCGCCGCCGAGGAGATTCCACGTCGCCGTCGCGCCCCGGCGTCGCCAACCACACTGCGCGTTGCAGCACCGTCTTGACCACGGGGCCGACATCCGCACCGAGACCACCTGTCGTCAAATCAGTCTCGCGCAGTGCGCGCTCGTTCAGCGCGCAAACGAGAGCGCGCTCGCTGGGCGTCGGCACGTCGCGCCACGCGAGCACAGCCAAGTCGGGCGGTAGATGTGCGGCGATCACGTCGAGCTGCAAGCCCTGCTTGGATCCGACGAGTCGACTGTCCATTGTCGCGTCGGTCGGCGGTTGGACGGTGTTCCCGGCGGGATGGTGCCCGAATAACTTGATGATACGGCTCGTCATGGTCGTGGTGGTGGTCCCGCGTTGTGATCGCGCCGTGAATGATGATGGGTGAGGGTGACCACGGACAGCAAGTCAGGCCAGAACATGGGCGAGATTCGACACGGATCAACTAAATATCGAAATCATGGTCGGTGGGGGTGCGTCCTTGGTGGGTGGCCCCCGCGACGGTGGGCGCGTCCGAGGCCCGAAGTGGGGGCTCCAAAACACCATCGCTCACTCGATGGCGCGCATGACCGGGATGGGCCGCAGTCGTCCGACCTCGTGTCCTTGTCGCAGTGCCAACGCGTCAGATCGCGGAAAAGGACACGAGGTTGCGTCGCTGTGCGCGCATGGGTGCAGCGTCGTGCAGCTCGCGCTTGGGTCTCGTGGCTGCTGTGACAAGGACCGGATTTCTTCCGCCAAGACCGCTCATAATACGTTCGCGACAAGACGCGTCGGCCAGCGGTAGTTGCGGCTGGCCAATCAGAGCTCGTTGCCCTCTCGTTTCACTATTTTCAACGCGTGGGTGCAAATTGCAAAATCAACGCAACGTAAATCCCTGAAAAATAATGGGGCTGTGGGGTTGTGCGGCTCTTGATCTGATGATCGCGCCTGCGGCCGTGCCGCTGGTGGCGGTGTCGCTGGGCGTCGCTGGCGTTTGCTCAGGAGACGCCACCCGCCAAGGTCCCACATGATGACGGACCCCGAGCCAGGCACTTGCGCCCACCTAGCTCAAACTGCAGGGCAACGCGAGGCAATCGAGAAGACTTGCATGGCATCGTGCAGCTACAGGGTTCTTTTTCGCCCCCGCATTCACAACACGTTGGGAGACGCGCCAGCCCTCACTATCGGCGTCGTGTTTTGGCATGGGTGCAGCAAATCACTTTGACCATCTCGCGCACCAATCAATGACCGTCTTCGTTGTGTCGCCATGTGCTTCACTTCGCGACGGACATGGCCGGATGCTGTTCGATGCTGTTCGCGTGCGTTCAGCAGCAACGGTCGGCGTGCACCGCCATCCATCATCGCTGCTGCGGCCGTACACGACCGCCGACGTTTGAGAGACAAGGGAGGGGGTTCCTGCTCTTGCACCCCTCGGTTGTCACGCTCCTTCTCCACCAGACGACTCCCTCTGATCGTGGTCGTGGACGAATTCAGACTATCGCGAGATTGCCTAACCCACCCACTGGACAGCATGAACCAGGCACCCGCGGTGAACGGTGCGGCCGAGATCCGCGCGCCCGAGGCAGCGCACCACAACGAGCACCACAAGAATGGCGTCGTGACCGTGATCGGCCAGTACTTCACGGACACGCACCATGCTCCCAAGTCGCAGAAGGTACGCTCTTTCCCGATTTTATTGCTTTCGCATGGTTTGCCCGCGGCGGTAGCGGAATCTCGGGAATCAAAGGGGATGATGGATGGGAATGATAGTTTGGGATGGGCGACGCGGTGGGGAAACGCGGGTGGCCGACGGCGGTGCCATGCTGATGGGGCCAGCGGGAGGACGTGAAAGCTCACTTTCACTCTTCTGGCACGCAAGGAAATCCTTGCCGAGACGCGCGTGTTCATGGGCCATGGCGGGGAGTTCAAACGCTGGAACCTGTTGCCCGCTGCGCTCTTGAACCACGTTTGCCTGGGCGGGATCTACGACTGGTGCGTGTTCTCTCTGCTCCCGGTCACTCGACGTTGTCCATTTTGAAGACTGATCCTTCTCCACCAGGTCTGTGTACAATGGGCCGATTGCACGGCGCATGAGTGAGGGCGCCGCTGAGCCGGTGTCCGAGGAGACGGTCGCCGTGTCGTTCTTCATCACGGTTGGCGTGCTGGGCATGGCGTCGTTCTTGACGGGTCCGTGGCTCGAGCGGCATGGTCCGCGCATCCCGGCGCTGCTCGGCGCGACCTTGTACATGATCGGCCAAGCTCTCGCCGCACTGGCGTGCCACATCCAGTCGCTCGGGCTCTTGTACTTTGGGATTGGCGTCGTTGGTGGGTCCGGTACGCGTTCATTTACTTTTGGCCGACAACGACACGCCGCTTTCGGTCCCAATCAAGCTGACCAAATGCCGATTGCACGGCGGTAGGCCTCGGGATCAGCTACATCACCGTGATTATGACGCTGCAAAAGTATTTCCCAGATAAGCGCGGAGAGTCGGCGGCGTATGCGACGGGCGGGTTCGGTCTCGGCGGTGTCGTCGGCAGTCTCATGCAGACGCCGCTGCTGCAAAAGACGACGGTCGCCAACACGTTCCTGATCGTCATGTGCGTCTACGCCGTGATCCAGTTCCCGGCCGCCTTCATTTTCCGGTTCCCACCCGAGGGTTACGTGCCGCCCGCCAACGCCAAGGACCGCGCGCGCGCCGTGGCCACGAATACCCCAGCGGCGACGCCCGCTGAGCACGCGGCCAAGCAAGAGTCGTTTGCCAAGGACGCCATGTCGCTCAAGTACATTTTGATCTACCTCGTCTTCTTCACGTCTATCATGTCTTGCTTGGTCACGATGCCGCAGATTGCCGACATTGCCGTCAGCATGTTCCACAAGTCGGCGTCCATGGCCGGGATGGTCGTCTCGATCAACGGGTTTTTCCGTTTGCTGGGCAAGGCTGGGTTCGCGGTCATCTCCGACTACTTTGGCCGCATGCCGATCCTGCTCTTGTCCGAGGTCCTCCAAGTCGTTGCGCTCTTGTTGATGCTGATCGGGTTCCACGTCGGCAACTTTTGGCTCAGCCAGGTGGGGCTCTTTTTTTGCGGTCTTGGGTTTGGCGCTGGGTTTGGCGTCTTGCCAGCTGCGATTTCCGAAAACTTCGAGCCCGAAATCGCACCGTCGCTGTATGGCCTGGTACTTATATTCATGCTGCTGTTTCTCAGTC
The DNA here is from genome assembly GCA_000151295.1 of Allomyces macrogynus ATCC 38327. Taxonomy (NCBI): domain Eukaryota; kingdom Fungi; phylum Blastocladiomycota; class Blastocladiomycetes; order Blastocladiales; family Blastocladiaceae; genus Allomyces; species Allomyces macrogynus. The sequence goes on along the minus strand of GG745355.1, from coordinate 455,066 downwards.
CTCCGTGCCGTGGAACACTTTCTAACCTCCGACTCTTCCTCTTTTCTGATTGTAGTCGATGACAGCGTGGAGCGTGCGTTTACCGTGGCGCTCTATGTGCACAGGGTTGCCACATCCTCACTGACTTCGGCGTGCTTCTGTGATAAATTAGTTCGCCGCCGTCGGTGGAGGGATCCTGTTCAACGTGATCTTCAAGCACGACAAGGCCGTGGGCACGCCCGAGCCGCACCTCTACGACAACAACATCTATTGGCTGTTTGCGATCTCTGTCTTGGGTTTCGCGTGCGCGGCGGCGTTCATGGTTCTTGATCGCCGCTCAAGGGTCGCAGCCGCCAAGCCCAAGACTGCTGCTGTTGTTGCGGCGTGAAGCGCTGTTCATTTTGTTTTCACAGTTTGGCGACCCGCGCCGTTTCAGTTTCCAGATCCAAGCTTTGCCCTCCGCTCATCGTGTCGTCGGCCGCTTTTCTTGTTTACAATGTTCTTTGTTGAAAGTACATTTAGCGCTTTCAGCTCGTGATGGGTCCCTTGGTGGAAACGCTGAGGTGACCAGGGCTGACATGCGGGCATGCAAGGCCAGATCTGAACAACCTCGATCACAAATGGAGTGGCGCAGTTTTCTGGGGTCCAGTTCACGTCGTCAAAATGACCCTCACAACGCCAAGCAAAGCAACGGCTTCAACTGAGAAAATCCCCAAATAAAACAGCGCGTAACCCACCCAGCCCAGTACCGACCGAAAAGCTCCACCGATCCACCGCGATTCTTGCGGCGCCGCGTCCTCGGCGCAGCGCGCGCCGAGCGCACCGTGACGTTACAACGGCTGCATGACACGGTTGCCGGACTTGACGGGCTCGGGCATGCGCACGTGGTAGTCGCCGTTCTGCGTAATGTACCGCACCCATGGCAGCGCCTGGTACCCCGATTTCTCGACCTAGAGGGGAGCGGCACGTTCGGGTGAGCGGGTGGACGGCGGGTCGCTGGGGTGCGTGGGTTCACACGTACGATCTTGAGGTAGCGCACTTGGATGCCCGACTACACGCCAGAGGAGAGGGAAGGTGTCAGCAGAGTCTGAGCGAGGGACGGTGCCGTCCACAAGAGCGGAGCGATACGAACAATGGTGAAGTACGGGATCTCAAACTTGACGGAAATCGGCGGCCGCTTGTCGAGGTCGTCTACCGAACACGGCCCGGAACATCGCGTCAGCAAGCGCATGCTAAAAGGAACTCCCGGCGTGAACCAAACCGGACCGTTCTTGACCGTCGGCAAACCAAACTCAGCGCGCAGCAAAAACTCCTTGCCGCCTTGGAACTGCTTGACCTTCCAAACAATCGCGCTCTTTTCCGGGTGGTAGCTGACGGACCCGACCGAGACCTTGAACTTGGGCGAGTCCGCGTCCTCGGGCACGGGCACGGTAATCTCGACGTTATTCGCCGTCGACCGGCGCTTGAACAGGGCCTTGGCCTTGATCATGTACTCGATGCGCGTGCCCGAGTAATTTTCGACAATGGCCTCGCACGCGATCAGCGGCTTGAGCTGCGTGCCGAGCCGGTAGGACATGAGCTCAAAGTCGCCGTCGGGCGGGATAAACGAGATGGTGCGGTCGTTTTCGAACCGCGACAGTCGCACACACTGGTGGAACTTGACGTCGTCCATTTCAATGGCCTTGCCGCGCGGCGTGCGCCCGTTGGCGTCAAACAGCACCTTGTCATTGAGCCCCAGCCGCAGCTCGGGCATGCCCGACAGGTAGCACCGCATCTTGATGGCGCCGAGAATCTCGGAACGCAGCACATTGCCCTGCGGCGAGATCTGGTTTGGGTCGGTCGCTCGGGTGAGTTCCGCCGATGCGCTCGACGGACGAGAACGTGCGCGCGACGGGGATCATGCAACGCACCAGGCAGTTGACCGACTCGATGACGTCCAAGAAGACCTCGTTCTTGCGGTACTTGATGCCTTCGGTACGCCATGACACCGCGTTGGTCACGGCCATGGGCGGGCGCGTCGAGGTCTCGAGCTTGTGCGACTCCTGTGTAATGTACTCGCGCAGCACCTTGGACTCGGTCGTTTGCGGGTACCTACTCGGGCGTCAGTTGCACGGTTCGACAGCACGGAGCAACGGGAAAGCGGAGGCGGACCCGAAATCCATCATCTCGTCGAGCAGCTCATAAATGATGACAAAGTTGTCGCGAATCGACTCTTCCTCGACCTCCTTGAAGTATTCGGTGAAGACCTACACGGCGTGCGGGGCATTGGTGACCTGAATGAGGGCCATTCGAGCGCATTCAACCTCGCACGACGGAAGAGCGAGCGCACCTCGGTCAACCGCTGCAGGAACAAGAAAATCGTGGCGGCGTTCGAGTTTTTCCGCGTGAGCGCAACGACTAGACGGCATTCCCCCGCGTACACGTCAGCACTACACCGCGCTCGTGTGCATACACATCATGCCGCCCCACCCGAACCACGTACAGTAGAGGTTCGAGTGCTTCATGTAGAGGTAATTGATGCCGTTCTCGTCAGACATGATGGGCGCCTGCTCGCCGCCGTCCTCCTCGCTGTCGGTGATCAGCGGCATGAATTTCTCGATAGTCGTCATGGGAATGTCGCCGCGGAAATTGCGCGCGATCAAGACCTTGCCCTTGAGGTCCAAGATGAACACGGCCGACGCGACCATGGTGACGGTTGGGCTTGAGGTCGGGTAACGCGCGGGATCGACAGGGGCTGGTGGGAACGCGCCGCAGCGAGGGCGGCAGTCGGGCGCGGCAGCAGCGGGAACGTGGCCGTGAGGGCCGCGCGAGGACTTTGCGGGGAGAGGGCCGCTGCGCGGGTTGCAGCAGGTAAGGTGGACGTGGTTGAGATGGATTGCCGTTGAAAAAGGGTAAATGTGATCGCGTCGGACGTCAAAATTCGTTACTTGCTTTTCCGTGGGCGGACCGAACGGAGACAGCGTGTCGTGGCGCTCCCACGTGCGCGGCTGGTCAACACTCCGAGCCCTAATTCATTGGATTATGGCCAAACGGACACATTTGCTGGCGGAGGGCCTCTAAGGCCTCTAAGCGTCGGCGTGGAATATGAGACTTGGATATATTTGGCGGACTGAGGGCAGCGAGCAGCAGCGAGGAAAGCTCGGTCGGATAAGCGCCCGAAGCAGAGGCTGTAAAGATAACGTTCTTTAATTGCAATAATGGCTTCACTGCGAAGCAATGAAGTCGACCACGACATCAATGAAGGCTTGCAACAACATGGCAAGAGCGACCAGTGACGCACACCGAACCGCCACTTTGAGCCTCATCCTCTCGCCTGTGGCCTCGTTGACCATGCGCTCAACCACGCCCAGGGCCATGTTGTCCGCCACGAGCATATCAAACATGTCAAGCTTGTGGAGAATCAAGGGCAGGGACGCAATCCACGACATTCGCTTTGGAGCGTGCAATATCGCCCAAACGGTGTTCGCGTCGTTTGGGCTACAGCCGCGATTCAGGTCGAGGCCACGTAGCGGCTTGGGCCACCAAGGGCAAGCAAGTTCAAAACTTCATGGCCCAGAGCGCAAGGCTTGAGATGCAACGACACGAGTCGTGGCAGCATGTGCGGCGCAAGCGCTGGAATGGCCTCGGACCTGCCGAGACGCACCCAACTCCGGTGAAAGTGCGTAAGCAATGCCGGAAGGTGGGCCATTAAGGGCGCAAGTCTCGACCATGCGTGACAGCGGGGGAGAGGACCATTCCCAATAGCTCGAGGTGCTAAAACGTCGGAGAGATTGGAATGAGAAGAGAGTGCATCACGTCCCAAAGCAAATACAACCAAGTCCAACTTGCAAGTTGCTTACTGGTGCTTGCCGGATGCATTACCACGTGCTCGACGGAATGATTAGTTTTGAGGGATTCGACAACTGTTGGCATGGCCTCAGCAAGACGATATTGATGATGCGTGACATTGAGGGTGAGGGCGAGGTTGAGATGGCGCATTGGATCGTGGAAATGCTCACACAACCTCGTCGTGTCCTTGAACGACATGCTGCTCCAGCGTTAACAATGCCAGGTGTTGTCGCCGGGCAATGAGCCTCGCAAACACTGAGAGCGCAGGGTTGGAGGCGCAGCGAGGGCCAGGTGCAAAATGGCGATGCGGCCGGCGACGGCGTCAATAGTATAGTTGGAATGAGGCCGCAGGGTGGACTTGACGATGCCAATCATGCGGCCACATGGCGCCGTGGCCTTGTTCGTGTTTCGACCGCGCTGGCCGTGTTGATACGTCGCGCACAATGAGCATAATGGCGAGACCACGAAGTCCACTTGCCTTTGCTGAAGTACCTCGCTCTTACGAGTTAAGATGCTGCAAGCCGCGAAGCTTCTTTTCGAAAGGCCGGTTGATGCAGAATACACCTTGCGGTTGATATGATGCGTTCCGCTCCACATCTCTCCTCCAATGAGGAGTTGCGTATTGTCCTTACTCGATCTCCAAAATTGACAGAAACAACGGAAAGCTCTCGGTAATGATCACAGTTCGCGCATCCCGTACTGTGCATCATGGTATCATTACGATCAAGAGCAGCTTTTTGATGACACGAGAGCAATGAGCGACGTGTTCAGCGCAATCCCCCAGCTCATAACGGGTAAAAAGCACCGCTGACATTCCCAAAGACTGGATTCCATGTCGCAGCAACAACTGAAATACGGATGAATCGAAGCTCGCACTGACTCCATGCACGACCAGCTCGACCAGTAATGGCAGACGTGGGATGAGCTGCACCAGAGCGTTCACAACAGGGCGTGGTACATCCCGGACGTCGTCAACATCCCCCCAGTCGATCGTGAGGGACCGCAGCGTGCGGCCAACTGACCTCCAGAGGTCAGTTGCGGTCCCTGCTAGCTTGAACAACCACCAATCCACCCCTGATCCATGCCCATTCACCACGACCGAACGCCTGCGCGTGAAACCAAAATGGCGCTCGAGACGTGTAGAATATTTTGCACCGTGTCGCTGTCGCTCGCCGCGGTTTGGATCGCGCGTGGCGAGGCCCAACGGGGTTAAGAACAACGAATAGCGACGACAAGACGAAATAACAAAGGGAGCCATGGCAACAAGATCAAATCAGAGAAAGCGGCCGCACTCGCTGGTTATCGAGCTGTTTGAATACTAGACATCAAATTTGGTTCGCAACAAGGCAAACGCGTCGTCTGACACGCACGAATCCGACACGACCAATTTCATTTTGTGGCGCGTGCGCAACGGCATGTGCTTGACCAGCCCTGAGGCCATCCCATCCGTCACAACCATGCCTTGCACATCCAACGTTTGAAGCCCCGTGGGCAGAATCTCAATTCAAGGCACCCGCTCAGAATCCTGCAGCACTGCCGTCGTAAGCAGGTCATCTAGGTCGTTGAATTCAAAGATAACAAGCTCGCGCAGAGTGGACGGCCACCGAGGACCGAGTACGTTCAAGTCATCACGGGTCAGCGCGCACGAATCAAGTTGCAGCGACGCCAGTCGCGGCGGCATGTACTGTGTGAGAGCTTGAATCGCTGACGACCCACCGAGATTGATCCAGCTCAGGCGGAGATGCGTGAGCGATGCGGGAAGCCGAGCGAACAGGGGTGCTAGGTTACTGCCACAAGTCGTGTCCGAAATGCCAACGCCACACAACTCAGAGTATTCGAGTGTCGGTGCGAGAGGAATGAGCTGCGAGTGTTCCAAGTCCCACGAAGAGTACATGGTCAGAGCCAACCTGCGTGTTGCAATGGGGAGCTTGCAAATAACTTCGAATACATCCCACGGGTCGAGGATCTGGCGCTGGTTAAAAAAATCGAGTTGAAACGACTCGACAGACGTTGGCATGGATGCTGCAAGCCGATCATGCACGCTGCCCTGGTCCGTGTTCTTTGGCATGAGGGACAAGTAGAGATGGTTCATACCGGAACGCGGCAAAGCCTCAAAGACGGCATCAAGCCCATGGAGAGCACACTGGTTAAGCGTGAACGAGGACAGGTGCGGGAGGCGCTCGATTAGCCGAACGAGTGCTGGGAGCGCAGAGGTAGGATCGCCCTGGAGCTGTGTGGTCGGCAGCTCAAACCCAGTAACCGTGCTTGGGACGTGGTTAAGAACGTCCTGCCACGCCCGCCAAACGTCGTCGCTTCCCTCGGTTTGGGTAGTTGGGCCAAGCACGTCACTCAAACGCAGACGACGGAGGTTGCACGACAGTGTCGATAATGCGCGAAGCACTTCTCCCAAGACGCGTGAGGGCAAGACAACGGCAGAAACAGACAGTTCGAGCAGTGTTGCAGGGACACTGCGAATTCGGTTCCACGGAAACATGCCGGAGTTGCACTCACCTTCAAGCACGAGAGAGCAACATGATGGCGGGACAAGAACTGTGGGCGAATCGTGCGCAAAAATGAATCGACCATGAATCTGGCTGAGTCGCACAGGTACAAGAGTCCACGTTCGTAAAGCGCGAATGACTTCGTCTTTCCCCACACCAAGCATTGAGATCAGAGATCGATCAACGTTGCGCGGAGGCAAAATAAAGTACAGTTGCGGATCAGCGCCACCGTCGTGGTTCCCAACTGCAAACTGGCCAACTTGATCACACTTGAGTCCAACTGAGCTGTCGCCTTCGCTCGAGAGACGCACAATGCGTTCATTCGGACCCATGCCCGAACGGACAAGGACGTTTATACATGGTCCAAAGAGGGATGGTGAAGCACGATCCAAAAGAAGACGTCGGTGCGATCAGCAACGTCGTATTTGCTGCTGATGTCAGGTAGCCCACCCGCGCCGTTCTTGCCATCGCTCACCGCTAGTGGCCTGACCGCGCTGCCATTGCGCATGCATCGCTCAGCGAAGCGCGCGGACAGACCAGTGTGGTAGCTGGTGGCATGAGCATGAGCGTGTTGTGTACAGACTGCCATTCACTCAATCATGGCGGCCTCTGCATATCCCTCTGGCAGCCCCAGCATGGAGAGCGCATGTTGTGCACCTGTTGCGCGTGCTCTGGCGATGCCACGATCTTGCTACGACTGCCGTGAAGATGCCAGCAGCCGAGCTGAGGTGGACAACACATGGACGCACAAAGTGCCTTGGCAAAGTGCAGGCGTGTCAGCGTCAGCAGCGCCAAAGTGGATCCATCCATTTGCATCGCAAAAACCTCGGGTCAACGTCACTGCAACCAGAGAGATAGTTCGGGCCCTGTGTTGGGGTTCCTGAGAAAAAATCTCCGCAAGACGTCTCACCGAGATGGGCGATAACGTTGTTTCTCACAGGCCACACAGAAACCTCGTCTCAGGACTTTGCTACAGCTCTCTACAACAGGGCGCGATGAGATCAGGTTGTTCATCTGGCCTCGCTCAACCCGCATCCAGGATCGTGTGCTGACACGTCGCAACCGCCGACGTGTCGCAACCGTCTTCGTAGCTCCACATCCTCGATGGCGCGCGTGGGAGCGCAACGGCGAGCCAGCGAGCACGCTCACGCTCACGCGGGCTCGCTCTGCGTCGATGGTGTTCTGGCTTGATATAACTCTTTTCTTGCCGTTCAGAAAAATAGAACCGGGCCACCCCCTTCGCATCCGGCAGAGTTCCTCCACCAAACCCGGTCCAAACCGGTCAGATACCGACTAATCAATCAACAAAAGGGCTTTTAACAAGGAAACCGAATCGGAAAATGAAAGCGGCCGCCCACTAGCTGATTTCCTCGCCTCTTACTTCACCTCAACCTTGGCCTGCAGCAATGCTCGCGTGCCCACCGACACGCATGAAACCGACACGGTCAGTTCATCTTGCGGCGCGTGCGCATGGACATGCGCTCGACCAGCCCTAGTGCCATGCCATTTGTCAAGGGCATGCCATGCACGTCGAGCTCTCGAAGCTCGACAGGCAGAGCCGCGATCCACGGCGCCCGCTCCGAATCCTGTCACGCCGAAATCGTCGGCAATTCCTTGAGGTCACTGTTTTCACCGAGACTTAGCTCGCGCAGAGTAGATGGCCATCGAGGACCAAGTACATTCAAGTCGTCGCGGGTCAGCGTGCACGAATCAAGTTGCAGCGACACCAGTCGTGGCGGCATGTGCTGTGCGAGTGCTGCAATCGCCGGTGATCCGCCAAGCTTCACCCAGCCCAGATGGAGGTGCGTGAGCGAAGCGGGAAGGCGAGCGAACAGGGGCGCAATATCGCTGCCAAGTGTTTCCGTGAATACGCCCAGTCCGAATAGCTCAAAGCATTCGAGCGTCGGTGCAAGGGGAAGATGCTGGGAGTGCACCACGCCCCACCAGGAGAAAATGTCAGATTCAACTTATGAGTTGCGACTGGGAGCTTGCGAATAATATCAAGCGTGTCTGACAGAGTCACTGATTCGCGCTCATTCGACAGATCAAGTTGACACGACTCGACCGACGTTGGCATGGCTGCTGCGAGCCGAGCAGATGCACTGTCCTGCTCCGTGTCCTCGAGCGTGAGGGACAGAGCAAGCTTGCACAAACCGGATCGCGGCAAAGCCTCTAGGACAGCGTCGAACCCTTGGGTTACATGCTAGTTCAGCGTAAACAATGACAGGTGCGGGAGTCGCTTGATGAGCCGCGCAAGTGCTGGGAGTACAGGAACCAGAATGGCCTGCATTGTGGTCGAGAACTGCAAACCGGCCAACTTGACCGCCTGTGAGACTGGCCGAGCCGTCCCCGTCGCTTGACAGACGCACAATGCCTTCATTAGGGCCCATGCCTGCGCGGACAAGGATGTTGAGACATGGTACAAATAGGGCTGAGGCAGTAAGAGCCAGATTCAAAACGTCGGTGAGGTCGGGAACGTTGTTTTTGTTGCTGATGTCCAGGAGCTGGTGAAGAACTTTGACAATTATTAAAGACTGCATGGACCGCAAACTGGATTGGCAGACGACGCCGTGGAACGAGTTTGTCCAGCGCCCGCACCAGGGCCAAGTCTTCGTTGATGTTACCCAGTCGGCACCGCGAGCGTCACCGATTGCGACCGATGCAGCAGTTCCTTGGCAAACAGGTTCTCCTCGCGCGGATCACTTTGCTGGATTGCGACGCGGAGACATGGCTCATACAAGCCTGGCGCGGCGAGCGTGAGGCACAGCACAGCACGATGGTTTTCGTACTGAAGGGTGACAGCGATGTCTTGCAGGACTGGATCGGGCAGCGTGTCCAGAGTGCAACCGCGCAATGTGGTCTGGTGATGCGAGCCCAACATGGTGCTGAAGAGTTGCTGCGACAAGTCGGAGCGTGGTTATGGTTGATCACAGGTCAATCGCGAAGAAGGCTTTGCGGAGCGGCACGAACAGCCGGCCAGCCATGGTGATCGAACGCGAGCGCACATTTGATCCGCAGCGATCGGCAGATGGTCATTCATGCATTGAGAGTGATGAGAGCTGTGGATAACTGTGTCAACCAACCGGCGGCGACGGACGCAGTTTGGGTGTCATGCTCCTGCCAGCATGTCCAGACAAGGTGTTATTTACATTGCAGCATCGCTCAGCGTCGCTCGGCGTACCCAGGCAAACCAAAAGCCCATCATCCAAAAAAAACAGGACCGCCGACTTCCCATCGCGGTTGCTCCACGACCCCTCCTCACGCCATCTATGCCGACCCCGACGCCAACAATGGCGCGTTCTCATCGCTCCGCACCGCCGTCACCGCCGTGTCCTCTGCCGCAACCGACCGGTACCCGCGCGGCGCCGGCGGCGGGCGCACGGCTAGCGCAAACGCGCACGCGGCACCGACCACGCACATTACCGCGGTGCCCCAATACGCAGCGGCAAAGCACGCGGCGCCCTTGCATTCGGCAGGCGGCTCGCCGGGCAGCACGGGCGGACGGTGCATGTCGTAGAGCGCGCCAAAGAGCGTGTTGGTGACTTGTTGCGAGAGCGCGGGGACGCAGGTCATCGTACCCCTATAAACGCGATGTGGCGTCAGGACTCAGCCGCCAGAAATCGAGGTGGAAGAGAACCAAAACCGTACCAAATAAACCCGAACCGCACGGGACTTACCCACTCGGCGACGAGCGACGGGCACAGACTCCACAGCGTGCCGTAGGCGTACCCGGTCATGGCCGTGGCAATCCCGAGCGGCAGAGCCCACGCGTCGCCCGCGGCCACGGCCAGCGGGACCTCGGCCTGCGCGATGGCCATGATCACGACCGACGACAGGAGCCACCACGCACGCGACACGCCGAACCGTGCGGCTGTGAAGTCGCTGCCCACGCCCGCGATCACACGGCCGAGCGCATTGAACATGGACAGGAGCGCGACTTGTGTGCCCTGTAGCTTTTGCACGACCGGGTCGTCGGACCCGTGGCCGGGAGGCGCGAGTGCGAGGACGACGGCACCGACGTTGCCAATAATCCTACAAGAAATGAGTCGGCGGTGAGCGCGCGCGCCGCGTCCATGTGAAGCAAGCAGTACTCGACGTACATCAACCCGGTCCCTGCCGCAAGGAAAAACGTGGCAATCAGCAGCTGGCTCGACCGGAACGTCAAGTACTCGCCGAGCCCCTGGATCTTGTGCGGTGCGGCCGTCGGCGCCGCAACCACCGCCTCCTCCTCGTCCGAATTCTGCTCGTCGGCGGAAAACGCAATCGACTCAACCCCGTTCTCCTCCAACGGCACGTCCCACATGGCGACGAGCGCCAGGAACACACCGACGCCGAGGAATGCCGTGATCGTGGTCAGGAACCCGCCCAAGTCGCCGCCGGTCGGCGCCGTGTCCGCCAACGAGTCGGCATCAAAGTAGGCACTCTTGATTTGTACGAAAATAAACGCCGACAGGCCGTACAGCGAGAGCGGGACGCCGACGGCGAATCCGCGCACGTGCGCCGGGAACGCGCGCACGTTGAGGGCAATGGACGGGAGCGTGCACCCGCTCGACCCTGGACGCAACAGAAAGGCGAGTGAGCGGCAATTGGCATGCTGTAGAGCAAGGAGATGCACGGCTTACCGCTTCCAACAAAAAAGTAGAGGCCGCACAGGAGCCACGCCGGAAACATGATGCCCTCCGTGTTGACGGCGGTCGAGACGGCCAGGAACCCGAAAAACATCATCAGCGAGCCCACAATGGCGACAGGCCGCGGACCGTAGCGATCAATCAGCCAGCTATTCAATCCCCGCCCGGTCAATTCTCCATCCAATTGCATTTTGCGGTCGGCCGCGACAAGAACACACGCACCCGACACCGGGCCCTGACAAATAGAGCCCCAAGTTGGCTGACGACGCGACCATCGACACTTGCAGCTGCGAGTACCCGAACCGGTCGCGCAATTGTGTTCCGTACGACGAGAACAGATAGATGATGCCGGCGCCCATGAGCAGGTACATGGTGCACAAGAACGACCGCGCGACGCGCCACCACCGCGCGGGCACGCCGAAGAGCTCCTGCTGCATGTCCGGCCCGGATTGGGCAAGGAGCCGGTTCGTGTCCGTAGGCGCAAACGCTGTCTCTGCGGCGTCGTCTGTCGTGCCGACCGTGGGCATGGTGGTACTGGCCGACCCGTTCGTGAACACGGCGCGCTGGCGAGCTTTGCCGTCTTGCACGGCCGACGCGTCAGCAATCCGGCCCATGGCGTAAGTTCGATTCGAAGGCGTGGTGGCGAATCTCGCGATGGAGCTGGTCGTCGCTTGAACTGGCTCTCGTTTCCCGACAAGTATCGCGCTGTTCTGCTGGTCCAAGTCCACCCGGTAGATTCGCTGGTGCTGCTCCAAATCGCTGTGCTGCACCTCGGAGCGCTGGACAGGAAGCGGAAGTCGTCGCCGTGCAGCAGCAGCAACGCGCCTGTCAGAACTGTTGGCCAGCGCTTGCCTCTGACGTGGGCTGGCTCAACCTCAAACGTCAACGACCTTGCCGACAGCGACGTCTCCGTGGATAACATCTCGCCCGTACCCGACCCCGACGCGCAACTTGCTGCAATCCTGTCCAGCCGACTCGAACAACAGCATTGAGCCTGTTCCGCCCCGCGCTCGCTCAGCCACCGCCCGTCACGACTCGGCGACCATTTCGTGACTCTGCCTGCACGACCAACCAACCCAGCAACCACGATGTTCCCGCTCTCTCTCGTCAACGCAGGCGTCGGCAAGCCGATGGTATGCCACGTCGCGTCGCCCGGCCCATCTGTTCACGAACCGCGACTGATCACGTCCGTGCGTGTCCAACTAGCGCGTCGAGATCAAGAGCGGCGAGTCCTACAACGGCCACCTCGTCAGCTGCGACAACTTCATGAACCTGATCCTGCGCGACGTGATTTGCACGTCGGCGGTACGTGCTCCGCACGCGCTCACTGCAAGTTCCGCTCGCTTTCCTGACCCCGCAACTGCGTGAGTGTAGGAGGGCGACCGGTTCTGGAAACTGCCCGAGTGCTACATCCGCGGCCACTCGATCAAGTACCTGCACATCCCCGACGAGGTGCGCTCACCTCCCCACCACTTCGCGCTGCGACGGACCGCAACTGACCCACGACGCGTTATTGCGCCTCCGTAGGTCCTCGACCTCGTCAACGAGGAGCGCCAGAACAGGGCGATGCAGAACCGCAACAATTTCCGCGGTCGCGGTCGCGGTGGGCCCGGGTTCCACCGCGGCGGTGGTGGTGGTGGGCGTGGTGGCGGCGCGGGTGGCCGTCGGCCGTACGGGCACCACCAGCAAAACCAGCAACAGCAGCAGCAGGCGCCGCAACAGCAGCAACAGCAGCCGCCGGCGCCGGCACCGCAGGCGAAGGCATGATGTTGAGGGTTGTAGTGATCGTGGTATACAAGTCTTTTTGGTGTGCGATCGTCTGGCATCGTTCGAGTCGTTTCGCGATCTCGGCAGTTGGCTTTCAAGGGCCAACGGTCGCTTCGGAGTATTCTGGTTGGCAAACCGAAGGCTCTTCTCTCCTCCTGTGCTTTCGCTGTCGCTGGTTCTCGCTTCAAGTTGTTCACGCGAGAATCACCCGATTTTAACGTCCCATGTACACAAACCGGCAGCCAACGGGACACGGCTACCGGTGCGAAATCCGCAAATCTCACCCACCCCACCCGAACCGGTCAACGAAACAAAACAAACGCAAAGCGAAAACCAAACGACGCGACACCGACCCACCTCGTTACCATGACGTCTCCATGGCGCGTGCCGGGCCGACGTGCTCGTACTCGACCTCGACGTGGCCGCGCCCACCCTTGCCGCCTCGCCGCTTCTTGCTTGCCGCCTTCTTGGACGGTGCTGGCGCCGCGCGCTTCTTGCTCGGTGGCCGCACGGGCTCCTCCTCGCCCTCATCGTCGTCGTCGTCGCTATCGTCGCTCTCCTCGTCACTCTCGTCCTCGTCGCGGCCGTCGTCGCTCGCGCCGTCGTCGTCGCTGTCGTCGTCCTACACAAATTCAAACCGCAGCCGTCAATCCCAACCCGCGGCAAACCCAACCCACCCACCGCGGTCAACGTGCCATCAGATCCTCCATATCCGACTCAAAGTCGGACATTTCCACCATTTCGCGCTCGGCCATTTCCTCGTCCTCGTCCTCGTCCTCGATATACTCTTCGGCCTCGTCGTCCTCGGACTCGGACTGGTCCTCCTCAACCTCGACCTTGTCGGATTCCAAGACCTTTTTCCAGACCGACTCGCGCGCGTTCAAGATCACGTCGTCGTAACTGCCGGCCTTGAGCCGTTCCACGAGTTCAGCGGCAATCGCCTTGTCGAGTCGCGCGGCGGCCTCGGCCTTCGCCTCGCGGCGCAGTTCACGGCGGTCAATCTTTTTGCTAATGGGCACGAGCTTGGTCCTAGGTGGCGAGCAACGACGATGTGTCAGTGACCCCAATCCATCGCAATCGAAGCCGCAAAGACAGCGACCGCGTACTGGTTGGTCTTGAGCTTCAACTTGCGCATACGCAGCAAGTACTGCGTGATCTTGGTCAAGCGCTGCTTGCACCGGTGCTTCAAGTGGCCCGGCCAAAACTGCAATTCCGCATCAATCTGCTCGAGCGCAGTCGTGTAGTTTTTCGACAACTTGACGCGCTCCCACAGTTTCGCAGGCGTGTGCGCGCGCTCGACCGTCTTCATGTAGAGGTACGACACGCCATCGACCTCGCGAATCGTCGCGTACCGCGAGTTGGCGAGCGGGCACGATTGCCGGTTGCACAGACCGGTGACGTTGTAGTCGTTGCGGCAAAAGTTTTGCGTCACGGTCCTAGTTCATGGCCGGCGGATGGCGGGTCAGCGTGAGGCGCGAAGGGGCGGCGACGGCGCGGCCGGCGGCGACATACTTGAGCTTGTAGGAGCAAAAGTTGTTGTTGATGACGGCCCAGATCGTGTCGTCGTGCTGCATGGTGGCGGATTGGCGATAGGTTCGACGGGATCAAAGGCGGTGCGGAAGGAATATGGAGCCAGGGTCGGGCGGCACGGCTGGAAGCGGGTCAGGGCGTGGATATCGGGTCGACCTGCGGCGTGTCTCGTCGTGAACTGCACGAACGCTGTTGCTGTCGTTGCTGCTGGAGGAACCCAGGCAACTCGAGCGTGGAAATCGCGAGCGGCGGTGGCCAGTGTTGACAGGGTCACGTGCAAGCGTGCGACTGGTTGCGAGGCAACAGGATGGAGTGATCACGACCAAACCGGCCGTCGCTCCAAGTTCCAGTTATCTCAGTTTCCTCACTTTCCTCTCGCCGCGACGCCAGAACGCGCGGCCGGCAATATTTACTTCCCATTACTTCCCATCGCTGCCGTCGTCTTACCCGATGCAAAGGAACGGCCGTGAGGTCTAATGATGGTGCTCATGAGGGCTCCGGGCCGCCGCGCAGGATGATTGGCCATTCCGCTGCATTCTTTCGTGGGGACGATGCTGAACGATGCTCGCCGCGCCAGCAGAGACGCAATGAAGTACATTCATTTTGTGGAAGCCAAATGAAAACGAAATGCACTTGGCGACGTGCTTGCTTGAGTTGGATTCGAGTCAAAAAGTGGATGGAGTCAAAGCAGCACACCACGCCACTCTGCCTCTCCACAAGAGCGATCGACAGTCGGCAACTCTCCCCCACATCTCTCCGCACGCCCCGGCCGCCACTACATAGCCCGCACGCTCGCCACGCTTCCCGCTGCCGCTGCTGCTCTGCACGCTGCCCTCCTGGATGATTGCCGCCCGCTCGCTTCCTGCCCCGCGCCGCCACCATGTTCGCCGGTGACGACCCGCTGGCGCTTTTACTCGCCGAGCTCGACGACCATACTCGCCATGACCATGACCATGACCAGCCTGGTCACGACGCTCGCAACGCTGCTGCCATGGACGCGGGCGCCCTCGTCGACCTGGACGCTTGGCTTGCAACCGGCCCGCTCGCCGCGTTTCCGCCCGCCGATGCTGCTTTACGCCCAGATTACCTCGCGACCCCACCGCTCGAGCTCTCATCGCCATCGACCGCATCGGCGACGCGCCGGCTCGACGCGGCCGACCTCGCGGGACTCGACTTGGTATGCCCGGATCTCGCGCTGCTCTTGCTCGACGCCCAACCGACCACGACATCGCTGGTGTCGCCCACGACCTCAGGCGCGGGGTCTGGCATTGGCACGAACGCGACAGAACCTAAATTGGATGAGTCGGCGGCGGCGGCGGGCATGACCATGAACAACGCGCGCAGCGATGACCAAGCAAGTCTGGACGCGCGCGCCGATACCGTCTCGTGGCACTCCGACTGCACCAACGCGGGCCATGTCGAGGTCGCCACGCCGGTGCCGACGTTTGCTGCGGCTCCGCAGCGCACGGGCACTCCGCAGTTCCACAAGTCGGTCGCTGTCGCCGCGGCGCAACCGGCCGTGCAGGCCGCTCCCGGCTCGATCGCGACGGGGAACACGAATTCCGTCCCCGTGGTGCCTCCTGTATCGACAGTTCCTGTCGCGTCGCCGCCACCAACCGCAACGGCCCCAACCGCGCCCACTTCAACGATCACGCCGTCGATACCCGCTCCCGCGCCGCGCATCACCATTTCGGCACTCATGTCGCTGCGACACCTCGCTGCCAACTCGGCCAGCAGCTACGCGCACCACCGCGCGGGCGGCGGACCGATCTCTGGGTACACGCCGCCCTCGGCGCCGTTCCCGCTGATCACAGTACCGCCCGTTTTGCCTCCGACCCCTACACCGAGCCCGCCCGCGCAGACCGTGCCCGCAGGCCCGCGCGTGATTGGCGGGAAAGTACTCAGGCCGGTTCTCCCGCGGCCGATGGCGCCGCCGCCTCCACCGCCGCTGCGGTTCCCGACGCCCTACGCGGTGTACTGGCCCGGTGCGACGACGCCGGCGCGGCCGACGTATGTGACCGCGCCGGTAGTGCCGGTGCAGCGCGCGGCGATCGGGCCGCATCCGACGATGCAGCACCCGACCAGCCCAATTACCGTGCCGCACCCGACGATTGTGCAGCATCCGACGATCGTCCAGCACCCAACGCTCGCCCAGCACGCGCCCGCGGCCACCCAGCATCATCAGCTCGCCGCCGCTACACTTCCCTCCGCACCCACGGCGCCCCCCAAGAAACCCATCTCATGCGTGCACTGTCGCGCGAGCCACGTCGCATGCCCCGGCTTGCGCCCGTGCGCGCGGTGCGTGCGGCTCGGTCGCGCCGACACGTGCGTCGACTATATCCCCAAGCGGCAACTCGCGTCGTCGTCATCGACCCCGACGCCGGCACCCGCGGCCAAGCGCCGCAAGCGTGCTGGCACGGCGTCCGCTACTTGCTCCCCGCCGCCACCACCGGAATCGGTCTCGCTTGCGGCGCCGACGGAACCTCCAATACCACGCGCCGCTGCGGGTGGGTCCGCAGCGGCACAATGGGGTGGGTGAGTGCGGTGAGAAGAGGTGGGTGTGGCCCCTCTCTCCTCGCCTCGTTGAGCACGGCCAGCCGCGACTTTTCGCTCCACCCGCGACGGACCACGTCGCGCTCGACTCCTGCACCCGACGCGCTCAGTTCTGCTCTTCCTGTTCTGTTTTCTGAAGTTGATTTTCTCGTCATTGCACTCTTCCCCCCGCGCACACAACCAATATATTCGCGCGCCTAGCCTTGATCGAGCAACCTGTTTCAATAGCCCACACCTGAAATCACGCACCTGATATCGTTTGCCTCGGTCTTCGCTGGCGCAACGAGCCATACACGTCAACACATTGGTGGACAGGTCGTCGACATGGCCGTCCCTTCACGTCCTTTCTTCGGTTCATAAGCATTTTGATTTGACGTCCACGTGGAGCGCGACCAATATTCCAAGACAATCACGTGGCCCCGGAGACCCCTTGGGTTCCGGTCTACCTCATCCCCCAAGGAACTCATTGATTTCTCATTTTCCCGTTTTAGGACGTTTCAATCCTGCTGAAGCGAGGCGTGCTCAGCCATCAGCATAACTCCCTCCCCCCCCCCCCCCCCCAACATTGATTTCTGCCAGCAACAGCATCAGACTCGCGGCAACAGCACCTCGGCAAGATGATGGCCACGCACCACCTAACCGTGGCGCACGGCCGCACGCTCGACACGCTGCCCGACCCAATTCTGCGTGACATTCACGCACGCTGGTTCTGCCACTTTTTTGCAGCGTTGAGTGCAACGGGAGCGGAGCGAGGAGCGCATACAAAAATAAGCTTGCCACATTGGACACCGAAGTGAGGCGATCATGCAACGTCATGCATGCGTTTGCTCGTGCGTGCGACCTCTCACTTCCATTGTCCCTCCACACCAGCAAACCGTTGCCAAGAACAACGTCAGACTTGCTGCAGCTGCATCAACTCCTTCCACACCATGCTGGGCGCGCACTCCCAAGCCGTAACGCGCGGTCGCTCTCGATTGGACACGCTGCCAGACCAGGTCATCCACGACATTGCAGTCATTCTTCATGGCAAGGACACCGGGGCCGTTCTCCGTCTCGCTCTCGCCGCTTCAGGCCTATTTGCTCCGTGCCTCCGGTTTGCCATTGAACATGTCGATGTTCGACGTGACAACCCGTTTTCCAGTCGGATGTTGCGTCGATCGCACGCAAAGACGATCGAGTTGTCCAGCGAGTTGGTCAACAAGTTTGTGATGACCAAACACGCAACAGACGGCCGTGGCGTGCAGTGGATGCTGGTCCTTCCGTTTCGTGACATCGACCGCACATGCATTGCCACCTCCAGCGAGACGTGTCGCGTGTCGCGGAAATGGACTCTGTTGCCCTTGCCGCTGTCGCAGCTTCGCCAGTTTTATTTCGAGGACGCGGGGATGGGGCTGACGCGTCAGCAGGTTCCGCCCCGGTGTCGCGACCTGGTGCTTTCCGATGTGATTCCGTGGGTCACCATTGCGCTCCCAGAGTCCATCACGTCGTTGAAGTTGGCGCATGTTGTTGCGCCGACGTGGCCGGAAGAGAACTTTGGGGCCCTCCCGCCCCGCCTGCAAGCGCTGACCATTGACTCTCTGCAAAACGACGCGGATCACGCAGCCTTTGTCCGTTTGCTCGCACTTGTGCCATCCTCGCTGCGCTCCCTCACCCTGAAGTGGGATTTGAGCAGAGGAGACATAGTCTTGCCACGCACTGCCATGGACGCACTGGCGCAAGCCATCCAGCGACTCCCATCGCTGACCGAATTCCTTGTCAGCCGTTTCCGTTTTGCACTGCACCCATCTGTACTTGGATCATTGCCACGCGACGGGTTTCAGTCCTTGCGCTTGAGTGCAGCAGTCGTCACGGACATGGTCCATGCCCAACTTGCCGCCCTGGACCAGTGCGTTGCTCAGTGCCCTCGCATCGTCCAAAATTTCCGCCTGGTGATCAAGTTTCCTGTTGGATCGCATCTTCCTCCGGAACTGCACAGAATGGTCTCAAACCTCCCACTCGCAACGTATCGGCTGAAGGTGGACGTTCCATTGTGGGACGCGACCATGGGTGCACATTTGCCGCTGGCCGTTCCCCTAAAGGAACTGATTCTTGGTTGCATGCCGATGCCCGGGCCATTCCGTGGATCGCCCTCTGCGGCGGTGGCTGCGCTTGCTCAGATTGTGTCGAGGCTGCCTGAGACGCTGACTCTCCTGCGTCTCAGCAAGTGGCCAATTGCGGGCACGGCCATCGCAGGCCTGCTTTCGCAACACATGCCGCCGCACCTGACACATCTTGCCCTGATGGAATGCGGACTGACGGACCAGGACCTGGCCCAACTCGCATGGCCTAGTCGACTGCACACCCTTCATCTGCATGGGAATATGATATCCACGGGCCCCGTGGGGCTCCCCGCGCGGCTCCGGGTGCTCGAATTGAACTTGTGCTGGTATCTTGGCGATCAGGACGTTGCGTGGGTGCACGCGCTGCCGTGCCACTTGGAAACGCTGAATGTGCGCAGCACGCGTGTCGGCGACCAGTTTGCAGCAGCGTTGCTGACTCGGATGTCAAGGCGTGATTCGAAACAGACGAAAGCCAGGTTGGCGGTGCTTATCGGCGATACCCGAGTGTCGGCCAAGGCCGAGAAACGGCTGGCTTCCAAGTTTTGGACGCAAGGGAGCTGGGCCGAGATGTGTGATGGAGTGTGAATCAGGCCAGCATCGCTGCCCTTGGCCAGGTTTCTGGGATTCGTGGAGAGCATCAACAACGTGATGGGGCGCGCAGACGTGTAAGATCGAGACGAATGAAATGGTCCATTGATTTGTGCCCATTTGGAGGCCACTTCTCCGTTGCGTTGCGGTCCATGACGCTGTATCGCGCTGAATCGCTGCTCTGATCTTGGCGACGAGAACGTTGCATAGGTGGGCGGGCTGCCGCATAGTTTGGAGCCCCATGAATGGTCATTGCAAGTCACCATTGGCGACCGGTTCGTGAGGGCGTCGCTGGCACGAATGCCCATCCATGCGCGGCCCGACTTGGAAAGGGGCTGGGCTGCGCGTCGAGGTCGTTGGGGCCCGCGTCTCAATCGATGCCATCGAGCGGCTGCCTCCAAGCTTTGGGCTATGCAGGAGAACAGAGTTGGGCGACCTGAAGCGCTGGTGTTCAAGCTATCTCCTTTCCTCATTCTTTTTCCGAAGAACGGCTCTTTCTTGTCCCCGAGGTCCTTCCCTGCAAGCATTCGTTGCAGCCGTGCTAACCATGCGATGTGAGAGTTGGCTCCCAGCATCCCATGTCAAGCTTGGCGCTGGTGCGTTGTGAAGGGATCGGCCTGTGCATTGTCAGAACACAAGCTGTCAGCCATGCCATTTCTTTGGCTGCTAGTTGTTATGACTCCCAACTTCCATTCTCTCTCCATTGGCTGCGATCAATCTTCACCACAGACAACTCGCATAACCATCATCTTGGCGCCATGCTGGGCACACCACCAAGACACAATACGCGGTCGCGCTCTGGACACGCTTCCTGATCCAGTCTTGCACGACATTGGGTGTTCAATGGTTTCTGGTGATGCCGTTTCGCGACCTCAGCCGCAAAAGCATCTCGACCAGTGGTGACAAGACTTGCCGCGTGTCTCGCCAGTGGACCTTGTTACCCGTGCCACTGATGATGCAGCTGTGCCGATTGTACTGGGAAGATCGATGGTCGGACGGGCGCATCGGCAAGTCCCACCGTAGTGCCGTGACCGAGTACTTTGCGGGGCAGTTCCATGGACTAGTTTCGCGACTTGTTTGCCCGTTGCTTCAGCTGACGGACGTTTGCTTTGCTTCACTTTTCATTTTTGCACCAGTGTCGCCACGGTTCTTTCCGTGGATTTCGCGCTGCGGACTGACAAGTGTGCACAAAACTGTCATGTCCACAATGGAAGGAAGGAAGAGCACGTTTCGTACTATCACAACTGCCGAGCAGGGAATGGTCAAGTCTTTGGATTCTAGCACCGAAGATATGTTCCTTGAATAACTTGATGCTTGCGCTGTGTGCCTAGTTACGTCTCTAGCTGTAAACGTTCTCTGGCTGACAATCTGCAGACCTGTGAGAAAACGAGACAATTGAACCAAGGCATCCGTGTTTTCAACGACCACAAACTCAGAACACTCAACAACCAATCCCGCCACGTTGTCAGTGATAGCCCCCGAACATAGGACAGCTAATACAACCACACAGTTAGCGTTTCCGCGGTCGCGCAGGTGAAGCCTGCCAGGAGTAGACATGATGGGGTCTTCGGTTGCCTCGAACAGCGTGAGGGTGGCACGCTCAGCATGGCTGTGGATCTTGGCCCGCATGTCCACGCGCACGCGGAACTGCTGGGACTGATGCAAACTCGTGCTTCGGGAGTGATACTTCTTCGGACGTGCACCAAGGTTGGCGTGGAATAGGTGGTGAGCAAGCTCGTCGACGCGATCGGTCCTTGTCTCATGTTGCGTTCGATGTTCTGGTCATGAGCTGTTCGTGTGTGTACGTCGTGTTATGCAGTGCCTACCTCCAAGATTCGTTTCCCATGTCTAAATGTGTATTGCCAGCTGTATCCAGTCCTGCACCCTCATCTCGCCAAAGTATTCGACGTCGACGACCCAGCAAGTGCGCGTGCTTCCCACCGCCGTCCGCACAACTATCGACGGCCTCCGTCCACCTCCACCTCCACCGCCTCCTCCACCCCTTCCACTAGCTCCACCCAGCGACGGCAGCACGAGTGCGGTTGCGGCCATCGTCACACGCCGGCCGCCCGCTGACCGACCCATCGCCAGCCCCGCCCGACATTGGCGGCCGCTTGCCTGGTAACTGCGGCCAACTGACCGACTCAAGCGCACAGTCCGGAAGCATGTGGAACACGCGGTCCACGTCCAATGCGCCCGCTCCTGCGGCGGCGGTCGCACCCGACGACGACCTTACGTTCAGCGAGTGCCCAGCGACACGCCAATTCGGACGCGTGCGGTGCGCGACGCAGCCGCAGGAGCACCGAGCGCTGGCCGCTAGCCCCTGGCACGCACAGCCGTGAACTGATGCTCTTGCGCGAACCGGCGCGGGGTCGCTGCGGCGTACCCGGCTGCTTGTGCGCGCGCCGATGGGGTCGCGGGCGTACGCACACGCGCTGCTGGCGTCGACGGCTTACTCGCCGCGGTCGTCCTTACCCTCTCGGCCGCCGAACTCTTGCGCGTCGCAGCAGTCGGCGCGCGCGACGCGCGTCCCTCGTCCTCGTCCGGGAACAGCGACGCCATGGACGATTTCGCCGACTGGAACGACGCGAACAGCGCATCGAGCAAGTCGGTCGGTGCCGCATCCGCATCAGCGAGCCGCTGCCCGGTCTGTGCGCGCGCATGCTTGCCCCACTTGGCGCGCGCACGTGCAGCGACTCCACCGCCCTCGAGAGTCGCGACACGGCGCAGTTCCGCAGGCCGCACCATTTCCGTCACGTCGTGCGGTTTGTTTGGATGGCGCCAAGTCGCGCGCGACTTGAGGTCCCACGGGACGGGCTGGCCGAAACAGCCAACGTACTCGCCGAGCAACGTCCAGCACCGCAAATTGCCGTCGGCCGCACCCGTGGCCACGTCCGCGGTCGCCCACTCGACGCGCGCAGCGTCATGTGTGATCGGGGAGAATCCAGTCGTCCTCGTCGGTGCGGATCGAGGCGCGGGTTCGGGAACGTTTCAATTCTCGTGACGGGCTTGACGTGCGCTTGCCACTTGACCACCACGACCGGGTCCGCGATATCCGCCACGCTCCACAACGTCACGTTCCCGGCCGTGTCGCCCGTCAGGAACAACGCCGTGCTTGTGACCTGCTTGGCCTTTCTCCCGCCGCGCGGCAGGCTCGCGACCGCGACCGTGCACATGGTCGATGCGCCATGGCCGTCGACGCACCCAACTTGCGTGAGCGACGAGAGGGTCCAGAACCGGATCATGCCGTCCATGCCGCAGCTGGCCAGGTGCGCGACGGGCCCGGTATCGCGCCCCGGGCCCGACGTGAGCAGGCTCATTTCCGACGCGGTAAGCCCGAGCTTTGCCATATCCTCGAGCGACGCGGACCCAGCACCGACCTGGTGCAGCGTCCCGCCCGCACCCACCTCAGGCGCGCGCAAGACGACGAGCTTATCAATCGACCGGTTCCACGCCGGGATCTGGCCGTAATTCGCGGCGGTCATGCGGCCGACGTGCACGCCCGCCATGGTGCGCACGTAAATCTCACCGCGGAACGTGCTGTAGACGAGAAAGTGCGGCGCGACAAGTACCATGGCCATGACATCGTCTTTCCGCACGGCCGTGGGGCTGAGTGTTTCGAGGCTCGCGTCGAGCGCTGGGTTGGTCCAGATCTCGGTCCGGTGCATTTGCGTCGCCTCAAACTTGCTCTCGCCGGCGTAGACGTAAAGCCGGCACTGCCACCCGCCGGCAACGAAGAAGCGGTCTTCGGGTGCGTCGACGTGCCAGACCAACGTGACTTCGACCGGGTTGGGGTACTTCATGGTGCACATGACGTGCCCCTCGATCGACGAGAGCAGGATGGTGCCGTCGTCCGCTATGAAATGGCGAGGTGGTGAGCGTCATGACGAGCGGGTTAAGGCCGCCGCGAAATGAAACGTACTGCCGATCATCATGAAATGGCAACCCGAGTACTCGTCGAGCCCGATGCACGTAATGTCCTTTGGCAGCTGCGTATCGTCAAGCTTGAACGTCGGCGCGCCGTTGTTGACTTCCTAGAATCGGCGGTTGAGCGTGAGTCGTGAAGGCACGATGACCGCAGCAACTCGTCTTGAGAGCACGCACCCACACTTGCACAACGCTCCCTTCACACAGCGACACCATCATCTTGCACATGACCAACCGGATCGGGTGCACGTGCGGCGTGACCTGCCGCGCGCTCGACTGGTCCATGACATACTCGACGACGAGATTGCTGCCGTCAAACAGGCGCACGGCGCCCTTGGTCGTCGTCACGACCTGGATAAAACTGAGCATATTGCCGGGCCGGTGCAAAGCTTCGGTCGGCTGCAGCGTCTGCAGGCACGACATGCGCCGAATGTCCCAGACCTTGATCACCTTGTCCATGCTGAGCGTGATGCGGTACCCGAATGCTTGCTGCACCTGCACGTCAATGATCGGCACCGCGTGGCCTTTCATCGACGCTTGCGCGGGTCGGTGATGCGGCGCGGGTTCCAAATGCGCACTTTGCGGTCGGCGCCGACCGGAGAAGTGAAGGAAAGTCGAATACGCGAAACGGTGGAAGGCCTGCGCGCGTTGATTGGTCGAATTGCACGGACCCGTGATGAGCGCGACCGGGAACCTGCATACGGCAAACGCCGTGACCCCCCTTGTTGACCGATGCCGATGTGAACATCCACTTCTTGGTGTTGACGCTGCCGCATACGAGCGAGTCCTTGGCGTCGGGCGACACCGAGAAAAAGCACCGAAACTCGTGAAAGCACTTGATGCGCGTGACCCAATCGTTGTGCAGCCGCCGGCGCACGGCGACTGTGAACACCTTCTTCTGGTCGAGCGTGACAATCTTGCCCTTGGCTGCGGCCAGCATCATTTGCGAATTCGGATCAAAGGTCGCCTCCGAATCAAACGTCCACACTGACACGTCGCCCTGGTCGTCGCCGAACAAGAGCATGCCGTCGTGCACGGACTGGTTGTGCGGCTGCGCAGCTGGCGACCCACCACCGCCAGGACCGTCGCCGGCGTCCGTCGCGGGTCCGCGCCAGTAGTCCATGCACATGACGTTGATCGGCAGCTTGACCTTGCACTGCGGCTGCAGCGTCGCGTAGTCGTGGAAACTGAAATCGTGCGTGTCGGTCGCGAGAATCCAATTTCTCATATCGGCATGAAGACGAAATCGGAAATCCACGTCTGTTTCGGGTGCAGCAGCTGCAGTTCCTGGCTCTGCAGTGCCTGCGGCGTCACGTCCTGGTCGCCTGAGCCCGGTGCGCCCTTGCTCTTGCTAGCGGAATGAAACGCGTCAGATCAGCCTAGGCGCAGAGTGAAGAGGACAAGCAAGCACATACATGGCCGACGTGAAGCACCGCTGCAACATATACTGCTCAGACCAGCAGCACACCGTCGCGTCGCACGACATAGTCACGAACCGCAGGTGCGCCGGCAGGTAGGTCAGGTTGCCAATCATTTCCTTGTGCGGAGTCGTCTGCGGCTTGCCGAACGTGAGCCGCGTCGCCGGCGTGAAGAGCATTGTCTCCTGCTCCTCCGACTACATTTGCTTGGACTGCTCCTGCGTGTGCAACAGCATGAAGTTGCTGAACGCGTCCCACGTCACGCAGTCGCCGCGGATCCCGATGCGCATGAGCATGAGCGTGATCTACGTCGTGCGCTGGTGGTGAGCAGCGGACGCGGGGATGCGTGGAGCGGTGGAGAAGAGCGACGGACCTGGTCCTCGCTCTTTTCCTTTTGCAGGATCTTGGGAAACTCTTGCTTGAACTCTTCAATCGTCAATCTGCCGCCACGCGACGCTTTCTGTCCGAACACGAGTCAGCATCACAGACCCCCTCGAGTGGCCCACCCAAGTTCATTCGCACCATCGCGCCATCGCACCTCCTGGAAAACGCGCATCAGGTCCTTGAACTACGTCAGGTTCATTTCGCGCTCGAACCGGGAGAGCGCCTTGTCCATGAGCACATTGATCTTTTGCGCGTAGGCGTCGCTCTTGAGGTCGAGGACGGCTGTGTACGACGGCGCGGGGCCTGTTGCTGGTGCACCGGTCGTCGCCATGGTCCAAGTACCGCCGCCCTCAGCGCCTAGCCCAGCCGCACTCGCTGCCACCGCAGGGTGCGGGCCGCCGGCCATGGTCGATCACTTGGAATCAAAGACCGGCAGCAGGGAATGACGAGCGCTCGTGATGCTTGGACTAAAGTAACTGCCAGCTGCACATGCGGTCATGGACTTGAAGCGGCACTCCGGGGCGCGGAATGCCGACGTGCTCCAGCCAGATGGTTAATCGTGGAGCAAATCGTGAGCCGCGCAAAGACTGAAGTCGAAATGAAAAGTGATCCTGTCATGTGCGCCCACGTCATGGTGTTTCCAACGGCCCAAGGGGACACTGGGGGCCCAGGTTCGATTCCCGGTGTCGCCACGCGAGAGTGTTGATCAGATAACTTGGTTCAATGGGCGCCACGCTGGAATGTTGGTCCTCACCCCCCCCCCCCCCCACGCTCCATGCCCAATCAGTCACTGCATCAAGCTGTCCTCGACACAACGACGCGGCCCTTCTGTCCGCAGCGGAGAGTCCCTGCTGCTGATCTGTCTGCTCGACCCTGCAAGATCCCTGGAACGCCCAGCGTCGTCCCTTCTCTGCCAGCAACGACCTCATCGGCAACCCTGACCAGCACCCATCAAGTATCGGCCACGACGTGACGCTCCCGCTCTCCGTCTCGTTCAAGCGCGCGCACCAGACGTGCCCTCGCCTTCTCCACCCGCCGAGCCGCTCGCCACGTCGCTGCACGACCGCCAACCCGCGCCATGGGCAAGAAAGGCGCAACCCACGCCGACCGCGCCCAGTACGCGCCGGTCCCAGCCGCTGACGGTGGCCAAGACCATGATTCCGCGTCGTTGACCTCGTCGTCCTCATCTTCTCGCCACCCGCGCATGTCGCAAGACGACCAGGAGCGGTTGACGGACCTTCAGCGGTGCGCACAGCAACAGCGCGAGAATGTACGCTGAGCGTTTGGTTCAAGACCTGCTCTGTTTCTCATTGTGACACATGTTTCACCATTCGGCCCGTGTTCCGGCTTGGACAGGCCCCGCTCGCATGGAAACTGTTTGCGTTTGGGTGCACGCTACTGCTCGGGTTTGGCAGCCACTACTCGGCGCACGTCTTGAGCGCGCTCAAGTCGACGCTCAAGGCAGATCTCGGCATCAACAATGCGGTACGCACACGATCCGATTTCTCCACCCACCCGCGCGCACAGATCCCTGACGCTGCTCGCTTCATCTGAGGACAGCAATACGGCGTCCTGCAAGCGGCCGTGAGTCTCGTCAACACGATCGTCCCCGCAATCGGCGGGCGGTTCATCGACGTCTTTGGCGTCTCGAACGGCTCTATCGTCTCGTGCACGCTCATCATGACTGGTGGCCTGCTCGTGGCCCTCTCGGCGCACTGGCAGAGCTTTGCCGTGATGGTGCTTGGCCGACTGCTCTACGGGCTCGGCAGCATGACCATCATCACCGTGCAGCACACGATTTTGGCCCACTGGTTCCGCGGGTCGGCGCTCGCGATCGTTGTCGGAGTGCAAATCGCGACTTCGCGACTTGCCTCGTTCCTGTCAATGCTCGTGACCGTACCCATCAAGAACGCAACCGGGTGGTACGGGTACAGCATCTGGACGGCGTTTGGCCTGTGCCTGGTCTCGTGGCTCGTCGATGTCGTCTACGTCCTGGGCATGCGCCGGTTCCGCGACGAAACGCGTGCGCAAAATGCCTCTGGCGCGGTTGCCGGCGATGCGGGCATTTACGACGACGAGGAACTGGCCGCACTCAAGCGCAAGAATCAGTTCCGGCTCGGCACGGTGTATACGTTCCCGCCGGCGTTCTGGGTCGTTGCGTGGCTGTCGTTCGCCATGGGCTCCACGTGGACGTCGTTCCTGCATATCTCGCCGGAACTGATCGCCGACCGGTTCCACCAGCCTGAGACGTTGGCCGCGTTCAACGCCTCGCTCGGCCAGTTCCTACCGATCATTGTCGCCCCGTTCCTCGGGTACTTTCTCGACGCGCGCGGGCAACGGCCGCTCATCACGTTACTCGCGGCGGTCGCGCTCCTCGCCGCGTTTTTGCTCCTGTGGATCACCAACTGGCCGCCGTACGTTGCGCTCGTCCTGTTCAGCCTGTCGCTCACGTTTGGGCCCGTGGCCATGGTCTCGTCGGTCGGCTTGCTGATTGGGCCGGAGGCGATTGGCACCGCGTTGGGCATTTACAAGACGATGACGAACGTCGCGTCGACGATCATGGACCCGGTGCTGGGCTGGTTGCAGGACCAGGCCGGATCGTACGACCCGCCGCTCGTGTTGCTGATTATCGTGTCGGTCGCGGGGATCGCACTTTCGGTCGTTATGGGCGTGTTAGACCGCGTGTACTCGTGCGGGATCCTGGCAGCCGACGCGGAGCGGCGGAAAGTGCTGCTCGCACAAGAACGGGACCCGAATCGTGTGGACGAGAGAACAGCCCTTCTGCGCGACACCGACGACCGCGTGCACTCGCCCGTGCCGGACATCGAGAACGCGGTCACGCCGGCGTCGCGGAGACCGCCGCCGCCGCCGCCGCCCTCGTCGTCGACGTGTCCGCCCGGCGGGTGCCTCGAGTGCCAGCAGGCCGGTGCGCTGACCGAGTCGTCGGCGGGCGTGCGCCCTAACCCTACGACTGCCGCACGGCGTATGGATGCGACGCCGCCGCCACGGCCGTCGACCCCGGTGGTGGTGGGCACGGCAAGGCAGCGGTGGTGGGGCCGGTTCAATCTCGGCGTGATGACGGCGCTGATGGTGCTCGGGTGGTTTGTGTTCATTGCGCTGTTTGACCAGTCGGCGTAAAAGAGGGAAGCAAAAGCGGCGCGTTGGGCGCCAAGGAAGAAATCCACAAATCATGTCCATGCATGCATTCATTCACAATATACACATCCATGCTCTCTGCACACCATGCCACTCACGACGCATCACTGCCGCTGTTCTGCCGCGGTCCCGCGCGCCGCCGGCGCCGGTGCATACGCCGCCGTTCCCATCGGCGTGACCCCGTACGGCGCAAACTGCACAGGCACGGGTGGCGGGGCCGAGACAAAGTAGAACTGCTGGTGCGTGCGCGTCGCGGAGACGAGGTCCATGAGGACGCGAATGGCGGAGGTGGTGTCGAGAATCGTGCGCGGGTCGGTGGTTTGTGCGAGCATGTCGGTCATAACGCGGATTCGGTCGTGTGCGACGTTGACCGTGTGGTCGAGACCGGGGAAGGCCGAAATGTAGGTGGTCGAAAATGAGCTTGGCGCAGCGGTGGCGGGAGCGGTGGAGGCAGGTGCTGCGGTGGGTTGAGGGACCGCCGTGGAGGAGGTCGGAGCTGCGCGGGCCGTGGACGGAGCGGGCGCAGGAGCAGCTGCGGGCGCAGGGGCGGCAGCACGCGTCGTGGGCCCAGCGGGTGCAGTGGCCGCTCCAGCGGATAATGCGGCGATGCGGATCGGACCGCACGCGACGCACCGGAGCTCGGCGTTTTTGCGCATAAGCGGGACCTAAAAAGCCGGACCACATCGTGAGCGACGGCTTGCACCACGACGACTGCAAATCATGAAACGAACCTGGTTGCACGCGCCGCACACGTCGCCGAGCATCGTCCAACCCTGCAGCATCAGCGTTCCCATGAGCGCGCTCGGGTCCTGCTGCGCCGGCGCAGCGCGAACAAGCGCGGCGGCAGGCGCGTGTGCAAGCTCCCGCACCTCGCTCTCGTCGTCCTGGATCCGCGCGCGGAGGCGGGATGCCTCGCGGTCAACGAGTGCGGCAATCTCTTCCTCTTCCACGTCACGAAGCTGAACCCCGTTGGGCATGGGGGCGGGCGCCGCGTTCACGTCACCGCACAGAACACACGTCTTGCGCGACCCGTCCCGCGAGCCCATGATCACGCAGCCGCAATTTGGGGTCAGGCACGTCTCGTTGAGCATGGTCTAGTCGGAGCATTGAGCGTGAGCGTCATGGTCATGGTGCAGTTGGGAAAGCAGGCCGGGTCCACATTAGGAGCCGTACCCAGCCCTGCAGCAGAAGCTGGCCGATTTGGCGCGAAGCGCGGTCGGTGCGCTCAGCGCGGGTCTCGGTGGCCGTGATCGTCATGATGCCCATGCGGGGGTTGCAGCGGAGTTGGCGGAGAGCAGAGACCGAGAAATGCAGCGAGGGGATGAGGGAGGCGACGATGGCGACGAAGTCGGGCAGCAGTGAGCTTCGTTGACTCAAATGCAGATAGATAGTGACACAGTTGCATGGCAAAAATATCAAACCTCTCTTCAGACTCGCTGCTGGCACTCCTTCACTTCACAGCTGCAGATTATTTAACCCTGCCTCGCGGGGATCCAAGAGACGAAATACCACATGCAAAATGAACGGCAACGACCCGGAATCGGACCTGATCGAGGGCTCCTTGGCCATGGGCTCCGACATTGATGCCGATCACGAACGTCTCGGCCAAGCAAGCGCCAACGTCGAACCTCCTGATCAATCTGTCTCAACACCGGCCCACGACCAGCAAGCAACGACAGCCGATGCAGCTCAGTACATTCCGTGCTACGTCTCCGACCATGCTCAACCGGCGCAGTGCCTGTTCCGCGCCGGGCCGCTCGCCAGCCGCTGTAAAGCCGTGAAGTCGCACGACAATTACTTTCGATGGATTGCATGGTACCCTAAACTCTTGACGCAAAATCCATGTTCCTCGCACAGCATACCGAGCTGACCCGGCCCCTGCATCTGCACGCTCAGGTCGCCCGACGCCACGACGCTCCTGACCGTCAACAACGACCGATGCGTCCGGCAATGGGATTTCCCGTCAACCACGGACACGTCCGCTTCCGACGCAAGGTACCCGTCATTCTCCACCTGTCCACTCGCGCAGGAACCGTCTAATCCCAACCGCGGCAGCCCATGACCCACAGGTTCACCCCCACGGCGATTGTCCCCTTTGCCGAACCCATCTACGACGTGGCCTGGTACCCTTTCCAATCGCGCCTCGACCCGATTAGCAACGTCTACGCCGTCTCCACCCCGCACCACCCCATCCACCTGATCGACGCGTCCACCGGCGTGTCGCGGTGCACTTACGTCCCGACCAACCACGTCGACGAAATCGTTGGCGCGACCTCCCTCGCATTCAACACCGACGGAACCCACCTGTACGCCGGGTTTGACGGGTGGTTTGCGACGTTCGACGTGACCCGCCCCGGGCGCGACTCGATGGTCCGCGTGTCCACGTCCGCGACTCGCCGCAGCAAGAACGGGCAAAAGGGCATCCTGTCGAGCCTGTGCACGAACGCGACCTACCGCGCGGTTGCCGCGGCGTCGTACGCGCGCACAATTGCACTGTACACGCAGGGCACGCACGAGTGCGTGCACATTCTCCGCGGCTTGCCGCCCGCGACGCAGTTGGCGTTTGATCCGTCGGGACACTACATGCTCTCGTCGCACCGCGAAGACGGGACTGTACATTGTCTTGATTTGCGGATGTTGCGGACCGTGTGGACGTACGAGCGCGGCGGGAAGACGACTATGCGGTCGAGTGTCGTTGCGGATTGGCACAACGTGGTGATGGCGGCAGCTGGGTCGAAAGGGAACGAGGTGCATGTGACGGATTTGGCGACGGGGACGGCGCGACAGGTGGTGGTGCGGCACGAAGATTTGGTCGCGTGCTGTGCGGTGCGCGATGGGTGGTGGGCGACGTGCTCGGGGCAGCGGCAGTTCCGTCTTGCGGCGCTGGACGAGGAGGTGCGCGTCGAGGAGGTAGCCGCCGACCATTCATTCCGGTTGTGGCACGTCCCGGGCGAGTACCAGTACTTTGCGGTGCCGGGATCCGAATTTAATGAAACAGATTCTTGATCACCATTTGAAGCGAAAACATCATGGTGCATTCATGCCGTCGGCTCCACCAAAAAGCGCTCTCACCCAACTGAACTTCCATCCCGCCATCCCCCTGCCAACGTCCCGCTCAAATCTGGAACGCGAGAGGGAAGTTGACATACGCGTAAAACTCCTTCTCCACTCCCGCGAGCAAACTCATTTCCTCAAACTCCTGCTCGAGCTGCTTATCGCGCTTGCCACGGTGTTCGCCAAACAGCGCGTTCAGCTGGTCACGCACCTTCTTCTCCTGCTTGTGCCGCGGCTCGATCACGGCCGACATAAAGTCTGGCGGCAAGCCGTGCCGCAGGACCGACTCGACAAAGATGCGAATGGCCTTGATGTGCAGCCAGCACGAGAAAATTTCGCCAAAGTTGGTCTTGGTCAGGCGCAGCAGTTGGCTCTGTCAGCACCGGCCGTGGTGAGTTGCGCGGGCAGGGGGGAGAGGGGGAAGAGGGGGAGGGGGGGGGGGGATGCCCACCCACTGTTCTTTTTCCATGGCCATCAGGTCGGCGCGCTGCTTGCGGCTGTTCTCGAGGTCTTTTTCGTTGAACTTGTGCTCACGCAGCACACGAAAGGCTGAGGAAATATTAGACGGGATAAGGGCGAGGGGAACGAAAACAAGTATGCAGGGTCATCGGTGGGATCGGAACAATTCTGGGAAGGTCGGGGACAAAGTCTGGCACCGGAACCTGGCTAAAGCTGAGACGCGTCGAGGAAAGAAAGTGGCGGGAAGGTGCCGTAATGAGCGAGAAGGTGTTATTATAGGATCCATCGCCAGCCTCACACCTGAACCTCAAAAACATCTATTGACCGATACCGCTACGGAGATCTGTTAGCAGAGGTAGTAGGGTCAGTTAGTGGAAGGGTGCTCGTCGAAGGAGTCGTGAGTCTCAGCAGACACGATCGCAAGTAGGGGGCGTAGTTGCTGGCTAGACTACTAGTGATG
>GG745355.1:313997-422635 GCA_000151295.1 Allomyces macrogynus ATCC 38327 | reverse complement strand
ACTGGCTGGATCGCGGGCACCGCCCAATGGGCGTGAGCCGCTCCGTACGACTCTTGCCACCAGCTTGTACGAGTTCCTAGATTGCGGTTGGTCGTTAGCACTCGTCCAAGCTCCTGCCCACGAGAATCAGCGAGCGTACCGAGGCACCGCGATGAGAAGCGTCGTCAGGTACTCGGAATCGAGGACAAAGTGCTCCTTTTTCACAACGTCGACCAAGGACCGCACGGCGAGGTTGCCCCTACCGATATATTCGTCAGCGCTGCACCGATCC
Source organism: Allomyces macrogynus ATCC 38327 (assembly GCA_000151295.1). Taxonomy (NCBI): domain Eukaryota; kingdom Fungi; phylum Blastocladiomycota; class Blastocladiomycetes; order Blastocladiales; family Blastocladiaceae; genus Allomyces; species Allomyces macrogynus. Next base: position 422,364 of record GG745355.1, on the reverse strand, counting down.
CAAATCGTTTGCGTGCCAGGGTCACACGTACATCATTTTGCGGTCGAGCGCAATCAAGTTGGCCTTGCATTGGTTGTACGTGCTCAGACGCGTCTTCATCATCGTGTCGACGTGGCTGACTTCCTGAATTGATATGTGGGTTATGAGAAATTGGCAACCAGCTGGGAGGAAGCGGTGGAGTTGCGCTGTACCTGCTGGATGGCCTCGACCGTCTCGCGCAGCGGCTTGTCGACGCGGTACTTCATCGTGTTCCAGGAAAACGCCTTGACGTACGCGTCAGGCGACTCTGCGCGGTGGAGAGAGCACGAGTGAGAACCCCGCGAATGCATCCGCATTCTCGTTCAAAATCGTCGCGTACTGTCGTGCACAACGAGCGTCGACTGCACCTGGTTCGTGTCGTTGTTGAGCAGCATCTTCATCGTATCAATGAGCTTGTTGACCGAGGCCTCAGCAACCGTGTCGACTTTGGCCAAATCGTCCGACAGGAGCACGAGCGAGTCGAGCGTGCCGACCTTGAGGTCCGGGATCACAAACGGTGCCACGTCGGCGAGCGGCGCGGCGCCATGCTCGGCGAGCGCGGCCTTGACGAGGTTGAGCTTCTCCTGCTTGGTGGACCCGGCCGACGGGACGGAAATGAGCCAGTAGTTGCCCATCTTGATGTCGCTGAACTTGCTTGTGCTGATCCGACGTGTTGTCGAAGCGTGGCTGGGCTGTCGACCGGCGGGCGCGGGGATCGCAGCGTGGTTGCTGGGTAAATTGCTGATTCGGCAGCTATTCTCGCGAATGCGGGCCAATCGAGCAACTTGCCGCGAGTAAAGGTCGTGGCGCTGGAGATCGTCGCGACCTGCTCGCGCTTGGACAAGACGATTTTGGCGCGACGCGACGTGACCGTGTCGGTGGCCTGCCACACCCATCACTCCTTTGGACTTGGTTATTGTCGCTCGGCTCGACCGGCTCGGCCTTCTCTCCATTCATTCACCCCATTCCCTCATTTGTTCACCACGCTTGATTATCGACAGCTGCACCAACACCAACACCAATGAGCACACCAGTAGCAAATCCCAGCAGCCCGCCAGCAAGTGCACCAGGCACTGCCGCCAGCACCACCACGCCCGCGGCCGGCGCACCACCACCACCGTCCGCGGCCCTCGCGCGCTTCCCGCTCGCCACGCCGCCCGACGTGATCCGCGCCGCGCAAAAGGACGACTACTATGTCGTGATGCTGCGCAATTCCATGGCCGAGGTGGTCGCGTCGACGCTTGGTTCGCGCGAGTACGCGCGGTTGAGCAAGTACCTCGGCATTGCCGCATCGACTCTCTACTACGCACTGACGACGGGTCTGGGCCAGTCGACACTGGGTGAAGAGTACTGCGATATTGTCCCGACAACGGCGGATGCGAGCTCGGTGCCAGCGCGATGGGTACGTTGTCACTAGCGCGGCTTTGTGGATGGTTGGAGTGCAGGTCTGATGTGGAGATCAAATAAATAGCGCCGGCTCCTGTTCGTCCTGTCGCAATCCGTCCTCCCGGCGTTCCTGCAGCACTGGCTTGCGGGCGCACCGCCCGGTACCAAGCGTGCGCACCTCGCGTCGGCCGTTTCGTCGCTGCTACCGCTGCACCTGGCCGTGTTCTACTTCACGGGCGCCTACTACACGCTCGCCAAGCGCATCAGCGGGATCCGATATGTGCGTTCCAGTTCCGATACGGGAAACCGCGTCTTCACGCTATTCACCTGACCTGATCATGCATCGCATAGCTCTCCCTCACGAAACCCACCGACGAGCAAGCCAATTTCTCGTATGCGCCGCTCGGCCGACTCCTGCTCGTCCAGATCCTGACCACCGGCGGGCTTGCCGCATGGCGAGCGTGGCGCGCATGGCGCCGCGGCCGCGCCGTGGCCAAGGCCGTGCTCGACGACTCTGCGCCATTGCCGCAGGGCGAAGAAAAAGTCGCGTCGGCGGTGACGACGACGGTGTTGCCTTACGAAAGCACGGGGGACTGCGTGCTGTGCATGTGTCCGCGCGACGTGTCAACGGCGGGTCCCTGCGGGCACTTGTTTTGCTGGTCCTGTGTGTGCGAGTGGCTCAAAGAGAAGGTGCGGATCGAAGTCGTGCAGACCGGAAAGGTGCGTGCGGAGTGAACTGAACTGACAATCGATGTTCCACTAGCCCGAGTGCCCGTTGTGCCGCACGCCGTGCTTCCACCGCGACCTGATCTGCGTGAGATACTAGCTTCCTCATGGTGGCAGTCCAACGAGGTCCTTGAGCGGTGCTTGGTCGAGGAGGTGCAGAGGGCCGGTTCCGCCCTCTCGTGCAACATGCTCGTTTTGGTCCCATTATGAACTTGCGCGGTGCGCGGGAGATGAATCCAGATGGCACTTCTGGTGGGATTGCAACGTACAGCTCGGTCGAGCAACCCCATCTGACAAGGCGACGCGCTAACCCACTGACGAGGCAATGCGCTAATCTTGTCGGGAAAGCAGAACCGCGATGTGTAGTAAGGCGTAAATGGGCATCGGAACCGACTGTTGGGTCTCTCTCTGTCTGGACGAAACGCGCACTGACGAGACCATTTCTGTCAAGCAATCGAACCCCCGTGCGCGGCTCGTCAGCCTCGCCATGAACTGGCATCAGAAGTGCTCGGCACAAGTCGGCGTGAGGGACCGCTGCCAGGCCGGCCAGAGCGCATCCAATCCTTGCGCACCATGCATGCGCTGCACTGGTTGCGGTCTTCCTGGCCCTCCTGGCCAGAGGAAACGCGAGCGGAATCGCGATCTTCGAAAAGATCGCGTGCGGTAGAATTGGTCAGGTGAGTATCACGTCAGTTGCATCAACACGCGGTTGCGTGCTGAGCCACCCGATCATCCTGCGCCTTGCGGCCAAGCACATCCACCCACGTCGAGGCGTCATCTCGACCATCTCAGGACGACGAAATTGCTCTTCAGACCGCTGCGATAATCATTCAATTTTGGCCGCCGTCGACTCTCCGAGGACCGCGACCGCCAGCAGCACGAAGCGAGACCCGGCTGACAGATAAACCCGGCGAGCATCAAGAACCTGAGATAGACCGGATCGCCGTCGCTCAACCAGCCCCAAACAGACCGCAACCGACGCATTTCAGCAGTAGCAGTGCAGTGTCGGTGACACTGTCCACCCTCCCCAACCGGATCATTCCAGCGTCACAATCGCTCGTCGCGCTCTATCTGCATCAACACCGATCGGCCCAACCGTCATGGCCGGCAAACCTGGCGTGTGGATTTTCGGTTACGGCAGTCTGATCTGGAAGGTCGACTTCCCCGTCGTCGACCGGTTCGTTTGGTTGCGCGTTACCTGTCATGCCCACGGCACTGTGCTCATCCAGTCCTCTTTCGACCGTATTTAGCGTACCGGGTCTGATCAGAGGTATATATTCCCGTCGTGGTTACCGTCGATGCGCAAGTGCGATTGCTCCGTATCATGCTCACCTTGTCGTACGTGCGCATCGCGATGCGAATCACGCTCAAGGCTTCGTCCGCCGGTTTTGGCAAGGTACGCACGCAGCATGGTCCGAATTGCCCCTTGATCGTCGTTGCTCACGAGTTGGAACTCTCACCTCTAGGGAGTCACGACCATCGCGGCGTTCCTGGCGCACCCGGTCGTGTCGTGACGCTGATTCCGCTTGACGAGTGGAAGGAAATGAAGGACGAAGTGCGTGTTGACGTCTCCCACGACTTTCGTTGCAAGTCGACCATTTTCGTGACATTGTCGTTGGGCCGTTTGTCGCCTCCTGTAGCATCGCGCGCCCGAAGATTGTGTGACGTGGGGAATGGCGTACCGTTTGCCCGATGAGCAGGTGGACGAGGTGCTCGCACACCTCAGGCACCGCGAAAAAGTACGAGCGCTCATGCTTTTGCCGTGCAGACGACGTGCCGAAAGCTCACACTGACGATGGTTTGTAGGACGGCTACACAGAGCACCTCGTCGACATTTTCCAGCACCAGACCGACAAGGAGCCGATCATTTCCAAGGTGCGCCCACTCTCCCGCCAGTGGACGGAGTGATTCATCAATCCTCACCTCATTGCTCTCCACTGTTTTCCAGGCCATTTGCTTCATCGGCACGACCAAAAACTCGTCGTTTCACGGGTACAAGCCGCTGACCGAGCTTGCGCAGCAGATTGCGACCGCCAAGGGTGCGTCAATTTGTGGTGACGTGCGCGCATTCTATGGAGAAGAATTGCTGACCATTGTCACGCTAGGCCCGTCGGGCCCCAACGACGAGTACCTGCTCAACCTGGCGCGCGCCATGCACGAGCTGGCGCCAGAAGCCGTCGACCACCACCTGTACGAGCTCGAGGAGCGCGTTCTGTCATTGCGACGGGCCAAGGAGAGTGGTCACGCCAATGCGGATGCACGCTCGGCAGCCGCCAGCAACGGCAGTTTGAGCTAACTGACATGAAGTATTGTATCTCTCTATCTGTCGTGGTCGCTCACCTCATCGCACGCTTGGCAAACATTTATGAATCCTGTATTTACAAATTGTCGGCCATCACCCCGGCCACGCCCACGACCACGGAGCCGTGCGGCCGCCTGCGGGTCCTTCATCGACCGCGGCTTGCGCGACTCGTCGAGCTGCGCGTTGATGGTGGAGCGAACGTCACGAAGGACATCGTCGGACCCTACCAGGAACAGGTGCGTGTCGTCGAGGTCCTCGAGCACAAAGCCGGGGTACCCGGGCCGCTCCTGCTCGCGACGCTCATTGAGCATCAGCACGATCTAAATTCGGGTTGAACGTGTTGAGCGGGATGAGAAGCAAGAGAAGCGCAAGAGTGAGCGCGAACGTGCTTGACCGTCGAGTCGCTGCCATCACAACGTTGAGTTGACAATCAGTCAGGTCAGTTCAGCTGATTTAAACAGCGGGCCGCGCCCCGCCACCACCGTCATGCCCATCAAGACAGCAGTTGCATGCAGCAACTCACCATTCCAAGAGGATGCCGGGCTGCGTCTTGGGCATTTTGCAAGCGGCGAGGAACGAAAAGCTGCTGAAGTGGCTGACGTGGTGCTGGTCACGATCACGGGTATCTGAATCATTGGCTCTGGCGTGGACGTGTCCAGCCCCAACTGCACTGCCCGCCGCCACCTTCAGTCACGACGCCGACAAATGACCGAGCCAAGCGACGATGGGCGCTCGCACTTGCTGCAAATAATAAATTCAAATGGATCGTCCTTGTTTCTCGGGCAAGCGTTGGTGTTGTTCGCCGCGATGGGCGGCAAACTGAAGGAAATCGGGCCGGCTGTCCGCGACTTTTCCTTTCTCTCCGCTTGTTGTTTGAGACAGCGCAGGCGCTCTCCTCCTGCATCTACACCAAACGCGAACCCGCATCACGACCTCAGCACCATGACCACCACTACCACCGCTGCGGCCCCGACGATCTCACCCGCTGAGCCGCTGTTCCCGACCGCGGCCGCGTTCATGAAGCAAACTCCCGACGCGATTGTGGCCGCGCTTCTTGCACGCAACATCTGGGCCTTTTCGATCACGTACCACCCTGCAGTCAGCGGCCCGGTGGGTCTTGCGCGTGACGCAGGCGTGTTCATGCCTGCGCGTGTTGGCCAGGGCCAGTTTTACGCGTCGCACGCGGCCGTTGTCAACTTGATCCCGTGGCTCGAGGAAGACATGCTAGCCGGGCGCGATTTTGACAAGCACGAAGGGATCTTCGTGTCGGTCGGCCGCAAGAGTCGCGTGTTGATGGTGCGTGGCCGGTGGTCGTGTTTTTTCAGAGTGGAAGAATGCATCGATGCTGATTGGAGATGTTTTGCGCCGTGTTGTTCAGAGCGCGTTTGTCTATAACACGGTTCGCGGTCCTGGCGCGGGTGGTGTGCGCCATTGCATCTATGACACAGTTGGTAAGATCGTGCCGTTCGTCTTGGCACCATTGTAAATCGGCTCACCGCTCCTTGCTCTTCGCCAGAATCACTTTTCCGCGACGGTCTGCGCCTGTCGCGTGGCATGGCCCAGAAGACGGCTCTCGGTACGCTGCGCCAGCGTTCACGATCCATTTCTTCCATTTGATCTCACCCACAGTTCCCGCGCGCATCTAGCCGGCATCTGGTGGGGCGGCGCCAAGGGCTGCATGGCGCGCAACTCCGGTACCGGCCTTTCCTCCACTGACGACGCGACCGCGCGGCAGATCGTGTTCGAGGAATACGGCGAGTTTATCACGCAGCTCAAGGGCTGCTTCGTGACCGCCGGCGACGCCGGCGTCAACCGGCCCGACATGATCCACCTCTACTCGCGTACGCGGTTCGCGACCACGATCCCGCGCTCGCTCGGCGGGTCCGGCAGTCCAGCACCGCCCACGGCGCGCGGCGTCCTGCGCGGGCTCGAGGCCGCGTTCACGTTCTTGGCCGAGCAGAGCGGCATGGACGCGAAGATGGGGCCCGAGTTGCTGCGCAAGGCGACGGTGCTCGTGCAGGGCTTTGGGCACGTCGGGTCGAATCTCGTGCACGACCTGGTGCATCTCGCAGGCGTGAAGAAGGTGGTGGTCGCGCACGTTGAGGTGGAGAAGATTTTGCCCGGGATCGATCGCGTCAAGGCGTACCCGGCGGACCGCGTCGAGTTTGTGAGTGTGCCGCGCGGCGACCATATGGTACTCACGATGCCGGGCGTCGATGCCGTGTGCCCGTGCGCGACGGGCGGGGGCCTGAATGCCGAGACAGTGCCCAAGATCCAGGCTAAGATCGTGTGCGGCGCGGCCAACAACCAGCTCTTGGGTACGTTTTTGCGAATGGTCGGGTTTCTTGCCCTGAGCAGGTGACTGACCGAAATCCTTCGCACGTCCTCCCTGCAGACGTCAAGATCACCGCCGACGCCCTTTCCGCGCGTGGCATCATCTACGTGCCCGACTTCCTCGTGAACCGCATGGGCATCGTGCACTGCGCCGACGAGGCCGCGGGTTACATCGTGCCCGACGACGACCTGCTGCTCCGCCACCTCGGGTACGACTGGGAGCAGTCGATCTACAACACGACGCTGCGTGTCCTGCGCACAGCGACCGTCGCCCGCGATACGACGCAGGCGATTGCTTTGCGCGAGGCCGATGCGCGCATGAAGGAGCCGCACCCGATTTGGGGCCACCGCGGCGCCAAGATCATTGCCGGGTTGGTGCATGGGGACGATTGGGTGCGGTACGCGCAAGGGGAGGGGATGGTCGACGAGGAGTGAGTGGGGTTATGTGGAGAGAAGCAATGCGGATATGATTGGCGTTGGATGGATTGCAGCGGACCATCGTGTCAGCAACGGTCAGGCCAATGGGTTGCAAGGGTGGGGTTGGAAGACTTGCCGCGTGCCAAGCATTGTGGAATGCGCGTCCACCACGAAACAGGCGCGACCCGCGGCGAGGTCAGGTCGCCATGCGGTACGGTGTTGGAACACTTCCGACAGCCCTCTTGCCAGCACTTTTCCGAAATCTTCGATTTTCGCCAAGCAGCACCACGTTCATTTCTCATTCACGCTGCTGCACAGAGCTTACATGGCAATCCTGATACAAAGCGGCAATTTTGTTGCAGCAGGGAACGGCAATTTCTTGCTTGGGCATATCGTGTGGTGGATGCGGTCGATGTCGATGAAGTTTGCTCTCTCAAACATCAAACTGCTCAAACCGTCCCATGTGATGCCGTTAAAATTGGTGGACAATTTTTGCGCATGCTGCCGCTACATCATATTCCAGACCCAAGTGCGCCAGAGAGGTTGGGAATATTTAATATGAAGCAGACCACCGGACACCAGACTGCGCAACCTCGCTAGTGCCGAATGTTTGGAGCGGATTGACCTCCTTGCGTTGATGTATCTCGCGCTTGCTGCACCGAGTCTTTACGCAACATGCATCCACGTCGCCATCCGCAACGGGAGGGTCCGTCTGCCTTCCAAACTCTCGTGCGCCGATCGTCCCGGTCGGACAATGTCTCGCTGTATGCGCCTAACAAGGCGGCTTTATCCCAACCAAGGCCGCGACGGGCCGCGGGATCCAGTGGCATTTCTTGCTGCCTTTTCGAGACGAGTATCACAGGATCCTGAATATCTTGCCGCGACAAGGATTTGGAACTGACGACGGCGTTTCTCGCAATTGGAGCCTGCTACCAGTGCCTCGCATCTGCAGTCAGCCGTCCGAATCCTGAGTGGGTCAAGGCAGTATCGCAGAAATGGACTATCTCTCGTGTCTGATCTGATAAGTTCCATTCCAGGCCAGGAGTTGCCAAGATTGCCCAAAAATGCTCATGCTTCTGTAAAAATGTTTCACATCCTCGCATTGCTGTCAAGCAGACTATCATGTCAAAGCCAGGTTACAGCTTGAGATCTTGGGCTCTTGTCAGCCTTAGTTGAATGTTAGCAATGAATGAAGAAACTGCTTGCGCGTCGTAGCCTGGTCCCAGCTTCGCTCCTATGATCTCAAGGACAAGGGGATTGGAACGGCGCTCGACCAGGTCCCCTCGGTGTAAAAAGCTTACTCTGTGTGGTGATGTTGCTTGGAACCACATCGAGTTTCCACTGTCGCTCAGGACGCCCGAATATTCGTACAACCCCGTGATGCTGCCTCCGCGCGTTTGTTCGCGCGGCTGTAATGCCTTGCCGCCCGCGCTGATACGTCTCTCGATTAACGAACTGAAAGGGGATGATGAGCATGGCACGACCCTTACTCGGCTGCTCGTCTCGGCTCCATGGTCCTTGCAGTTACTTGAAGTCCACTTGCCTGCCACAGCTCCACCCTCAGTTGTTACCGCATTGGAGCGTCTTTTCGGGCGTCTCCCGCATCTGACCACGTTGTGCATTTGGCGTTGCATCTCAACTCTGCTCGAACCGTCCATGTTCTTGGCCCTGCCGCAAGCTGGGTTCAAGATTCTGAAATTCAAGCTCGTCTGATGTCAGCCATCACATTCCTCCATGATCTGGCTGCTCTGAAGAATATTGTCACCGCATGTCCCCGGGTAGTGGAAAACCTGACTTTGTATTTCCCGTCTTGCGATGTGTTGATGTCTCGTCCAACACCCGAGTTTTGCATGGTCTCTTCTCTCGGCTGCCACGTCCGACCCACACTTTTCCTGAGTGATTCCCGATATGGGACGAAGCCATTGGCAAGAAACTCCCACTTGCAACCACGTTCAAGTCGCTGTCGATGACTGCTTCGCATTGGCGGTGCAATGATCCCTGGGATGACTTGCATTTGTGGAAATCTTTCCACGGCTGCCGACGACATTGCTGGACCTGTTACTGTGAGGTTGGCCGATTGGCGGGACGCCTGCCGCTGCAAGCTTGGCACACTACTTGCCCCACACCATTGTTTCCCTGACGCTCACTGGATGCGGCCTTACTGATGCCGACATCGCTCATTTCGTCTGGCCCCGCTCGCTACAGACTCGATTTGGATGTCAATGACTTGACGATGGGCCCAGTCGGTTTGCCCCGGAAACTGGAAGTGTTGATTCTGAGCTGCTGCCGCCGACTCGGCGACGACCACGTCCAGTAGGTGGACGAGCTCCCGACCAAGTCGCTGAAGTCGATCAGGTTGGCTTGCAACACGGTTGGTGACCAGTTCTCCGTGGCGCTCCTGGCGCGCAATTCATCGACGATGCGGTTGGGGACCAACGTCGTTGAGACAAGCGTGTCAGAGATGGCTGCTGCTCAACTTCGGGCTGTCATGCTGGGCGTCGCACGGACCATGGAGGGATTGGCTTGATGGTCATGCAGGAGGAGTGTTGAAGAGTTGCTTTCAGGAACATGAAATCAGAATCGAATTTGTTGACGTCGTTCTTCAAAACCGGCCACCAGAGCATGCATTCCGCAATCAGTGCACTTCACAGGTCTATTCTCTTGCTGCCGATGCCAGGAGTACTTCACCACACTTCACAGCCTTCGCAAAGCACGAGCGCCTCTGACATGAATCAAGAGCGCTCAACTGAGACTCGAGTGCTCAAAAGGTGTACGTGCTGCTTGCCCATTGAGATCAAAGCGTACGGACCGGATATTTGAAGGAGTGATGACATTGAAGGAGTGAAGACAGGCAAGTGGAAAGAGTCGTTCCATCGCTTCGTGACCGTTCACAACGCGACCATTGGCTGCAGGCGCTACACCACTGATCCACACTCCCAATCCACAGCACCATGATGGCCACAACCGGCCGCATTGTGGCAAGCAGCCAACTCGACGCCCCGCCAGACCTCGTTGTGCGCCGCATTGCTGAATTCTTGGAATGGGCCGATCGACCCTCGGTGATGTCTCTCGCGCTTGCCGCCCCAACTCTTTACGCGCCATGCGTCCACGTCGCTCTCCACAGCTGCCTCCCTGTGACGAGCCCTTTTATTTACCAGCTCGTGCGCCGATCGTCACGGTCGGACAAGTTTGCTCTGCACGCTTTAACAATTGGAAACTGTCACCCGACCAAGTCCACAACTGGCGGTGACATCCAGTCTCTGCTGGTGTCTCATCCAACGCCCGAGTTGCAGCGTCTCATTTCTCAGCTGCCACGCGTAACCCACTCGCAGTTTTTGAGTGATCTTCCGACTTCGGACGAAGCTATGGGCCGCCAACTCGCGCTTGAACCCACTCTCAAGCCGCTGTCGCTCAGTGCGGCGGATTGGCGCCGCGATGATCCCTGGGACCATTCGCTAAATGCAAGGGAGGTTGCCGCGTTTGCGGCAATCCCACGGCTGCCGACGACTTTGTTGAGCTTGTGGCTCTCCGGTTGGCCGATTGGCGGGACGCCTGACGCTTCAAGATTGGCGTGGCACTTGCCCCGCATCATTGTTTCTTTGGCTCTCTCTGAATGTGGCCTGACTGATGCCGATGTCTCACATTTCATGTGGCCGCGATCGCTACGCATGCTTCAATTGGCGAGCAACGAGTTAACGGTCGGTCCAGTCGGCGTGCTTCACAATCTGGAAGTGTCACCGTCCCGAACGTCTAGCTTCGACGCTTCGATTTTCAAGGACGTACGATCGACGGGGCTCGTCAACTCGTTCCCACACAGTGTATCGAACTGGAATTTCGCCGCAAGGTTCCATGGGAGATGATTGAGCTCCCGGACACTCTCGTAAAGCTCAGCCTGTCCCATGCTGTTGCCCCCACCTCTTCTCAAGCCCACCGCATCTTCTGGGCCCTGCCCCCCAGTCTTCGACACCTCTCTGTTTGGCCATGTCAGGCTAGCATGAACGGCGAGTCTCTCCCACTTCCTCGCGCACGCTCCCATGACACTGCGGTCGCTCGAACTTGGTCTAGACTCGGTCAGGGATCGTCGCTCGATCCTCGCCGTCCTCGCGCAGCTCATTCCACGGGTCCCAGCCCTGGTCAGGCTTGGCATCTACTTTTTCCTGCCTTCGCAGCTGAGCGAGACTGTGTTTGCAGCACCTCCACGAACGGGATTCCGCAACCTGACTCGAACCTGCAGGACCCTGACCACGAGCTTGCCGGATTGGAACGACTCGCGCTGCATTTCCCAGCCGAGATGGAGACATTTGGCCTGACGGTTCTGGAAATGGATCAGCCCCATGTTTCTTCGCTGCCGCTGTTGGTGTCGCGCCTCCCTCGAGCGATCAAGTCGCTTCAAGTCGCTATTCCGGTATGGAATGTTGCCACGGGCGCGCGCCTTCCACTGGCACCGACTCTGCAGTCCCTGTCGCTTGAGCTTATGTCTCATGGTCCTAACGCGGGCGTAGCGGCGCTTGCTGCGCTTGTGCCACGGCTGCCGCTTTCCCTGACGGAGCTGTACCTGGGCGGGCTCCATCGGGACAAAGACAATCGTGCCGCTTCTTGTGAACTACCTTCCCTTGCGTCTCATGTTGCTGACCCTCCGACGCTCTCTCTTGACCAACAGTGACCTGGCGCGCTTTTGCTGGCCGTCGAGTTCACGCCGACTTGCTCTGCCTGAAAACAGCGACCTGAACCAGGGGCCGATTGATCCACCTGAGCGGCTCTATCTCTTTGACATGAGCAACTGCGGTGTTGACGGCCAGTTTGCTGATTGGGTGTACGCGCTCCCGCGCGGACTCGAGATGCTGGATCTGAGCAACTATTTTGCTGCTGGGGACGAGGTGGCGATATCTCTACTGGCGCGGATGCTGACGCGTGGCATGACACGGGTTGGAAACGGGTTGCGGCTGCGTGCCTTTGGACGAAATTCGGAAGGGATACAGAGTTGAGCCGCGCGTTTTGCATTGTTAAACAGATAGAGAAATGGGTCGATGATTAGGCCGGTCGTTGGGTTCGTGACTTCATAGTTTATGCAGGTAACGGGCGTCCCTGGGTGCTCGTTTTGTTGACTCTCGACCTTCCTTGACCAAGGAATTGTTGTCTGCAATGAACAATCGTCGATACGGACCGACTTGGGACCACAATCAAAAGTTTGTTCTGTTCTTCTTGCCCAGCAGAGAACGACAGCAGATTGCTGACACCATCATGGACCTGCCTGTACTGCAGGCAGGCAAATGTGTCAGCTATGCGAAGACTGGGCTCTCCTCCGAGGTGCTTCCACCTCTCATCCTTGTTTCTGACGCGCAACCATGCTTTACTAGCGCCGTGAGGACGAAATGTCGTGCTTTGACCGTGTTTGAGGTGTCAAAGCTTCTCGCTTTGTTCTCGTTGTAAATTGCAGAGTTCGGTTTGACGCAGAACACGCAGGAGGCTCCAAACATTTTTATGAGTTGTGCTCATCTCCCGCCGCGGCCGATTGACAGCAACGACCCGGCGTTGCGCACTACACGCATTCTTCTGTAACCATGAGCAACATAACGACCTTGCACTCGCCGACGGGCCCAGCACCAATGCTTCAGCAGCTGCCCAGTATTGTCCTCGACCACCTGGCCCGTGTCCTGGCCTCGTCCGAGTCCGAGTGCAAGCAGAATCACGCACTCCTGCACCTTGCCCTTGCAGCTCCGGTCTTTTACGCACCGTGCATCCGCGTCGCGATTCGCTCGACCATGGCGTTTTTCGCTGATGCCAGTGTGCCTCGGCGTGACCCGAATCAAGCGGATGTGGTCAAGCTGACGCCGTCTAGCATCGGCAAGCTCATTTACGACAGGGAGATTGACCAATGGTACCTGGTGCTGCCATTGCGCAGCAGCGAGCGAGCGCTCGTGCAGAGGGCGCAGGGCGACGCCAAAGTTGATATGAGCTTTGGCGCGTCGAATATGGACTATCTCAACCACTTCGATGAGATGAATCCCTCGTTTCGGACGGTTCCAGCGTCTCGGCGATGGTCGCTGCTTCCAGTTCCATTTCGCATGATTGCCCATTTCCACATGAATTTTGCCCAAGCTGGGGGCCGAGACGGCAGCTGCTATGGTTATGACTTGCTAGCGATCCCTCGGTTGCATACCATCCCGTCGTTCTGCCAGCGTTTGGTACTGAGCGGTAACGTTCCATTGCACACTTTGGACCTGCCACGGTCGCTCGACCGGCTCGATTTTGCATTTGACGCTGTGCTCCCAGACCCAACTGTTGTCCCTGATGCCTTTGACCACCTCCCGCGTACACTTCGGGCCTTGACCATGGGTACTTCCGCGCTGGGTAAATCCAACGAACTCGCTCTTGCTGCGCTTCTCAATCACGTTCCTACCACGTTGCGATTCTTGGACATGTCGTTTTCGTCGGGCACATTGCTCGCACCCATCGTGGCAGCCCTTGCGCGACTCATTGTGCGCGCGCCTGGCCTATCCGGCCTATCGATCAGTGGGTGCGACCAATTTTCGGAGTGGGATCCTGCAACCTTCGCTTCGCTGCCAAGAACTGGTATGCAGTACCTGGACCTGGTGCTGCAACGTGGCGGATCCGGCCGTCCTGAGAACGCGGCCGCGCTTGCACGGCTTGTTGCCGGGTTCCCAACAACCGTCGAATCGTTTTCCTGGATGATGCAACGGTCATGGCACTATGGTCGACGTGCTGATGCCACCAGCTTGCACTCCATTGTTGCCCGATTCCCCCTTGCAACGAGACAACTGTCTGTCTCGCTTCCATCCTGGGACGCGGTTATTGGCGCCTCTCTCCCGCTCATCCCGCCACTCTGGTCGCTATCCCTCGAGAGCGAACCAAATATTGACCGGTCCGCGGACCCGGTGGGTGCACTCGCCGCCATTGCTCCACGGATCCCAGCCACACTCGCGGACCTGGCGCTCAATTCTTGGCCGATTGGTGACGGCACGCCCGCCTTGGCCGCGCTGGCTCAGCACTTGCCGCCGCACATCAGGTCATTGTCGCTGATGGGTTGTCATTTGACCTGCGCCGACTTGGAGCAATTCGTGTGGCCGTCGACCTTGCGCCGCCTTGATCTCAAGGGCAATGGCCTGACCACGGGCCCAAAACGCTTGCCCCACCGGCTGAAGGAACTCGACCTGAGCGCCAATGGCAGCCTCAGCGATACGGAGACGTGGATCGCCGAACTTCCGTCGGCACTCGAGGTGCTGAGCTTGGGCGAGACGTGCGTGAGTGATCGTGTAGGCATGGCGTTGTGCGAGTCCGTGGAGCAGCAACGGATGCCCAAGTTGCGTCAAGTGGACGTTTGTGACACGGACATGTCGTTGGACGTGATTGAGGCGCTATTCACCGTGATTGGGGTTGTCTTGGACAACTAGAGGCGAGATGAAGATGCCGCGATTGAAGCATGGCCAGCGTTCGTCACATCTCCACGTTGATGCTGCAATGCGCAAGGACACTTTTGGATTTCTTTTCGACCATTTACCGGATCAATATATTGAAGGTTCAAGGCACCCATCGCATCGCCAACTCTGTCCACAAATTTGAGCCGACTTATCAATCTCGCAAACAGCTTTCGACCAGCTTGAATCACCACCCTGCAGCACTACAGCACGCACCGCTTCCGCCGCCGCGCGTGCTGCGTACTGACTGCACTTCCACACGGACCGACTGCTGCAGAAGCTGATCGACTTGTTGCGGTGCGGCATCTCCCAGCGCTCGCGCAGCATTGATCCAACGAACCATCTTCGTGATACGGCGCACGGCCGCGTCCACGGCGCCCACATCGACAATGTTCACAATGACGCTGCCCGTGATGCGTTTTGGCCTCTTGACGTGTGCTGCGGAGCTGGACGTTGGGACGAAAAGCGTCAGAGCGCAACCTCTTGTCGAACTGGTATGAGCGGAGGCACTTGATTGCAAGACGAAATGTAGATCCTTGGAGGAAGAAACGTAGTCAATGAAGGCTGTTGTGAGTTTTGGACTTTGCCGCTGGAGGCGGGCAACGCAACTGCCTCGCCGATAGTGAGATCTTGCTCGCCCTTGCTCGCCCACCATTTCTGACGTGGAAGACGCGGATGGTGGAGCATTGCCCAGAATAAACATCGTCTCCCATACTTATCAAACGGACATGACGGCGCATCCTCAAGCATGGGTGTTAAAAAGGCAAAAGATTCCAAAAGTGCTCCTTGGAAACCCAGTCGGGGAGGCTTGGGCGCACAGGAGCAAAGAATTCTCCCTTGTTGACAACTGGAGCGCGCTGGAAGGGGACAGTACCAGACTGAAGAAGGGCGCGGGGCCGTTTAAATTTTGAAGCGCTTCGCTCCACCTCTTCCACCTGGTCGAATCTGCCGTGTGGCCTCCGTCGGTTGCGTTTGGACGAGATGTTTGAAACCTCATGGGATGACAGTGACACAGATGTTTGGCGGCCGTAGGAGATACTTTTCGACCATATTCCCAGCTCGATTGCAGCGCTAGCGTTGCCTACCACACTGAGCCAAGCCATTCTGTGCCCCGCGCTTCCCTCGCTTGCGCGGCTCATCAAGCGACTTCCGCACCTGGTCTTTTTTCCATTGGAGCAGCGTGTTGTCCAAGGAGGTCTTGACGAAGTCGTGCAGGCCTTGCCGCAGTCCAGCTTGCATCCTCCATTGTCTTTCCGCTGCGGCGTCCACGCAATTTATTGGCAAAGAGTCTTGAATATGAATTGTTTGTGCTGCATGCCGTGTAGTGTGCTTGATGTGTTGTGAGGCCAGTCGTGTCCATGCCTTGTCCGCAGCATGGCCGCTCTGCGTTGTTCCGCACGTGCATACCAGCGCGACAAACTCTCGCTCTTGCTGCCGCTTCAACTGCTGCTCTCCACCACCACTCTCACGCAACAAGCACTGCGACGATACTTTGTGCAACTCGAGCATCAACAACTCGAGCATCTCATCGCCAGCATCACTATTGACCCGCCCAGCGTTGCCCCGCCCAGCTGGAAGTGTTCTGCAAAGTATCGCTCAGCAACGAGCTCCAAACACCATGGATCCGCCAGGATGGACGAGCAGGTCGAACGGTGCGCGTCGCTGTCTCTACATGTGCACGAACTTCTCTGCGCATCAGCAGCGATGATGAACGGCAATGTCGATGTGGAGAAACGATGTGGAGATGACAAAGTTCTCATCTTTCCTGTGTTAGACTGGTGTGGTATCGACCCCGTCTTTTCCGTGCCCGCAGTCGCGCCCGAACCGTCGTCAACTCAACATGCTGTGCCGCGATCGAGAGAGCATGCGAGCGCTTGTTCTGGAACTGTCCGCTGTACCGACAACGACGATGCGGTCCTCACGCGCATGCTTGCCGCCATGCGCACCGTTCTCGCGCACATTTCCGCACTCCGGCGCGCTCCAGATACTCCCGGCACGACAGAACGCTTGGCCGACCTCGAGCTGCTCGCGGCCACGTGTCTGCGGTACCTGTTGTTGCAGCGCGGCGATCGCGCAGCGACCACGCCCTCTTCACGCACGTCGTCGCTGTGGGACGCGATTCCGGGGTTTGGCGATGCCGATGCAGCTGCGCGCGACCTCGACGAGCTGTGCGAGGTGCCGGCATCTGCTATCAAGCAGGGGCTGTCGCCCAACCACGCACAAGTTCTCGACAGCGTGTGCCGTGAGCTCGCGGCGGTCGTCTCAGCGCTCGGGTCGCCAACTGCACCCACGTCCGCTGCACCCGTGACCAAGGACCGCGCGTGGTCCGCGAGGACGCGCGACCAGCCGCTCTTCAGCCCACCCGGTTCTGTGCACGATGAAGATGGGCCGCGAGTCGTGTCTGCCGACGACGCCAAGGATATACACTCTCTCGCGGGCCTGTTTGACAGCCCAGGGTCGACTTACGGGTCCGACGGCGGTGGCATCCCGCCGCTGGCGTCACCCGCCGAGCCCGCGCAGCCAGCCGTCCCGCAGTCGTGCTTTTCGGACTTGTGGCAAGGCGCG
This sequence comes from Allomyces macrogynus ATCC 38327, assembly GCA_000151295.1. Taxonomy (NCBI): domain Eukaryota; kingdom Fungi; phylum Blastocladiomycota; class Blastocladiomycetes; order Blastocladiales; family Blastocladiaceae; genus Allomyces; species Allomyces macrogynus. The sequence goes on along the minus strand of GG745355.1, from coordinate 405,180 downwards.
GTGCGGTCGACCACAGGCAATGCGCGTCCGTTGGTGTCGTCGTCATGGGACCAGATCGACGGCGACGTCGAGGACCGCTTGTTTGGTACTGCGACGACCCGAGAGCGTGGCGGAGACAATTTACGCGATTTCTCGGCGTCGGGCCCGCCGGCCACGACGACAGCAACTCGAAACGATCCGGGCGACAGTCTCTTCCCGGACCCGGGCACAACAACCGCAGCGCCCGTTCCGCTCCCGTCGGCTGCGGGCATGCCCATGGCGCCGCCCGTGACAGCCGCCGCGGCACCGTCATCGCGTCCTTCCGACCACGTGCTGCCCGCCCAACTCAACGCACTCAAGGCCGACATGGCGCAGCTCGTGCGCGAGTGGACGCACTTGTCCGAAGATCGCGATGCGGCGCGCAAAGTCGTCGACTCGGTCCTTGGGACGGACCCGTCGGTGCGGAAAATCGACAAACTCGACTGGGCCAAGCTTGAGCGGCACGTTTATCAGTACGGCGACGACCACCCTGACGGCGGTCGGCTCGTCGTGTGGGAGTGCGCCAACGCGATCGTACACGCCGTCGCCAAGGCGCCGACGTTTGGCAAGGCCGCAGCGCATCTCGCGACTCGCGTCGTCAACAAGGGCCCCGCGGGCCTTGCCGCCGCAGTAGTCACAGTGTTGGCCCAGGTCGAGCCGTCGCTCGAGCGGCTGTTTGGGACTGGAGCCACGAACAATTTGCCGAGTTTCACGGGCGACAAGGCGCAGGCCAACCTGGTCGCTTTCTGGGCGCTCCTGATGGTCTACCCGCCCGCGCGCACGCCCCTGCCCGTCTCCGGCGCTGTCGCCGTGTACCACTGGCTCGACCGCGCCATCGCCGACCCGCGCGGCACCTCACCCGTTGCCATCACCTGGGCCGTACTCCTCGGCGGAGACACGCTGTTCCGGTGGGACCGCGCGCGAACTGGCGCTCTGATTCAAGCGGCGCGTGCGGCGGTCCAGTCGTGCAGTCCTGCCGACCGCGAAGCCGTGCTCGACGCGTCCTTTGGCGTCATTGACCTGGTCGACCCGCTTGCTGCGCTCGAGGCGCCGCCGCGGACGGAGCTCTACAAGATCAAGCGCGATACGGGCCAGTCGGTCTCGGCTCAGCTCGCAGCACTGCCCGTGGCCCCGTGGCCGATCTTGTGCCGCAAGGACACGTGGCCGGTGAGCAATGTGCGCGACGTGGCCGTGCAGCCGAGCAAGTCCACAACCAAGGTGCAGGATCTGTACGAGTCAATGGTCGAGCAGTGGGAGGAGCGTCGGCACGTGGCGTGGTCGAGCAAGACGGAGACGGTGGTGCGCGGGTTCTTGAAGGCGCACGTCGATACGGTCGCGCCGTCGTTCATGTGGTTGCGACGCGCGATTACGGCCGGATGCGAGCTGATCAAGGAGATTTTGGATGCTGAGGATGGAGGAGACGACGACGACCCGAGCGCGCAAGTGTGGTTTGTTGGGCGCGTTGTCGCGGGCAAGATGGCGGTGCGTTGCTATGAACCGGCCTCTCGGTTGTCATGTTTCTGTCCAAGGCCTCATTGTTATCCGTCTTTAGCGCATGCTCGTGTCGACAACAGCCGACGACCCGCGCTTCGAGTACCTCGCGCAGCTGCTCACGGCCATGATGATCTTCAACGGCGAGTTCAGGCACGGCGCCCTGACCCACTTCCTCGACCAAGTCCCGCAGCTCGCGGGCGTCACGCTGAGCATGCGCATCCAGCCCCTCCAGTCGCCCGGCAGCGCCAAGACGGCGCACTCGCGACCTGACACGGCGGCCAATGTCCGGCTCTGGGCGCACGTCGCGACGACCGTACCCTTCTTTAGTACGTAGTTGTGGTTGGGCGACATGAACGCATGCCGGTATTGCTGACAAAGCCGCTGTCGTTTCTAGCCGAGACCAACCAGTATTTTGGCACGCCGCTCACATTCCTGTTCAAGTCATTTGACCGCAGCGGCGCCATGCAAGACGTGATTGCCACGGCGCTCGAGTCACCGCGCGTGCACGCGATTATGGACCGGTTTGGCGAGATGTGCGCGTTCCAGTACGAGCTCGCGCAGCTGGCGCGGAACGCGCCCGGCATGGCACGGTTTTTGGCGCCGGCCTTGACGCCTTCGATCGCTGCGCCGCCTGTACCCGACGCACCCTCCGTGGCCCATTCCAGCGGCACCGGTCTCATCCTTGGGCTCGGTCTCGGGCTCACGAGTGGCTGGCCTTCACGCCCAATCAGCTCCGAATGGCCTCGCGCCACCGCCGGGTCGTCGTCGTCGTGGTCGCGTGCTGACACGGCCGGTCCGTCGAACACTGGCCCGAGCGCCGCGCCGCTCGTGTCGTGGACCGACGACCCAGCGCCGACCACGGATCCAACGCCGTCGTCGCCGTGGACGCCCACACGCCGGACCGACTCGGCAAGCGCGTGGTCCGCGCCAGCGCCCGCAGTCGATCTGATGTCGATGGAGGACGCGCCAGAGGCGTCCGCGTGGTCGTCGCCGGTCGCCGCGCCTGCGAGGTTCCCGATGGCGCCACCCCCGCAAACATTGCCTGCGTCACGGCCTGCGGTGCCCGTACGCGTATCACCAACCTCACCGGCTGCGACGGCCACGGCGCGTGATGGCGATGCGATGGCCGTTCAGCAAGCGCGGTCTCAATTCATTGTCCGGTTTGATCGGCAGCTGCAGGCCTTGCGGTCGTCGCGCCCCTCGCAACAAGACCTGCGCAAGTTCGCTGACGGGTACTCGCAGGAGACGGCCAAGGTCCCGCTGCAACTCGCGCGGCACAATTGGGAACGCATCATGGCGTCGGTGGCCGTCAAGGCCATTCTGGATGCCGTCAAGCGTGCGAGGACCAAGGAAGAGAGGCTCATGTTGGCAGAATTGGCTCTGTTACTCGCGCGCCGCGACGCGCTGGTGAGCGGGATTTTGAAGGGGGAGCTAGAGCGGTGCGCGCCGGAACTGGTGCCGCCGCCCGCGGGGTGTGGAGTGGGGGTGGAACGGGAGGTGAAGAGGGGCGAGATGATAGAGCGTGCGCGGTTTATTGGGTTCTATGCGATGATGGCGCGCGACGCGCAAGGTGCGTCCACGACTGTGGGGGCTTGTTCAGGGTTCGTTTTGTGGGACGCGGCGCTGGGCTCACTTGCTTTCTCCATCCTCGGCACAGAAAACAACCCGTTCCCGTTCGCCGACCTCGTTTCCTGGGTCGAGCACACGCTCGCGTCACCCAACCCGACAGCGCAGTCGAATTTGTACCTGGCTGTGGTCCTACCACTCGTCGGCGAGATTTTCGTCGACTCGGCTCGTGGGACGACCGTGACGGGCCGCCCGTCGGCGCGACCCACAGTGGACCAGGACCGCGCGCGCGCACTGATTCTGGCCCTGCAGACCCGTGTCGCGGAAACGCGGGTGGATCCGACGGACGAGATTGGAGTCGAGGCGTGCAAGCATTTGATCGCTGCGTGCCGCAGGATGCGGATTGTGTCGTGAGAGTTGAGCCGCGCTGCCTGTGAGATGGGAGATGCTTTGCACCCAGGTAGAATGTCGAAGTTTGTTGAATTCGGTTCCGTCGTGGCGATGACAGTCGCGTGCTGATGTGTTCTCACCCTCTTTTCTCCAGCTGTTTTGATTGCGCAAGGACAGACTTGCGGTCTTTGTGTCGCAGGCTAAAGATTAAAATGTAATGCTTTGTCGCACCACGTCGCAAGCCCAGCCGACACTGCTTTGTCAACATGAAACTGTGAAAACACAACGACAAAGAACAACTACGCAAAAGACGTCAACTAGTGGTTTCTCTCGCGACATCAGCGTGCACGGCCGGGTCCGAAACACAGCACAGTATCTTATGAATCTTTGGGCAGCGCCAAAACCGTGTGATCCATCGTTGTCATGGCATCGCCGAGCGAGGCAGAGGTTGGAGCAGGTCAAGCGCAGGTCGAGATATGGGCCCTCGTGAGAACCCTGCGGGCTGAACGTGCACGAGTACTCCACGACGCGCGTGAACGAGCCCGTCGGCCAGCCCTTGCCAGCAACAACGTCACCGACGCCATTCCACGTCGTCTTGTATTGCCCGTCCGGACCGACGAACAGCGACGCGTGCCCGGGACTGTCCGTCCAGAACGAGTACCACATGCCGCTGTCGGTGCCGACGCTGTTCTTGGTAATGGTCTTCCATTGAGCAGAAGGAGCGGCGGGCGCTGTGGGAGGTCTCGTGGCCGCGGGAGCCGACTTCGACTTTGTGGCCACGGGCGCAGGGCGAATAGACGTGGCCGCAGGCGCCGAGGTCGGAAAATGGAGCTGCGCTGCGCGCGTCGAGGTAGCAATCGGGGCCGCGGACGTCGGAATCGTTATTGGGGTAACGGGCGCTGTGTCGTGTTGGTCACCGCCACGGTCGCTGTAAGATCATGTGGTGACGGCAAATATCGGTAGTGGTGGGGTGAGTGTCATCATCGTTAGCGACGTAATGGGCTGTGAGACACATAGGTTAGGTTGTTGCTTTTCCAGCAGACATCGCAACCGAAGGGAGCCCAAAGCTTGGAGGCAGCCGCTCGATGGCATCGATTGAGACGCGGGCCCCAACGACCTCGACGCGCAGCCCAGCCCTTTTCCAAGTCGGGCCGCGCATGGATGGGCATTCGTGCCAGCGACGCCCTCACGAACCGGTCGCCAATGGTGACTTGCAATGACCATTCATGGGGCTCCAAACTATGCGGCAGCCCGCCCACCTATGCAACGTTCTCGTCGCCAAGATCAGAGCAGCGATTCAGCGCGATATAGCGTCATGGACCGCAACGCAACGGAGAAGTGGCCTCCAAATGGGCACAAATCAATGGACCATTTCATTCGTCTCGATCTTACACGTCTGCGCGCCCCATCACGTTGTTGATGCTCTCCACGAATCCCAGAAACCTGGCCAAGGGCAGCGATGCTGGCCTGATTCACACTCCATCACACATCTCGGCCCAGCTCCCTTGCGTCCAAAACTTGGAAGCCAGCCGTTTCTCGGCCTTGGCCGACACTCGGGTATCGCCGATAAGCACCGCCAACCTGGCTTTCGTCTGTTTCGAATCACGCCTTGACATCCGAGTCAGCAACGCTGCTGCAAACTGGTCGCCGACACGCGTGCTGCGCACATTCAGCGTTTCCAAGTGGCACGGCAGCGCGTGCACCCACGCAACGTCCTGATCGCCAAGATACCAGCACAAGTTCAATTCGAGCACCCGGAGCCGCGCGGGGAGCCCCACGGGGCCCGTGGATATCATATTCCCATGCAGATGAAGGGTGTGCAGTCGACTAGGCCATGCGAGTTGGGCCAGGTCCTGGTCCGTCAGTCCGCATTCCATCAGGGCAAGATGTGTCAGGTGCGGCGGCATGTGTTGCGAAAGCAGGCCTGCGATGGCCGTGCCCGCAATTGGCCACTTGCTGAGACGCAGGAGAGTCAGCGTCTCAGGCAGCCTCGACACAATCTGAGCAAGCGCAGCCACCGCCGCAGAGGGCGATCCACGGAATGGCCCGGGCATCGGCATGCAACCAAGAATCAGTTCCTTTAGGGGAACGGCCAGCGGCAAATGTGCACCCATGGTCGCGTCCCACAATGGAACGTCCACCTTCAGCCGATACGTTGCGAGTGGGAGGTTTGAGACCATTCTGTGCAGTTCCGGAGGAAGATGCGATCCAACAGGAAACTTGATCACCAGGCGGAAATTTTGGACGATGCGAGGGCACTGAGCAACACACTGGTCCAGGGCGGCAAGTTGGGCATGGACCATGTCCGTGACGACTGCTGCACTCAAGCGCAAGGACTGAAACCCGTCGCGTGGCAATGATCCAAGTACAGATGGGTGCAGTGCAAAACGGAAACGGCTGACAAGGAATTCGGTCAGCGATGGGAGTCGCTGGATGGCTTGCGCCAGTGCGTCCATGGCAGTGCGTGGCAAGACTATGTCTCCTCTGCTCAAATCCCACTTCAGGGTGAGGGAGCGCAGCGAGGATGGCACAAGTGCGAGCAAACGGACAAAGGCTGCGTGATCCGCGTCGTTTTGCAGAGAGTCAATGGTCAGCGCTTGCAGGCGGGGCAGGAGGGCCCCAAAGTTCTCTTCCGGCCACGTCGGCGCAACAACATGCGCCAACTTCAACGACGTGATGGACTCTGGGAGCGCAATGGTGACCCACGGAATCACATCGGAAAGCACCAGGTCGCGACACTGGGGCGGAACCTGCTGACGCGTCAGCCCCATCCCCGCGTCCTCGAAATAAAACTGGCGAAGCTGCGACAGCGGCAAGGGCAACAGAGTCCATTTCCGCGACACGCGACACGTCTCACTGGAGGTGGCAATGCATGTGCGGTCGATGTCACAAAACGGAAGGACCAGCATCCACTGCACGCCACGGCCGTCTGTTGCGTGTTTGGTCATCACAAACTTGTTGACCAACTCGCTGGACAACTCGATCGTCTTTGCGTGCGATCGACGCAACATCCGACTGGAAAACGGGTTGTCACGTCGAACATCGACATGTTCAATGGCAAACCGGAGGCACGGAGCAAATAGGCCTGAAGCGGCGAGAGCGAGACGGAGAACGGCCCCGGTGTCCTTGCCATGAAGAATGACTGCAATATCGTGGATGACCTGGTCTGGCAGCGTGTCCAATCGAGAGCGACCGCGCGTTACGGCTTGGGAGTGCGCGCCCAGCATGGTGTGGAAGGAGTTGATGCAGCTGCAGCAAGTCTGACGGTGTTCTTGGCAACGGTTTGCTGGTGTGGTGGGACAATGGAAGCGAGAGGTCGCACGCACGAGCAAACGCATGCATGACATTGCATGATCGCCTCACTTCGGCGTCTGTCGACCAAGCTGGCTTGAACCGGCCGGCTGATAGGTTAGGTTTTACGCTCACTGAACAAAGTTCTCTCGCATCACAACATCTCTTGCAGGCCAACCCGAACGAATTGAACAAAGGTCTCTCTTCCTGCAAACTCATCATGGACGCTGAGCGACCCAACATCGCCAAACATTGCCCGCTTGGTGCAGCTCGTGCAGGCCGTTCAGTTGCATCAGATGCAGCTGGTGCAATTATTTGGTTTGATGATCCAGGCCATTGAAGCGTGTGAGGATGGTTGTATGGGCGGATGACGTTGGTCATGTCGACTGTCTCAAAGCTTTGTGTATTGTCCTCAAGCAGCTCGCATTTCCAACGCGCTTTTTCGACCTTGAGCGGTTCTTTTCTCGCGACCAAACCACGCTCAGTCGCATCTTCAACCAGACTATTCTTGATATTCACAAGCGCTGGCGCAATGCCTTGACCCTTGATCCCAACCAGCTTAATGAAAATACTCTTGCTGATTTTTCCAAGGCCATTGTGGACCAAGCCAGCACTTTGCCTAATTGCATTGTTTTGTTGATGGTAAGTTTCAATGAACGTGCAGGCCACATGACAACCTGTTGCACGCTTTTGCCCCGCCGAACGGCCTCATGGTTGATTGTTACAACAAGGTTGGCTGCACGGATGATCTACGACTTGTGCGAGATTGTGGGAATCAGCCAAAGTTGCGGCAACTCCCCCAGTTCGCTGATGACATTCCTTATGTCGTTGTTGATGACAAGGGTTATGTAGATACAGACGTGATCAATGTCTCATATGCTGGCCCGCCCAAGCTAATGCCACTCCACCACCAACTGTTTAACGAAGCCATGTCTCATGTCTGTGTCATTGTCAAGTGGTTCTTTGAGATCCTTGACAACAACTTCACAGTGCTCGATTACTTTCGCGCGCACCAGCTTCTTACCTCGCCTGTCACGGCCATTTTTGACGTTGTGGTCCTGCTCACAAACCTCCACGACTGTGTTTACCCCAACGAGACCTCGCAGTTCTATGGGTTTAACCCGCTGTCGATGGAGAGGTACGTGCAAGGTGTGCAGCATACCTGGAACCGAGTTCCCACCTGCATTGTATTGCTCATGGCGCTCAGCGAGCTCCATGTCCAGGAACTCGCCCTGCTTGGCCAGAATCTCAGCGAGCAACATATTCATCTCAGCCATGGCTCCCTTCACCGTCTCAGACATCTTGCGCATGATTGCCACAGAACCATTCAGATCAGCCTGGGCCCAGGACTTCCTGGCGGACCGCAACTTGGCAAGTGCAGGGTGGAGGACCAGCGCAGCATTGGCCACAGTATGGTCATTCTCATCACCGCTTGATTCACTAATCTTGATGATGTTGCACTGCAACGGGTGATTGTTGATCCACACAGTCCCCTTGTTGGCAAAGCACTTCTATTGCAGCAAAGACGTGAGCATTGTGTTGGTAGATATGAGGCTGAAGCCAAAACTTGTGCCCATAGCATCCTTGATGAGCAACTGACAGTTGGCACAGAGCTTGGCCTGCAGGTCCTTGGAGGCGACGACCACAGCAGCGAATTGGCCTGCAATCTGATGGTTGAGCTCGAGGAACTGTCGCTGCAACATGGAGGGAAAATTATCAAATGTGAACAGCAGGACCAGGTGAATAGTGTCAACGTACGTCACAGATCAAGATGGGGGCATCAGTTGCACCACATTTGTAGTGCGTCACATACTCCTTTATGGTGGCGTGCTGCCTCAAGAGCCACTCCTTCAATGTGCAAGCCAGGTTCCTGTCGACCGTGGTGCAATCAGACGAAAAACATCTTACCCCGTGCAACAGTCACCCATGTGAACACGCCGAGCTCTTGGAGAATACGTTTGATGCAGTTGATGAGCCAGGCTTCGATTCAATCTGCATGACAGCTCACACAATATCAGCGTGCAAGCCCTGGACCAAAAATCTTGGTCGCCGAACAGCACAGAAAATCCGTGAATACGGGCATGAGTCGCGAACGTTTTGCGCAATTTCGCATTGGAGGCGATTCCAGCGCGTGGAAGAACATCGAGCATGATCCGACGCGCGCGAATGGGATCTCCGAGCCGGAAATGCGCTTCGATGAGCGACGTGTATGAAATGACATCAGTTCCGGTCGTTGAAGTGCTTGAGAATCGTTGCCTCAACGTCGTGCAGCATCACCGGGTTGCTGAAGTGATCCACAGCATTGACAACGATGCTCACCAGTGGCGTTGATGGCACCAGCGCTGCAGCGATGCCAAACTGCCAAGCCGGTCCCGAATCAGCACATCGTTGAGAGATGGCACTCTCAGAATTTACGTGCCCCAAAGAGCGAGAACGTCGAGACGGAGCGCGAAGCCGAGCGGTTTCATGACAGGTAGACGATGGCATGACCATGCGAGAGTGGTGTGGGCATACCAGTGCGCAGCCTCGTCCACACAAGTCGAACGAGCAAATTGCTTGGTATTTATTGTCGAGATCGAGGGCAGGTTTTTGGAATATTATTTATCTGGAGCTGACGCTGGTTGCTGGTTGTTGTTGGTCAATGGATCCTTCGGGCTGCAAGCAGGTTGTGAGCAGGATGCAAAATGTAATGAGAACATCAGTTGCTGCCACCGATGCATCATCATGTGTTCTCCACCTGGCGCCGACCTTGAGGTCGGCGCCACATGTGCCCTAGGACCCTGCCCTAGGTCCAACCCTAGGTCAAAATGCTGTCCTAGGTCCACGCCGCTCCAGGACCACCACCTCGATGAACCCCCACCGCGGCCACTTCGATTAATGGTTCTCGACATGCCCCTGTAAGCCTGGGGACCTGGACAGGAATTCTGGGACCTAGGTCCACGCCGGTCGGGGAATGGAATTCGGGGATATGTACCACGAGCAAGTCTCAGAAAGGGTGCTGGGGATGGGTATACGGGGAATTGGGACCTAGGGATGTGTGTCTGGGACCTAGGTCCACGCGCGGGCAGCGCAGCTGCCCTTGGGGCCAGGGGGTTCGGGGAATGCTTGGAGATGGGTTGGGAAGGTTTGTGGACACACTTGGGCGAACTATGTCCAGGGTGTGTCCACTCCAAATGGCCTCCCAGATAGGTTTTGACACACTGGACACACTGGACAGGGTTGAAAAAATAGATGGCTATAGAAAAAGGGGGGAGAAGATGTGCACAATCTGCACACATCCCCCTTTTTATATATTTTCTGAACATCAATTGAAGTGTGTCCAGTGTGTCCAGTGTGTCCATGGGTCTGGGCGGCCATTTAGAGTGGACACACCTGGACATAGTTTACCCAACTATGTCCACTGGACCTATTTTCGGACAGCCACCAAAGTTTTCTTGCCATGTGCTAAACCATGAACACCATGAACTCCATGAACCAGACGCCAGTCAGCTGTGTCTGTTCAGTGCCACCCAAATGGTGCACGCGCGTGCCCAACTTTGTGATATACGTCGAGTACCTCTGCAACGTCTGTGGAACCATTGTCGTAGTAGCCCGCTCCAACTGGACACGCCAGGAAAATGACCCTCCACCACCTCCACGATATGAATGAAAATACACATTGCACGAATGGTTTCCGTGCAGTGTGCGAGACACGGTTAGTTAAAGGATAGGCGGTAGACTTCGCTGGGCTTGAGCTGTATGCGGACTGCTGTAGGAAAGACTGGCCGGGTTCTCTGGCTGGTTGTTCTGGGTGGTTGCTCCACTGTCTTTGGCTCCTGCCCGTGGAGGTTTTGAGTTGACGTCCCGAGAACCTTCATTGCCTTTGTCTTTGAGTCTGAATAAAAAAACGAGGCACATGTGCGTTTGCGTTTAGACTTAGTCGCGATTAAATTTGCGGCCCTTGTTGTGGCAGGCATTGTAGCCAATGATGGCAAACTGCGACAGGAGGATGGCGATGTTCACGCACAGAATCGCAACTTCAAAGCCGAGCATTTACTATATACAATCAAAAATAAATTTTCATTAGGTCAGGAACGCGAGCTGGATGGTCCAGTTGTGGCCATTAAAGTTGATGGGTCGCAGCTTGTCATCACACAGTTCAAGCTCAATTTCCGTGACTTCCTCAGTGATGGCTTTCGAATCAAAGTTGAAGAATTCACTGGACGAGTTCTGGTATACGAATGATTGACCCCAACCACCCTGCACATGGAAAGACGCCACGAGTGAGCCAACATTGGGGAAGGACGAGTGGGTGTAGTCTGCCAACATGGTTCCGAGGTTGGACTTGAGGTGAATCGTCTCAATGCGGGCTAGGCCGATGGCGTAATCACCAGTTATTGAATAGCCGGCAATACCAGTAATATTCACGCTATCGTCCGACCAAGGCTCAGTGCCAAATCCGAGATTTCGATGGATGCTATTTGGCTTGTTGCGCCAAATACGGAAGTGCATGTCACTGTTGGCGATGGTGACACGACCGGTGGACGAGTTCCAGGTCACGGACCACGTCCCCCTCCAGTTAAATTCGGCATTGTTGTTGTTGAGCAGTTCTGTGAGCTTGTCGCAGAGTGATTGTGGAGTGTAATATGCAGCAGGCACCATAACACCACCCTCATAATAGTTATAGTTATAGTTGGCACGAATATAGAGTATATTGTTGGTCTCAGTGATGTTGTACCATGTGTTGGGAATCATGGCACTGACCACTCGAATGCCCCGGGTCTGGATGGCACATGGGAGGCGCCATGAGACCCCATTCTCCAGGTCCTTGGAGCACACGGTGATATATTTGATGCGAGGGACTGACATTTAAAGCTATCTGAGAAAAAATTTACACGCCTCCTGCTGTTCCACCACTGTCCGAGGGGCTTGTACCTGACCATGCGTCAAAGAGGTCATAAATGTCATCCGCAATGTTGGTGGCACTGGTCACGAATGCAGCAGGACCAGCCAGTGGAGGAATGACAGCTGCAAAACGGGCTACCTCACGAATACCATAAGTAATGTTCTTGAAGTTGTTCATGAGGTGATGCCCATAAGCTGCAAGGGCAAGCTTGAATGAGGTCCAAATTGAGCGGATGTTCATGGGAGGGGGTTTAACTATCTAACAAGAAAATTAATTGAAGACATCCACTGAGCCGTCAGCATTGAAGGAAATCGAGGTCACGTAGCCAACAAAGACATCGCAGCGATAGGCAACAGTGCCAAGGGTGTTGTCAACTGGGAAGGGGTCACCAGTCGTGAGAATCTCAAGGTCGACACCCGACTTCTTGGCCTTGTCTGAACCTGAGATGAGGGAGGAGGTCTCAAAGGTGCGTGCAAGGATGAACTGACCCTGAGGTGGCACAAACGCGCCGCCTGAGACATAGCCACGGTCAATCCACTTGGCAGGTGTCAGTTCACCAACGGTGTGGCCCTTTGCAAAGACCTCAAGCTCATGCAGGGCCTCTGGGGCATAGCCTGTGCAGTCAATGGGACGCAGCTGGACCATCTCATCGGCGTTCTTGATTTGGTAACTCGTGATGGGCAGACCGCGAGCCAGGGGGTCCACGTTGGCCTTGCCATGGTACTGGGGCGTGCAGAATGCTGCAAGGATGCATTTCTGCATGCTGTGACGGTCCGACACGACAATCGAGCCTGTGGGGGTGACAAAGGCAGGAGTCTTGCGTGCCCACGTGGTACCAGTGAACATGACGCCACCAGCTGAGGCCCATGCAGCATCGAGTTGAGCAAGCTGGGCAGCGTGGGGGGTCACTGTGTCGACCATAAGGTATGGCTCACTGACCACATAGCCACCAACTGTGCCCGTGGTGTTAATCATGCAAGCCTTGGGCTCAGCGAGCGTAATTTCAATGATGAGGCCCGAAGTGTGCTTGAGGTTGAGCCAGCGGTCCTGGGTCAGGAGAGCAGAGTGCAGTGGGAACATGAACTGGCGGTTTGAGCCCGAGTGGTGCACAGGGTCGCCATAGCCCTGGCCAATTGACAGCACTGTGGTCTTGAGCGCGGATGGGACAGTGGCGTCACTCAACATCTGTGAAAGTAAGCCATACCCGTCAATGTCTTCAAGCAACTGGTCAGAGGAACTAAGCACACGAAGGCGTTGAACACACGAGTGGATACCTTCGGTAAAGTACGTCTCTGGGGCACCAGCTGTCATGGGCTGGGTGCATGCTGCGTCCTTGTACGTCAAGGCCTTGAACGAAAAACGCACACCAGCCGACAAGTCCACAATCTTGTTCACAGCCGGAATCTGGAAACGGATGGTCGAACCAAGACCATTGCCAGATGCAGAGAATGCAGAACCCTGTGTGCACGGGAATTTGATGGTCGTGCGGTCAGCAACTGGTGCCTGCTTGGGAGGAGTGTAAATCATCTCCTTGCCGAGTGACGTCGGGAGGACATTGGCAAAGTTAGTCACGGGTGAAGTCATGTTGAGGGGGTTTAGAAAAGACACAAGAAAAAAAATCACGAGTACTCATCCTCATCCAGATGCTGTTTTCGCATGATAAAGGAGTGGAATGAATTGATGTAACGATACCTGAGGCCTGCGTTCTGCATGTTGAAGTTGAATGTGGCATGCGGTTTCTCGAAAATTTGGTTGCACACTTCAATAAACTCTTCCCATGTAAAGGAACCTCCAATTGCTTCATAGATGGTTCTCAGTTCACTTCTGTTGTAAGTCTCGAATAGCACGTAATATGACATGTTGTTTCGAGCCAGGGGGGTAATGGCTTTGAAAAGCTGCACTGAGATAATCATGGAAATGTGTTGATGGCGTGACAGTGCAATGAAGCTGTCCAGGAAGCGTGAGCGGGCAAACTTTGTGCCTGCAATATCGTCCAGCACAATGAGCATGTTGTCAATTTTTCCAGGGTGCTTGGTGAAGTCGCGCTTCTCCGGGTCCTGGAGCATGGCGATTTCCTTTAATTTGGTCTCCATTTCATCAATTTCATGAATAAAGGAGTCGCGTGACACGACGAGCAGCTCTGGGTTGTAGGGGGCTTTCGGGTCGTGTTTGAGGACAGGCGTCTCAGTAAGCTGCTGCCACTTTGGGTCAAGGTGTGAGGTGGGCGAAAACACGTAAATTTTAGAGAAACAGTGCCGCCAACACTGCGGTGACAAAATCATGTTCAGTGCGACTGTTGATTTCCCTGCTGCTTTGGGCCCAAGCAGGGTCACAGTGGCTGGTATCTTCGGGACCAGATAGGGACCCCCTCGATGGGCCTGGTTGTCAAGTGCTTTCACAGTGAACATCGTTATACTTTATGCTGAAAATTATTTGTCCTGGACACCACCAAAGCCTTGTGGGACATAGTAGACCTTTGGTCCCTGTGGTTTGATGACACGCGCCCCAACCTTTGCTGGCACTGTGAAAGGCGCACGTGGGTTCTTGCGGAAACGGGGAACAGTGGCAAAGTAGTTGTCGACAGTGCGTGGCTTGTCGTCCCATGGCATGCGAGGGGTCTTATTTAGTGCACTGGCAATTTGCTTGAGCATGTCGTTCATCATCTTCTGCTCCTGGAGACCTGGACCACCATCTCCTTCACCACCACGGCTCCCACCATTGGCGCCAATGACCTCCACCGTGTTCTGCGCCTGTTCAAGGATGCCTGACAACTTGTTGAGGGGGTTATTGGCTGACTGGTTGAGAGCGTCAATGACACGACCAGGGAGGCTCGAGAGCTGTTCAGGGACTTGCTCGAGCGTTGCCTGCATTGAAGATTGCCCATCTGCGAGTGCTTCTGTAATGAGCCCAATCTTGTTGATTCGCACCTTGTTGTCCTTAATCTCGCGATTGTTTTCAAAGTTTTGCGCTGTTTGCTCACTTGTAAAGTGGTCAAGCTGCTCTTGGACGTACTGGCTTGCAAGCTGGGCAGTGTTCCCACCCTCTGCCTTGAGTTCCATTTCCAGGCCATTCAGGGCTTGCAGGAGTGCATCGTTGCGCTCACTGACATTGAGGAAAGTGGCTTGGATGCCCTGGAACAGTGTGGCGAGTGCTGGTTCGATGCCTGGGTATGTCTGAATGATGTTCTGGATATTCTGGATGTTCTGCTGGTTGAGTGTGTTCTGCGTGAGATTGTTCTGCGTAAGGTTGTTCTGGATGTTCTGCTGGTTCAGGGTGTTGTTCTGCTGTGCGAGCATGACGGCCTGGTGATTGCCACCCACTGTTGGGTTCCAGTGTGCACCCACTGGGCCGGCGACACCATTGTTGTTTCGTGCGGTTGATACTGCTTGCTCATAATCGTCCGGCACAGGCACAAGAGCAGTGGGCGGTTCCTCTGCCATTTGGCGAGCAAGGATGGGAGGGAGAGAGGGGTCTACAGGTACCATCTGCCCATGTGGAGCAACGACGGGAGGGAGAGAGTGGTTAGCAGGCACCATTTGCATATCTGGATGGGGCACTTCAATGACAATCTCAGGCTGTGCACGTCCACGCGTCACCCGCATGTTATCTGGCGGAGGATACTGTATGTCTCTGTTGGGGTTTGTGCCGGACGGTCCCGCTTCCTCATCGCTTGACATTTCAACGTCTGACCGCTCAACATCGTTTGCCCTGTTGTCCACATCCATTTCATCTTCATCCGAATCCGAAATTTCCCCGCCATCCTCGACAGTTTTCTGCCTGCGTTGTTTGATTTTGTTTATGCCCCGCATCACAGAGTCGAGCAACTCCATGTCCTCTTTGCTTCAAAGTGGTTTGCGGTCAATTGAGTTGAAGTACTCGACAAGTTCTTTGATGACCCTGGACAGCGAGTCATGATACCTGTGCCTACCTGTCTTAATAATGTGGTAACCGGCACCAAGTTTCCTGTCAGGGTTGTTGTAAGGGACAATGACATCTGAGTTCTGTTGAAAGATTTTTCTGATGAGTTCCTTGCGAGGCTCAGAATCTTTGCACGGCCCTCTGGTGCCACTTTGGCGTGCCATGTTGAAAATGAATGTTTATCTTTCAGCAACAAAATTAAATTGTCTGAATTGCACTGTGCAAGTTCCACATTTTACAATTTTGGAATGCTACAAACTAGCACGTTTTCAACTTTATAGATGCTACAAACTAGCACGTTTTCAACTTTATAATCCAAGAAGTAGTTTTAATTGGGCCTTCTCCCGCTCCAATTCACGGTTTTTCAGTTTGAGACGCATTCGGTCACAGACTGCGGAGGCACGGTCCTGGTCTGTGGTGTCCTTGACAAACTGGTACCGGCGCAGCTTCTTTTGCTTCTCCTTCATGTACCGGTCAATGTAGGCTTCCTTGGCCCCATCATCGAGGTCGTAGAAGGCTTTGGGCAGACCAAGGTACTCACCGACCTCGTCCAGTGTCTCAAACTGTTCTTCAAAGCTGTTCATTTTAATTTTGTGCATAGAATATAATAATCCACATGAACACTCCACTAAACGTATTTGGGCTCATTGCGGATGATAGCTCGTATGCCACAGACGCCGAATTGGCCACAGCAATCGCCAATGTAGTGGCAGGCACAGCATCCACAGTGGCAACCCCTCCCCTGACAGTCACTGGTGGCAATGTGAGTCTGGCTTACGACACGGCCACCTTTTCCGTGAATGCCAACAACCAGCTGTCTGTGAAAGATGGTGGTATTTCAGACGCCAAGCTGTCCACTGTGAATGGCTCACGGCTGACTGACGCCTCGGTTACAAATGCAAAGGTCGTGTCACTGGACGCGGCCAAAATTACTTCAGGCGTGCTGCCTCTGAGTGTCCTCCCAAGCATCCCCTCATCGCAGGTCACAGGGACCTTTGGCGACACAAGTCTCACTGGTCTGAGTGCTACCAAGCTCATTGGCCAGGTTTCCAACACGCAAATCTCAGGTCTCAACTCAACAAAACTGACTGGGACCGTCCCGCTGGCCAATCTGCCAGACGTGAGCACCAAGGTGTCGTCTGTGAATGGGTCCATTGTGAGCGGAACACTATCGCAGTCAACACTTGGATTGGGCCAGCAATTCACATTTGGCAACACGACAGAGAGCACCACAATGTCAACGGGCGGTGTTGTCATTCAGGGGGGTCTGGGCGTGGCAAAGAGCGTCAACATTGGTGGTAATGCCACTGTCACAGGGAACCTTACAGCTGCCACGGCTGTCGCCGGCTCCCATGTGCCAACCCTCACACAAGTTCAGGGCTTGATTTCAGCAGGCACCACGGGCTTTCTCACCCCATCGTCTGCCGTGGCACTGACTCTGACGACTGACAGCGTGTCTTCTGGCAGTGGTGCACTGACAGTGGCTGGTGGGGCGGGTGTTGCAAAGAATCTGTATGTGGGCGGCAATGTGGTTGCAACTGGGAATGTCAGTGGTGCTACAGCCACTGTGGGCACCCACCTGACGCCCCTGTCCCAAGTCAACTCGCTGATTGCCACTGGGACCGCTGGAATGGTCAGCACAGCAAACCAAAACACTTTCACCAACACCACTGACAGTACCAGTTCGTCGACTGGTGCCCTGGTCGTATCAGGTGGGGTGGGTGTTGGGAAAGCCTTGTGGGTTGGTGGCCAGACACGCATCACTGATACCACTGCCACGACCAGTGCAACAACAGGTGCGCTTGTTGTCTCTGGCAGCATCGGGGCCAACTGGGCAACCACCCAAGGACTTTACCTCTATAACAGCGGGAATGCAGGCTTTGAAATGCGCTGCAACGATGGTGGTGGAAGTAACGGCATGTGTTACATTGATTTCACAACACTCACAGGCTCCAAGCTCATGAATTTGGCCTTCAACCGCGCATATGGTTACGGTGAATTGAACACGAGCAGCAGCAACAGTATCCAAGTGTGTACTGGTGGGAACATGTCGATTGGAGCGGCTCCCAGTGGGACCTCGAAGCTGCAGGTAAACGGGACGGTTCAGTGCTCAGATGCCACGGCAAACAACCATGCAGCAACATGGGGACAGGTGCAGGCGAGCATGCTTCCAACCCTCCGCGACGGCCAGATTATGTTCAACTCTTCGGCGCCCATTGCGTTCACAGCCACCTCATTTGTGAAACTCACTGGCACAAACATGCAGACAGCCATCATCAACAGCTCAGTTCCTGCAGGTGCGTTTAACGCGTCCGGCACTGGTGGGTGTTCACTGTCTCAACCAGTGGATGGTACATGACAAACACATTGTGCTGGTACACGAGCAATCCGTCTGCTGAGCACAATGCCACCGTATATCTCTACGATTACACGAGCAGCACAGCAGGGAATTTCCCCGGTTCACTCACCCTGGTCTCTGCCCAGAGCGTCAAGTCTGGCAATACATGGATGAGTGCATCAGCCCCAGTGTATCTTGACTCGACCCACACCTACTGCTTCAACTGGATGAGTGATGTCACTCTGTCAGCGGTTGGCGTTCATGTTACCCTGAGTCTCTACCTGTTGCGCTAACCTATTCTGGATACGCTTTGAGCGACGTGGCACGAATGGCTCTTCTTCTTCCGGCTCTGGGGCAGGCTCTGGGACAGGCTCCACTGGCGCTGCTTCTGGCGCCTGCTTGTTGCAAAGACGCTCTGAGCGCCTCAGCACTTGCTCAGCTGGGACCATGACCACATTCGAAGTGTTCTTGACGCGCTGCACCACAGGCTGCTTCTCACGTTCATACGCCTCGACCTTTTTGATGACCTGCAAATCGCTGGCATTGTACCAGCGAGGCATGTCTGAAATTTTATACGAAGGACTGCTGATGCCCGTGCCTTTTCGACGCTGAACGATGGTATGCAGTGTGGCACTGTACGTGGGCATGTTCTTTTTCTCCAGCTGAGTCTTGTATGGCAATCAGTAGCGCACAGTGGCACCAAGTGGCAGCAAATTGTCATTGAGCGGGTCGTCGCTGCGCGTTCGTTTTGCTTTCAGTTCCTCGAAATATACCTTGGACTCTTCCTTGGGCATCTCATGAGCCTCATTGGCCGACAGACTGCCAGTGCCTCTCCGCGACAAAGAGTTCAACGAGTCCTGGAAGCGAGGGATAGCCATGGGCCAGTCATTGTAGCCTTGCTGCAGGTACATGTTGACATAACGCCGCACCTGTTTATTCAGCGACTCGACCATGCCCTGGCCCATGGGTACGTGGGGCTTGCCCAGCACACATCGAATGCTCGGGTCGCGTTTCAACGCAGCGAATTCACCGCCATTGTCCATGTGGATGGTCGGCTTGTTGCCAAAGTGCTCATGCTTGGCGATTTTCTTGAATGCGAGGTACACTGTGTCCTGTGTCTTTTTCTTGAGTGGCTCCAGGAACAACTTGCGACTGGCCACGTCCACCACGTTCAAAATATAGTGAAAGCCCTTCCACACACGGTCTTTGCCCATGTCGATGAGGTCCAGCTGGTAGACGCGCGAAACAGAGGTGGCCTGGATGCGCCGAATGTCGCGCTTGGGAGGGGGCTGTTTGTTGTGCTGGTACAGCTCCTGTGTGTTCAGCCATTCCCGAACCTGGTTGCAGTAAATGTGGGGGAGAGTCGATGGCGCCTCACGCACAACTGCCTCGTACAGAGCGTGGTACCCTGCGCCTGGAAACCGTTCATAATACAACTGTTTCAAGAATAGCTCCTGGGGTCCACTCAGCGGCTGGCGATTTGGGTCGTTGCTATGGTCTTGTTCCTTGGACTGCTTCTTGGCCATCTTTACAAGTACTCAACAAAATCTATTCCGCGTCCGGGTGGTAGTAATGGTCCAGCACGGCCAGACTGTGCCCACGTGCAGAGAACCGGGCGTTGAGCTCCTCATAGGTCATGGCGTTGCGCTTGTACAGGCCCAGGTCGTGGGTCACGTGAGCCTTGCGGAAATCGACAGTGCTTGCACCGTTCAGCTCCGGAATGCTCTGGGATACTGTGCGGATGAGTCTGGAGTAGCGGTCAAAGCTCTTGTCCTTGTCCTTGTCCACCAAATCGGCGAAAACGAATTTCTGACCCGTTTTGGCTCGCTCTTGGACGCTGGCGGTGATGTGGCTGGCGAATGCTGGGTCGATGAGCACATTGATGTTGTACCCCTTGTCCTTGGCCTTTGCGCTCATAATCGGACCGCGCATCCAGAGGTGCTCACCCTCGACTTCGAGGTAGGGGTACTCCTCGGTCTTGGCACACGTCAGGTACACTGGGTCGCACTGCAGGCCCACAGCAGCTGAAATGAAAATGGCCAAGAGACCGTCTGGCAGTGGCTGGACGGGGACGGTTGCAGCATAGGCTTTGCATTGGTCGAGGGACACCACCAGGGGCTTCTTTGCGTTGAGCACGCTGGTCATCTTGTCCTTGGTTTTGCGCCATTCGTGGCACTGGTGGTGGAGGTCCTCAATGTCCACGTTCGAGAAACGTTTTCCAGAGAGCTTGATGCTGTTCAAGGCAGCGGCCGTGTCCTTGAGCTGACGCACGTTCATCAGGTCGAATAGTCGTGACCATTCGGCGACAATGTCGAGCCCCTCACTCCCCTTCATCTGTGACACATTGCCCTTGAACCACGTCAGCAAATTTTCACGGCGCTTCTTGGTGGCTTTTTCGCACGGCTTGTCATTGGCATCATGGACGTACTCCTTGAGGAGCGGTTCAAACACAAATTCCTCAAGTGGTTCGTGTTCCTGAATCACAATCTCTGATTCCGAATCGGCAACAGGCAGCTCGATAACTTCCTCAGGCTGGTCCTCAAGTGGTTCCTCAAGTGGTTCCTCGGCCTTCACACCCATGGCTGTCTGGAATCGTTCAACGAATTGTGTCATGACTGTAACACCACGTTCAAGCTGGGCAATGCAGTTCAGCATGACAGCCTGACCCTCGAGAAGCTGCTGAAGAATTTGTTCCATGTTTTTTTGTTTATCCTAGGACAAGAAAAAAAATCCTAGGTCCAAAACGCGTTTGAGAATCACTTACAAAGGAAGCAACTGTTGTAGGTTGCCTTGATGATTTTGCCACAGCGACACTGTTTTGTGGGACCTGACGCCTGAATGTGGCAGTGATAGCAAATCTGGTGACCCTCCTTGAACACGAGTTTGGAGCATCCTTTTGTCGCGCAATGCTTTGCTTTCTGCATGCATGGCTGACATGTGGCGTACTTGGTCGAATTTGGTTTTGAGCATTTGACACACGTTTTTACTGGGGGCATTAGAGAGTAGGCTGGCGGTGGACTCGGGGTTCGCGTTTGAATCTGGACAGGCTTCTTGTTGAGTGGACATCCTTGTGTTTTCAGATGACGCCTTCCACATGGCACACAGTCAAATGTCTTCCGCTCACGTATTTTGATTAGTTTGTTAATCTTTTTACCCATGGCTTCATCAATTCGGTTAATGCATGTTGTCCCAATCCCAATTTTCACTGGGCCATTCCCCACAATCCACACTTCATTGACATGAATTCCACAAAGACATGTCAAATCCTCATCTGGCTGTTTTTTGTGGTGCCCGACGTGTTCAAAACCTTGAAGTAGGATTCGAAGCTGTATTTTCAGCTCAACCTCTCTCACTGGCATCTCCAACAAGGCAGAGAGCCGGTCTACAAGCCATTCTGGTGACTTGGGTGGATTTTGCTTTCCAGGCTTTGCACACCAGAATAGTTCCTTGGTATATTGGCGGATTTCGTCCATCTTTGCTTGGTACCAATTTGTAAACTTCAGGACTTAATTTGCAACACGACTGGATTATCGATGCGTTCAAACGCATATAATCTCGTGCATATCCCCTCTTTTTTTTTCTCATTCCAAAAGTAAGGAACAATGCAGAACACAATCTCGCCCCAGCTCAAGGAAACCATGACCCGCCTTGACAAGCTCCTGAATGACAGTCGCCAAGTCATTCTCCATGAATTTGTCAACATGGACGTGCTCAAGGACCTCACCAAGAAGCACTCGGGTGTTCCCCAGGACATCAAGAAGCAGCTTAAGGTCTACCACAGCCTATTCAACCTGTCCTATGGGGATGGCAAGGAGACTGTCTACTCGTTCACAAACAAGAAGCGGAACCAAGAGAAGCGCTTTGGACGTCTCTATGCAACCAGTACTTCTCTGCAGGGGATGAAGAAGGACTTTCGGAGTGCCCTGGCGGCGGGTGTGCTGCAGGACATTGACATGGTGGCAGCCGCTCCATCCATTTTCAAGACCATCTTGTCGGTTTACAACCTCAACAGCAAGGCTCTGGACCTGTACCTCGAGAATCGCGATGAGGCGCTGTCCAAGTACAAGCTCAAGGAAAAGTCCGATTTCCTGCGCGTCATTTTTAGTGAACATCCACCCCGAGGCCTTCACCCAGAGCTCATGGAGATGCACAAGACGCTGTACAATGTTGCGTACCCGCAGATTGCCGCCGATTACCCGGTCATTGTTCAATTCTCAAAGGAACGCTCTGTCTCGGTTGTGAACAAGGGCTCAGTCATGGCAAATGTGTTCCAAGCAGTGGAGAGCATCATTCTGATGGAGGCGATTGAGTTCTTCCGTGAGCGTGACATTGCACCAAGTGTCCTTTGCTTTGATGGCGTGATGCTGGTCAAAAGCGAACGCGTCAATGAGCAGCTTCTCGAGGAACTGCATCAACACACGGTTCAGCAAACTGGGTTTGATGTCAAGTGGGCAGAGAAGCCGATTGTGCATAACCAAACGAAGCTGCAGGAAAAGGACTTTCCCGACCACTGTGATGACCCCAAGGCATTTGTTGCAGAGGTTTTGAAAAGGGAACCATCGTACGACCAGGAGTGGGCATTCAAGGTGGAACACCACATTGGTCGTCTTAATGACAAGGATGACCAGGAAAGCTACAAGGAGGTGCTCAAGTGCTACATGGGCGAATTCTGTCGAAAGGATTTGTATGTGGGCAAGTACTATTTCCGCACGTCGATTCATGACCCCTGGCTGCTCAATGTTCCTGGCGAGACGGTTGGTATGACCATCCATCACCTCCTTGGCTGGTACATGCCACAGGTCAAGACCCGGATTTTCGATTTCCACAAGCCAACGTGGGGAGAGCAGTCTGGGAAATGCTTCATTGAGCATTTCAATGCCTTCCCGGGGTTTGCTGCAACCAATCTGGGTTGCCATGTGGAGCGGGATGAGGTCGCACCATACCTCGACTACATTCTGCAAGTCATTTGCAGCAACCATGAGACAGAGTACACGTATGTCCTGAAATGGATGCAGGAACTGTTCACGTCGAGCAAAGCCAATGGGGTGGTCCTCTGCATCACTGGTCTCGAGGGGACTGGCAAGGGGTTCTTCTACCAGACGTTGTCTGAGCATCTGCTTGGAAAGGAGCTGTGCCTGACCCTGAACAATGCAGACCAGTTCCTTGCGCAGACGTTCAACTCAGAGCTCAAGAACAAGTCGTTGGTGTTGTTTGATGAGATGCCAGCAGTGGGGTTCAAGCAGCACAGGTCCATGTTTGATAAGCTCAAGAACATGACCACAGACGACAAGATTCTCATCAACAAAAAGTCCATGCGCCGCTACGTGGCCAAGAACATGAACAATTTCATGATTAACTCGAACAACGAAGCAATTCTGCCGCTTACAGCAACCGGTCACCGAGTGTTTTGCCTCAAGGTTTCAAACATTCACCACTGTGATGAGGATTACTTTGAACAGCTTGCCGAGTTTGTCAAGGCAAACGCAAACAAGATTTTCACGTACATCATGAACCTGGACCTGAAGGGCATTCGTCTGTCCAAGTTCCCACAGAATGAGGACTGTGATGCCATGGCGGCAGCTTGCATTGACCCTGTTGCTGCGCTTATCAAGGAGTTTGTGGACTATGGGGGCTTCCCGCGGAACCTCATGGAGCCTGGCCGGGCCGTGGAGGTGGAGAAGGTCATGGACAGCAGGGACATCTACACCATGTACCAGAAGTATGTCGAGAGACGTTTCCCAGGCCACCAAGTGGTGTCAAGCACTCACCTCGGGGTATCCTTGACTCAAGCCGTGGACACGACCAAGCGGGGTGATGACAAGCTTTTCATTCAGAAGCGCAAGGTGGTGGATGGGCGGAAGGTTACCTCGTACGAGTATTGTGGTCCAGCGGCAATGGACCTCTCAGACGATGACAGTGAGTAGAGCTTTGTAAATAGGTCCAGTGGACATAGTTGGGTAAACTATGTCCAGGTGTGTCCACTCTAAATGGCCGCCCAGACCCATGGACACACTGGACACACTGGACACACTTCAATTGATGTTCAGAAATAAAAAAAAAGGGGGATGTGTGCAGATTGTGCACATCTTCTCCCCCCTTTTTCTATAGCCATCTATTTTTTCAACCCTGTCCAGTGTGTCCAGTGTGTCAAAACCTATCTGGGAGGCCATTTGGAGTGGACACACCCTGGACATAGTTCGCCCAAGTGTGTCCACAAACCTTCCCAACCCATCTCCAAGCATTCCCCGAACCCCCTGGCCCCAAGGGCAGCTGCGCTGCCCGCGCGTGGACCTAGGTCCCAGGCACACATCCCTAGGTCCCAATTCCCCGTATACCCATCCCCAGCACCCTTTCTGAGACTTGCTCGCGGTACATATCCCCGAATTCCATTCCCCGACCGGCGTGGACCTAGGTCCCAGAATTCCTGTCCAGGTCCCCAGGCTTACAGGGGCATGTTGAGAACCATTAATCGAAGTGGCCGCGGTGGGGGTTCATCGAGGTGGTGGTCCTGGAGCGGCGTGGACCTAGGACAGCATTTTGACCTAGGGTTGGACCTAGGGCAGGGTCCTAGGGCACATGTGGCGCCGACCCTGAGGTCGGCGCCACCACCCTTACCCTGCATGGATCGTGCCGAGATCTTGTCCTGGGTGGGCGAGATGCTCATGAAGATGGCGCAAGGAACGGCCGCAATATCGTATCAGTTCATGCATTTCGCAGTGGCCAAGACACACGGGTAACTGCTCTGGGCCATCCAAGAATCCTATCGCTGCCGCTGTCACCGCTCAACTCGTCTCCGGACAATACACTGGCCGCGATGTGCAAAAAGAGTGTACAAGCCTTTTGTGATGTGACGACAATATAGAAGCGCAAAGACGGTGGGAAGCCAAAAAGATTTGCCAGCTCACGCTCATCAGTCCAATCCCCAATCCCCTCACATCAGCAACGCCCCTCCCTTCAGCTCAACCCGGCCGCTCCCTCCCTACTCGGCGTCGGGCTTGATCACAATCTGGCCGTCGAGCCGCTTGATTTGCGGCACAGCCTTGGAGCACAAGTCGCGCCAGTTGCCCTCGGCCGTGTGCTTTTCCTCGAGCGGATTGTTGCTGAGGAGAATGTCTTCGAGCGCTGGCAGGTCCTTCTACGAAACGCAAATCCACCATCCCCATACGTCAGTCACTGTTGGCGCTCCAACGTAAGCGGGCAAAGAGACGACGTACCAACGTGCCGATCCCCTCCCACGCCTTGATCTTGTTGTTGCTCGCATAGAGCACCTTGAGCTTCTTGCAGCACTCGACGCCGTTCAACCGCTCCAACTGGTTGTAGCTGATCCACAGTTCCTCGAGCGTGTCGGCGACGGCGTCGAGCCCTTCAATCTTCTTGATGTTGTTTCGGCCGAGCGAGAGGACACGAAGACATTCTATCCGGCGAGCGACGGCGTTCTTCGGTGAGAGGCCGTGGCGCGTGCGATGTCGCGAGAGGTCGAGGTCGGCGTACGCAATCCCTGCAAGTTGGTGATCTTTTCGATTTGGTTGGTAGACAGGCTCAATTGCCTATCGTTCTGATGCGTGAGCGCCTTGCCGTCAGAGTTGGGCCCGGATGCGTGCATCACGTACTCGCACTTGGTTAAAGTCGAAAGCGAGGCGTCCATTTTGGTGATAAATGGCTGCCACATGAGCATCTTGACGACTTTCTCCTCTGCGGCGACCTTCTGGTACTTTTCTTCCCACGCCTTGAGCGCCTCCTTGGTCGTGAGCCCCTTTGCCTACGTGGCCATGGTGTAGGGTGTTGCCGGGTTGGCGTGGTGCTGTCAGACGAGGGCGGCCGGCATCGAGGGTAGGAGGGCTGGGGACTTGTCGGACCATGTTGGAGATGTTTTTGCGGAAAGTTGTGAGTGCAGAAAATCAGAATGACGGCGGCTGATGCGACGGCGCCGCGGCCCGCGACGTGAATGCTGAAGCTGGCGACGGGGCACAGAGAGCACGTCTCGCACCGGCCTTGGTGATCTGTCACACGTCGACACATGACTGTCCCGCACCGAATCTGCATGGCGCTCGCGCTTGTGTTGGCGAGTTTGGCGTGAATCGCGCGAGCAACCCAAGGACGAACCGAATTATCGACACCAACACCATGGGCAAGGCCAAGCAAAAGGCGCAAAGTATGGCGGCACACACCCACAATGGACCTGCATGCATTTCGGGCCATCCAGCGACTGGCAACCATGCACCACCGCATCCCGAGCGAACCTGACCATATACCGGCAATTCTAGTCGTGTACAGGCCCGTAAACCCGTGGGACAAGCCGGCACCCGTCCCCGGCGCGGGCAAGGCCAAGGGTGGCGCGGCTGCTGCTGCTGCTGCTGCAGCCGAGAAGGACACCTCTGTCGTCAAGATCACGCGCGACGAGACCATGGACGAGGCGGCCGACCTCACCAAGGTCAAGAAGACGACGCCGATGAAAAAGAAAGGCGGCAAGAAGCAATCAGCGCAGCTGGACAAGGCCATGGCGCGCGCCGAGCAGCTCGAGGAGAAGGCCAACAAGAACGAGAGGAAGCGGCTCGACAAGCAAAAGCGCAAGGTGTTGTGGGATTGAGC
Organism: Allomyces macrogynus ATCC 38327; assembly: GCA_000151295.1. Taxonomy (NCBI): domain Eukaryota; kingdom Fungi; phylum Blastocladiomycota; class Blastocladiomycetes; order Blastocladiales; family Blastocladiaceae; genus Allomyces; species Allomyces macrogynus. The sequence goes on along the minus strand of GG745355.1, from coordinate 378,691 downwards.
ATGAACAATAGATTTCTTGGGCGTGACGTTTGCGACGTTGTCACTCCGTATCAAAGTCCTTCCTTGGCCGAGAGCAAATTTCGTGAGGGATTGCGGTTGCCAACAGCTCGTCAAGCAGCTCTCGCTCTCCAAAGTGCCATGACCAACAACCTGCCGCAAAGCGATGCAGGGTCAGCTCTCGACCAGTTGCCATTTGATGTAGCGACCCGAATCGCGGAGTGCCTGGCCGTTCCTGGTCAGTTCGGAAATCGACTTGACTTGCTCCACCTCGCCCTTGCTGCCCCAAACCTATACGCGCCGAGCATCCGCGTCTTGCTTCGCGCTGGAGTTCTATTCGACCTATCCCTCCATGACAACAATCCTGACACGATTGAGCTGAAAGTGCGCTGTATCGGGCGTCTGATTGGCGCCAAAAGCGGGATGGGTCATGATCAATGGTCTCTGGTCTTGCCCTTCCGCGATTGTACTCGGCAAATCCTGATCGCAGATCCGACGTCGGAGCCGCTCGAAAAGGCGTTCAGCGTCTCGCGTCGCTGGTCCACCGTCCCAATCGCACAACATCAGCTCCAGCACTTTGATCTCAAGGATGGCCACTTTCAAGCCGTTCCATGTCGCTGTCGCTCCCTCTGGATCAGTGAGCTTGTCGCGTGGAATCAAGTTGTCCTTCCTGCGTCCCTTGCCATTTTGTTCTTGGTCAAGCTCAAGTTTTCTCATCCTCGCGACATGCAGAACATCATGACGGGTCTGCAAGCGAGCCGTTTGCAGCAGCTATTTGTCAAGCTGGGCGGGGACGAGGACCTGGATGTGCCACGCTTGCTTGAACATGTTCCAACCACGCTGACGTCGCTCACGCTCGACATGCGCAGTTCCACGGTTTCGGCATCCATGCATACAATCATTGCCACAGCAGTCGCTGCTCTTGTCCCACATTTACCGGCGCTCCACTCGCTCGAACTTGTCAAATTTCCGCTTGCCGATCTATTCATGGTTGCTTCGGCGCTCCCGCGGACCAAAATTGGCTGCCTCGCAATGTGGGTGACGAAGAACGTCGAGAATGATGCCCAAATCGAGGACGATGCCTGGATTGAAGTTGACGAAATTGACATGCTGGCACAGTTTGGTCGCCTCCTCCCCACACCAATCGAAGCGCTGTCGTTCGCCATGCCATACTGTTGGCATGACCACGAGCCCAATTCCACTGTTTTTCACCCGCTTGCTGCGCAGTTGCCACGGGTCACTCGACATCTTGGACTCGTTCTCCCAACGTGGGATGAGGTCATGGCGGCAAAGTTGCCTCTTTCCGAAACGCTGGACAAGCTCGCACTTGGCCAGGCGATGTGTTCTAGATGCACCTCGTCGGCCGATGTTCCAGTGACTGTGCTCGCGGCACGGCTCCCCGCGACGCTCACGTCACTCGAATTGCGAGGCATGCGCCTTGGCGGCACTTTGGGTGTCGCCACCCTCATGCAGAACCTCCCACCTCGGCTCGTTGAGCTGACTCTGGCGCAGTGCGGTCTGACGGATGACGATGTGTCGCAATTTTCATGGCCGCAGACGTTGCGCGTGCTCTATCTTGACCGCAACAGCCTGACGGCGGGCCCAATCATGTTGCCGGCACGGCTGCGCGTGCTTGACCTGCAGGTCAACCCAGAGCTTGGCGACGGCAATGTCGCATGGGTCGAAATGCTACCCATGGCATTGCGCGAGCTTGATGTGGCTCAAACGCAAGTCGGCGACGATTTTGCCGCTGCGTTGCTCGCGCGCCCGCCTGTGCAGCACAAGATGACAGTCAATGCTGAGGGTGCGCGCATGTCGAGCGGAATGTTAGCAAGGTTGCGGTCGCGGTTTGCAGTTGGACGTGTTGGTGTTGCGTGACAATCAATGAGTTCTTTCATTGCCCCTATTCGGGCCTATCTTGACGGCTTGCCGTCCGTGTCGCGGTGATTTGCTGTCATTGGATTTCATTTTTGAATGAGATTGGCCCAGGCCAGCTCCAAGATCGCATCACCCCTTATAGAGACAGGGCCAACAACATTATGGGCCATCAAACATCACCATTTCTTTCACAACGTGCCGAATTGACATCTGTGCAGCGCTCCTCCATTTCTCCAGCTCACTTGCTGGCAGGCCCAGCTCCTATGATCCGCGCCTGCAAGGCGCGCCGATAATCGCCACAGTTACGCTTGCCACCAATGCGCTGCAGCAGGGCAATAGCCAAGGTGACTTCTTCTGTCAAGACAATGTGTTAAAAAACATCGGCAACACGGACGTCATCAAATTAAGCTGAACAACGACACATTCCGCCTGTCGCTGCATCATTGTGACGAATGCAAACAGATGTGATCCGGCCACCACAGGATGCAAGTAGATTTCGCGGCTGCCCTTGTCGCTCGAACGGTTCCCCCTGAGCAGGAATCATGTTGGCAGTCGTGCTGCATGGCGCTGTTCAATTTCTCCGAGAAGACCGAGCTGATCGAAGTGGATGTGAGCACGGCGGCTATGTTGCAAGATGTTGCATTGTTTCTTTATGAAGTTGACACCATATGAGCTTACTCGAAGGAGTTTTCATTCACCACTCAAAGCCTCCATTCGACTCTTTGGTCAGTGATTTTCGTGTCCTTGATCGCTGATGATTGACAATGCGTTCGAAAGTCAAGCGGCCCGACAGAGCGGCGACCGTGTATGATGCTGTTGAAACTTTCTCGGAAAAATGGGCGAGGTTAATGTCACGAGCGATCGAAGAAGGTGATCCAAACGTGATTCGGCTCCTGGTCATACTTCAGCGAAGAGTACCGAAAAGCCGGCAGATGTGCTGCTCGGCGCTGCTCGGCCAAGATTTTGAAGGCCAGACATCAAGAGTGTCGTTGACGTACAGGCAACAAGCGGAGGCAGCTAACGGCAGCTCGCGACACATCATTTCCATCCACAAGAAATTCAAAACGCCTCGCCACTCCAAACCGAACATCGTATTTCCAACAGCCGGCTCATCAACAACACTGCTGCAACTCCGCCATCGCGCCCACTCCCCGCATTTCAACCTCAACCATGAGCGAAACATTGCCCGAGTTTCCACGACTGACTGGTCCAACGCTTGCTCTGGACCACCTTCCCAGCATTGTCCTCGACTACCTGGCGCGCATTCTAACCACAAGCTTGCACCTCGTTGATGGCACGGCAGTCTTGCGCCTCGCCCTTGCTGCACCTGTATTTTATGCGCCATGCCTGCGCGCTGCTATTCGCATGACGACTGCTCATCGTTCAAGTATCAGCAAGGTCTGGTGGGCCAACAGGGAGCACACGCTCGTCAACCTGACTGCCTCCTGTCTCAAAACGTTCGTGTACGCAGCCGATGAGACGGAACAATGGTACTTGGTGCTCGCATTGCGCGACAACAACCGCAAGTTTCTGCAACCGCCTGATGCAGGCTCCAGTGTCAATGGCTGTGACCCTGAATCCAACTTCCTTCAACGGGCGGCGAAGGCTTCGCCCCACTGGTCCTTGTTGCCTGTCCCGTTTCGAAAGATCTCCCGTTTCCACGCAACGTTTGTTGGCATGAGTGTTGGCATGCCGATGCAGGCGCCACTGATCCCTCCGCACTGCGAGTGCTTGGTCCTGAGCAGCCGTGTTCCGTGGCACGCTCTGAACTTGCCACTGTCGCTCGTTAATCTCGAAATATGGGGCGATGTGGTCCTTCCGGACCTTGACACGGCGCGTGACATGTTCGCTCGACTCCCTCATGGACTCCGCGCCATCTCGATTCATCCCGTGGTAAACACTCGTTCTGACGAAATTGCTCTTGCCGAGTTGCTTGACCAAGTCCCTGTTGCTGTGCAACGTGTGGAACTCGCGCTTCTTCCTGGTCGTCCACTTGCGACTGTCATGGCGGCCCTTGATCGGCTCATCACACGATCGCCCGCTCTGACAAGCCTGGTCATTCATGGTTGCGATCACTTGTCGACGTGGAACCTGGAGATGTTTGCCTCACTGCCGCGGGATCGCATGCAGGACTTGACATTTTCGTTCGATTCTGGTGCAACGGGGAGACGCAAGAACCTGGCTGCGTTGGCACGGCTTGCTTCTGGGCTCCCAACGACCGTGGAATCGTTTTCTTGGTCCATGACGCGGTCGTGGGACCGTGAAATCAAAGCAACAAGTTTTCGCCCTCTCGTCGCTCGGATCCCTCTTGCGACACATCGCCTTCACGTCAAATTGCCCATTTGGGATGCTATCATGGGTACGGCCCTCCCTCTCGCGCCATCGCTCCGGTCGCTCTTTCTCGAGTGCGACCCGAGCGTTGACTCGGAAAGGGGCTTGTTCGCTGCGCTGGTTGAACTTGTCCCCCGAATCCCTTCCACGGTTGCGTACCTGTCGCTCGACTTTTGGCCGATTGGTCTCAGTGCGCCTGTGGTGGCCATGCTCGCCCAACATTTGCCGCCGCGGATCGTGTCGTTGTCACTCGAAGATTGCCATTTGAAAGACGTCGATTTGGAACTCTTTGCATGGCCATCCAGTCTGCGCCGCCTCAACCTTCGAGGCAATGAACTCACGGTTGCACCCCATTGCTTGCCCGGCCAGCTGCAAGAGCTCGATCTGAGCGCCACTCGGATTGTTGACGATGGGCCTGCGTGGATTTGTCGGCTCCCTGTATCGCTTGAACGGCTCTCTCTGAACGGAACGGATATTGGCGACCAGGTTGGTATTGCGCTGCACGACTTATGTGAGAAGGCCAAGCTGATCCAAGTCGAAGTAAACGATACGGCCATGTCGTATGGTCTGATCACTGCGTTGCCCACGACCATGAATCGTAGTGTTGCCTTTTGATTTCTAGCGCTCGGGCGTGGCGAAAATGAAAGTTTGTCATTCTCCCATGGGCCATACCATCGGAGCCAGCCTGCAACTGATGCCAACATGAGCGAGTAACTGGGCCCTCTGTCTTCCCCCACCCGCGACGTAGCCCCTCCTACTCGACCCCGTTTGGGAACACTGGATGGAATCGCTCGACGCGAAGGAACCATATCCCCCGCGGCGGCTCGCGGCGCGACTTTGCAGCCTCGTAGTGCTTCCAATCATGCTCTCCAACCCGTTCAGACACCCATTGTCGCGCGCCAACTGAACATCCAACCTGAGAGATGACATCCAGCAAGAGCACTGACATCCACAAAATGAACCAGCTGCATCAAACGTGTTCAGATCCGCTCAAGAGCGTTGGCGGGTGACATGGATTGTCTGTCCGCGAAACGAATTCTGACCTTCGTTGCGGCCGACCATTCGCGGAGAATGGACGTGCTCTTCGACTTCGATCGCAAGCGGCACTCAGATGCAGCGCTCGCCCCCAAAGGCGCTTTCGTTCCAGGATTGTGGCACGAGCAAAACGCGCAACATTGGCACGTCCGCACTTTGTTGCTTGCTTCCACATTGACACTTGGCAGCAACGACGCTGGCTCGCAATACAATAGTTTCTGTCCACCGCCGACAGTCTCACCCATTACTGTGCCTACTCCCCACATTCATGAGCAAAACATTGACCGAGCACCCACGACCAACCTGTCCAGCTCCGACACTTGGCCTGCCCAGGACTGTTCTCGATCTCGTGACGCGCTTCCTGACGGCCGTGAACCTGCAGCTCGACGATGACAAAGAAGTCCTTCGTCTTGCCCTCGCTGCACCAGTCCTTGGCGCACCTTGCTTGCGTGCTGCCATTCGCACGGCAACTGCATTATGTTTCGACAGTAACGTGCCACATTGGGCAAACCAGGATCACACACTTGTCAAGCTGACCTCACTGAACGTCAAGACGCTCGTGCATGCAGTCAATAATACGAGCAAGTGGTTCTTCGTTGTGGGACTGCGCGACAGCAACCGCACATTGCTGCAGCCGTCGCATGGTGATTTCAGCCTCAACCGGCTTGATGATTTGGGATCAGTTCTGGCCCCGTCCCATTGGTCGTTGATTCCTGTCCGTCGCACCAAGTTACCCGCTTCTGTGCTCAATTCGGAGACACGGCGTCAATCATTTCACCACCTTGCCAGTACTTGCGATTGCGCGGCCGTGTTCCGTGGCAGCCCCTGAACCTTCCACCATCGCTCATCGAGCCCGAAATGAGCAATGTGGTGGCACCAGAGATTTCCATTGCGCGCAACGTGTATGCTCGACTCCCTCGTGCACTCTGTGCCATCTCGAAAGACCCTTCCTGGCCAGTTCCTCTGGCGGAATGGCTCTCGCCATGCATCTCGATCATGCTCCTATTGCCGTGCAGCGCATAAAAATCATGTGCTGCCTCAGTCTGCCACTTCTTGTTGCGGTACTTGGTCGACTCATTGCCTGATCGCCCTCTTTGACAAGACTGGACCTTCATGGCTGCGACTTCTTCTCAGAGTAGGATCCGCTCAAGTTTGCTTAACTGCCGCGCAACGGTATGCAGGACCCGAGTCTGTCGCTTTATCCTGATGCGACGGGGCAACCCGAGAACATGGTCAAGTTTCCCGCTTCTGTGTTCACTTTAGTGGCGTTGAGAACGGCGACAATAATCTGTCCACCACGATTCCGCCATATTGCCATAAGTTGGGACTGCGCGGTCGGATTCCATGGCAAACGCTGGACCTACCTCCTTCGCTCGGTCAACTCCGGCTTTGGGGCGATGCAGTGCTCCCATGCTGCGACGGTGCAAGCCAAGTAATTGCCCGTTTTCCTCGTGCACTTCGCACCATGTCGATCAATCAAACTGTGCGCACTCGATCTGACGAAGATTCACTCGTCATGCTTCTCGACCACGACCGTATTGCTGCGCACCGTATGGACCTGACATTTGAGACTTCTTGGCCGGTGACAACCGTCATGACAGCTCTGGCCCGTCTTATCGCCCGATCGCCCTCCCTCACAGGCCTGACGCTTGAAGGTTGCAAGTTTCTATCAGAGTGGAATCCGCTCACACTTGCTGCTCTGCCACGGAACGGGATGCAGGACCAGAGACTGACTTTCTTTCTTTTTGCGTCAGAGCGGCCAGAGGACTTGGCTGCTTTGGACCGTCTTGCCGCTGGGTTCCCAACGACCGTCGAAACGTTTTCCTGTGAGGTGGACCGGCTGTGGAATGATCCCTTTATGGCGGCGAGCCTGCACTCTTTTGTCGCTCACATCCCACTTGCAACGAGCACACTGCACATGAAGATGCCCGTTTGGGACGCTGCCATGGGTGCATCGAGGGGTCTCGGCGAGCATGCGGTAGCCCTCTGGCCCAGAATCTACCGCCGGGAATTGAATCATTGTCGCTCCCAGATTGCTTTCTACAAAACGGCCATTTCGACCGTTTCACGCTGCCATCAACTTTAAACCATTTTGATCTCCACGGAAACAGGCTGACATATGGGCCCACTTGCTTACCCCACGAGCTGGTATACTTTGATTTGAGCGAGAATATGCTGGAAGACAACCAGACCGAGTGGATCCACCAGCTGCTCTTGTCGCTCAAGCGACTCTCTCTCTACGAGAATACTGTGGGCGATCGTGTTGGCATGGCTCTGTACGAGTTTTCCAAGATAGCTCAGCTGCACGCAATTGATCTGACCGCTACGGATGTGTCGAAAGACGTTGTTGCCGTCTTGCAGACCACCGTGCAGCTTGTCATGTGCTCGTGATTGGCCCTTCTCGATGTTGGCAATAATGTAATTCTGTCGATTTTGCTTTTAGGATTGGAGCTTACGCTGCGCCAGAATGGGCCCTTGCAGGATGCTTCAGAGCACGCCGATGGGGATAGAGAGTCAAACAGAGGGTAAAGACTCTTGGCCGGAATTCCTACTTTGCGCGACGTTCTCGTCGGTGCCCGAATCGTGGCGGTGTGGCCGCTCCAGCTCCTGCGCGCAAACCGCTCGGCACACGGCGTTATTGACGACAATGGCACGCTTCAGGCTCGTCTCGCCTCTTGCAGGAATCCCGTCACCAGATTCAGTATGGCAGCTCGATTTGCAACCACGCCGACTGAAAGTACGCAGCAAAGGTGAGCAGAACCATATCAAGGGGCGATTTGCGTGTTACACGGATAAATACAGAGTTGCCATCAGCACCCACCACTCGCGTCCATAAGACGAAAATGATGCATCTGTTCATGCGCTTTGCTGATGCGTCAAGCATGAAGTCAGCCTCATAAACGAATGGTGGAAACACTCGGTATCTATTTCAATCTAGACTTGGGTCTTGCCCTCACTTGAAATCGTCCATGGAGCAAACAGACTCAAAGCGTGACCACAAGCACGGCCTTACTCGACAGCATGCCAAGCAGCACCCACCACGCCGTGAAGAGGCCCACGGGCAAAATGGACGGCAGCATGAACACCATCCACAGTTCGCAGATCATAACCAAGCTGAGCAGCGCGTGCGACAGCCACGAGCTTTGCTTGGGGCCATTCATGAGCAGCGACAAATGGCAATGGATGAGCGAGTTGGTCCATCGCCAGCGCTAGCACGCCAAAACGCAGAGCGTATCTGGCACCTTTGTTTCGCACTTGGCCGCGGACAAGTATATTTTGCATCCAAAGCCAACCGCTTGCATCAACGAAGAATAGCCCATGACCAAGAAGCAGTTTTTCACATTGATTCAGGCCCATGGCCATCGAGGGTGCTCGTCATTCGGGGTCTAGCTCGTCCGTCGGCTGTTACATCGGCGACACTGACGTTCGACAACCTTTGATGTTTGGTCGATCAGCACTGCGCGGCGGACCTGGTGGATAACGTTGGTGGCAGAAAACTGTGACCGATGCCTGGCCTGGAGGGCGAGGCAGCTGTGGATGAACGTAGTGTCGATTTGTCACGTCGCGGCGGAACACAACAGGCGGAGAGGCGATGGAAGGTCATGAATGGCAAGGCCTTGGGCCATTCGTTCCAGTTCAACCATCGCATCACATCGGGCAGTTGCGTGACAGCCTTCCAAATTGCCACTCCGCCTCGACAGACAAGTAACTCCAACATCCTGCACTTCTACCCAGCACCGCATCAATAGTATCGACAGCTCCTTGCATTTCCCTCTCAACTATGAGCACTGTACTGCATGCGCATTCACGAAATGACCCAGCACCGTCACTTGAATGTCTGCCCAGCGCCGTTCTCGACCACCTGGCCCACACATTGGCCACATGCTTACGACTCGCTGATGACAAGGCAATCTTGCACCTCGCCCTTGCTGCTCCCATCTTTTACGCACCGTTCCTGCGCGCTGCCATTCGGACGACAAATGCCAAAATTTCTGCCAGTTGCAACGTGACACAGTGGTCAAACAAGGAGCATGTGCTCGTCAAGTTGAACTCGTTCCACGTCAAGACGTTTATTTGTGCAGACAACGACACTTGTCGGTGGTACTTGGTGGTGGGTTTGCGTGACAGCAACGGCGCGTTACTGCATCCGTCGACCAACAAGGAATTGGTGGAGGTTTCTCATTTTTGGTCGTTGCTTCCTGTGCCCCTTTGGCATGTTTCCTACTTCTGCGCTGGATTCGGTGGCATTGAGGACAGTGCCAACAACGCGCCTGTCATGGCCCCAGTTGTTCCGCCGCACTGCTGGCAGTTGGGATTGCATGGCAAAGTTCCGTGGTTCACTCTGATTGTGCCGCCATCGCTCGTTCACCTCTTTCTGTCAAACGATGTGGTTCTCCCGGACATTGGCATTGCAAATGACGCATTTTCCCGTCTCCCTCGTACACTTCAAGCCATCTCGATTGTTCAAACTGTGCGCACTCGCTCTCACGAGGAATCTCTCGCTGCGCTTCTCGACCACGTTCCAATCTCTGTGCGGCGTGTGGACCCTGAGACTTGAGACTTTTCGAGCGGCCGAAACTGTAATGGTCGCTCTTGCTCGGCTGATTGCCCGATTGCCCTGTCTGACGATCCTGACAATTCATGGTTGCGGCAACTTTTCAGCGTGGGTCCCGCTCACGTTTGCTTTCCTGCCGCGGGAGTCAATGCAGACTCTGGCGTTGTCGTTTTATCATATGGCGACGGAGCAGCCCGAGAATTTGGCTATTTTGGCTCATCTTGCGGCTGGGTTCCCAACGACCGTCGAAACGTTCTCCTGGTAGATGGACCGGCCCTGGAATGAGTCCGTTTTGGCAACAAGCTTTCACCGTTTTGTTGCGCACATCCCGCTCGCGACGCGGAGCCTGTACGTCAAGTTGCCAGTGTGGGATGCCGTCATGGATGCAAACCCGGTGCCCTGATTGAAATTGTCCCAGGAATCCCTGCCACGGTCACTCATCTGACCCTCGAATCCTGGCCGATCGGTTCCAACACGCGCACGGTGGTCCTCTTGGCCTTGCATCTGCCGCCGCGCCTCAAGGATTCATTTGGCCATCGACGTTGCGCAAACTCGAGCTCCACTGGAACAAACTCACGGATGGACCTATGGCTTGCCGCATCGACTGGCGGTCCTTGATCTGAGCGCGAATCCGGTGTACGATACCAAGATCGGGTGGATTGCCCAATTGCCGCTATCGCTCGGGCGACTCTCTCTGAGAATGTCCTGTATTGGCGATCAGGTCGGCATGGCGCTGCACGACTGGTCTACGACGGCCAATCTGCTCGAAGTTGACATGAGCAGAACGTTTGTGTCGGAAGACGTTTATGGCGCTTTGCGAACCACCGTGCAATCTGACTACTAAATTTGGTCGAACCTGCGTGGGTCTGGCGAAAATGGAGCTTTGTCGGATATGTCTTGATTTCGTTGTTCGTGCTCATCACACCTGACAGCTGCATAAACAATTGGTAATGGAGGTCGGAATGCGTTTGATTGCTTCATTCGGTTGGAGCCCCCTACCTCCCATCTTTTTGCATTTTAATTTTCCAACAGCGCCGTTGAAAGACCTGAGTGGGCGAGTACGCTGATTTGTACTGGCCACTGAAACAAGCTGAGATCTTTTATACAAACGAGGACGGGTTTCGAGGACAATGGCCAAAGCAATGGCACAACCAGTCCACGAGCAGGCTTGAGCATGCTTGCTGTTGCAGTGTGTCAGCGAGGCTTGCCATCTCGAAAGACCAAAACTGTGAAGAGGTGCTTTGCCCGAAGCACAGTTGAGCAAAATGAACGACGTGCGAGGACGGTCCAGTTAACCGACCGACCCTCTTTTGCTTCAGCTTTTCGATATTTCTCACCGCGACAGAGCAAAAGGGCGGCAGCGCACTCCACATGATGGGGCTGTGGTAGAGAAGCAGGCGCGCCGGTTTATTGACTTCCCACACCACGGATTGACCAAATGCAGCAACCGATTTCAGAGACTTGGCCACAGTGTACGAGATTTTGGCTTAGACTTGACCATAGAGTTCGAGATTTTGGCCATAGTGTACAGGATTTTGTCCATAAATTTGGCTCGCCAACTGGTTGGCAAAGAATCAAGAAGTTACCGCGAGCTCTGCAGAGGATGAGCCAGTTTCATTCGCAATGTCGAAAATTCTTCAAATCACTTCTAGCGCGCACGACGCCATGGCGGGATTGAGAGGTGCAACGATCGGGTTCAGAAAGTGCTGCTTGATACTGGCTGTCCGGCCTGTGCATGACGCTCGCGCTCAGTTGGTCAAACCTCGCGGATACTGGAATGGTGCAAATGTGAGGGCCCGGGTTCTCATTGACTTTTGGCGAATAGGATCGGCTTGACGTCAGCAACGCTGACGGTGCATGTCGATGGTCGCGCGTCTCACATTTGTGCCCGTATTTGCTGCGCGCGTGGCCGGCCAGCTAGCTAGAGAAATAATGGCTGACGTTGCATTAAATGTGTCGCATCAACAGGTTTCTGCACTACCACGATTGACGTTGCTCTTGTCGACGCTGCTCAGACGCTGGTCGTGAATGCGGTCTGAGCGTTGAATCAAAACAACCGAGTTGGACCCAATGAAATTCTTTGTTTTTGATCACGAACCGGAAAACCCCCCCAAATGAACAGGTACTAATTACAAGCCGCACCAGCGCGCTGGTCGACGCGGTCGACCCACCACCGCTCACTCCATCCAGCCTGACACGCCCGTCTACTCCTCCTTGAGTCCGACGGCGGCCGGCGCCGCCTTAGCCTTGGGCGGGACCACGGGCACGCGCGCGACGCGCATCTGCGACATCAAGTTGCGCGCGGCGTTGGCGTGCTTATAGACACCGCCGTTGAACGCGGCCGACGCGTCCTTGCCGAGGTAGAGCTTGATCCAGGCGACGCCGCCTGGGTGGTCGTGAATGAAGAGCGACACGTCGTAGGCGACGCCGTCAATGACCATCATGAAGGGGTTGAGCTTGAGTTCCTCGGTAAACCGGTCGGCGTCCCACTCGGGCAGCTGCTCGACGGGCGTGCCCCAGTCGAGCTTGGCGCGCCATGCGTTGAGCTTCTTCTCGCGCATCATGAGCTTGCCCTTTTGCACCTCGTTCTCGGGGAAACGCTTCAGGTCGAACGTCAGGCCAACGTAGCTCACCGCGCGAATCAGCCACTTGGTCGGGTCGTACTGGTACCAGCGGATCGCGTTCCTGTAGTCGTTCGGGAACTAGTGGTGGTGGACAGAGATGCGAGTGAGCCAAAGTGATCACCGAAATTGAGTCCGCAGCGTCAAGAGCGAATCGAACGCGTACCTCGTGGTGGTAGTTGTGCATGCCCTCACCCATGGTGACGAGCGCCGTGAGCAAATGGTCGCGCGGCGTGCGCACGTCGTCGTAGGTCTGCTCGCCGATGTAGTGCGCGAGCGAGTTGACGCAGAACGTGGCGTGGTGCACGAACACGAGCCGCGCAACACCGGCAAAGAAGAACCCGCCGACCCAGTCGCCCCACCCGAGCCCGGCGACGACCGTTGGGAAAACGAACGCCATGGTCAAGAGCAGCGGAACATAGTACTTGTGCTGCCACCGCACGATCGGGTCGTTGTCGAGGTCCGACATTTCCACCTTGCCGAGAATCGCGTTCTGGTTCGGCTCCTTGACGAGCATCCACCCCATGTGCGCCCAGAAGAAGCCCTTGTGCGCGTTGTAGGGATCGCGCTCCGTGTCGGTGAACCGGTGGTGCGCGCGGTGGCCGCGAGACCTGTTGGTGGTGAGCGAATAGGAACGTAAATTGGTCAGCGATGGTGATCAAATTAACGATGGAAATGTCGACGATGCAGGCGCGCGCGAGCAGCATCGGTCGGATTGCCTTTCGGTTTTTCCGGAGGACCGCTTTTGGGGCGCAAGGCTCGTGGGGTCGCGGATCACCCTGCCGAAGGCAGTAACTGCCTGGGCAGCATGGGGCCGAGCATCCGCCACGGCACGCCCCGCATCCCCAAAGTCCCGTAAGAGCTAGCAGGGTTCCGGTTCGATCCCAACCGACGGCGCGCACAACCACACCGCGCACGCGCGCGAGCAAGAAACGTCGGGAGAGAGACACGCACCACCAGCGAATCGACCCCTCGGCGGCGCCGACGCCCGCGAGCGCCATCCAGATCTGGTACGGCAATGCGGCCGAGTACGACTTGTGCGCCCACAGGCGGTGGTAGCCCGCGGTGATGCCAAGGCCCGTAATGAAGTAGTAAATGATGGCCCACGTGAGCGTCTTGGACTGCAGCGGCACGTTGAACAGGCCCCACAACGCGATCAATGGCGTCGTGATCAGGAACGTGGCCTGCGGCCAGTTGATGAGGTATTTGCCCTTGATCAACATGGCGGCGGGACGAGATGGGTGCGGATCGCGAGGTCGGGTGTCGATGCGTTGGAGCTGGTGTTGGACGTGGCGACGTTGGTTGCCGTTGGTGCACGCGCGCAGCTCGTCGCTGCTGTTGTCGTTGGGCCAAGAATCGCGACCGAAATGGATGGACGGACCAATAATACTTGGTGGTGGGGGCGCCCGTGCTTTTATGGTCGCGACCGGCACGCTGCCCGGCGCGCGGCCGTGAACTGGCGCGATCGAAACATGGCGGCAAGCACAAGCATGCCAGGTGGGGTGGGGCACGATTGGCCGGACGACGGTGCCAACACAGTTGGGAGTCGGGTCCGGCTTGCGCGTGGATCGGCGGCACGGTGGTGGCCCTGGCGTGGGGCACGGCTCGGGCAAGGCTGGGCACGGCTCGGCGTGATCGCTGTTGCGCGGTATCGCGGCGTTAGGTTCCGGGAAGTTCCCTGAAGCTCCAGGCCACATCAAACGCTTGTGTTGGTGCCTCCTAATCGTTGTTGGACGTGGGGAACGGATTCTGAGGCAACGTCGAGGAGAGTCGGTGGGAGGCAAGGATTTCGGCACTCAAAGAACAAAACAACGGCGCACCCCCTTGCCGCGGCCCCAACGCGTACTTGACCAACCCAAACACGCGCGCCAGGGTGTCCCAAACCCACTCAGCATTTTCTAACTCAACCACCGAGAACCCCTTTGCAACATTGCACATTCCTCGAACTTCCAATCCCACTTTCCCTCCATGACGTGAGGATGGGACGATGAAGTCCCGTGCCGTGGCGAGCATGACGTGGGCTGTGCGCGGGGGGGGGAGGGGGGGGGGGGGGGGTGAGCAGATGCCGAAAAGTGCGAGAGGGACGAGATGCACGCGCTCGGTTCTTGGGCGGCAAGCTGGGGCTGGCGTGCCCCATCCTTTCCCTGCATCAAGCCTGTCTCGCGAGCATCGTCCCCCAGTGCACGCGAGTTTCGTGTGATGCCCTCCTTTCACGGTCCTGTTGTGAAAATATCCACAGCGTGCCGAACAGCATCCATATCGTATTGCTGTCTCCATTTATGACGTCGAGCAGCGGTAGACGTGGATCAGGCTCGCCGCAGTCGCAACAAAATGAGTCGATGGAGCGTAGCAATTTGTTGTCGCCGCTACCAGCGGGGGCACCAGAACTTCTTGCAGCTTTCATTGCCGATGGACGGTGTGCTCGGCGCGTTGGATTGGTGGTGCAAAGTAATCAGCTCGCAATGAAGTTCGCAAAGAGAAGTACTTAGGGCAGGATCACATGTGGACGAAATGCATTCAATCTGGTGCTCTTTTTTGGTCGTTGCCTTGATCAGGCTGCTTTCGACTTCGGTCACTTTGCCGTGCCTTTACTCCCGATTCTGCCGCGCCCAACTTGGTCGCCATGCCCGCAACGGCGCCGTGCCGCCTCTAGCAAGTCGCTGCGCCCCGACTGCCGCGCCCTTTTCGACCTTCTGCTCCGCCCCCCGGTTGGCAGCAATACTCTGATCGCACAACCCCTGTCGACTCCTGTTCGCCCCCGTCTTTCGACGACCCTACACGTCACGAAAATGCCGGGCCCTCCACCACCTCCACCCAACGGAAACCAGTCTGCTCGCGAGCCCGAGTTTATTCGCCTTCTCGACCCTTCCGGGGCAACCATCCTTGACTCGGTCGCTGTCGATTACGAGGATTCGTTTTGCCTCGACACGTTTGGCGAGCTCGTTGCCGCGCACGCCGCGTTGCCGTTGCCCGTCTCCACCAAGCCGGGCATGCTGCCGGGTCCTGCCGGCTCCGCTGCTACTGCAAACCCGGACGGGTCGCGAAACCGCGCATTTATTCTCGCGCGCGTGCAGACGTGGGACCATCGGTTCGTTCAGCATTTCCGCTGGTCTTCGCATACGGTTCAGGATGCGTGCTGACGAAAGGAATCGCGCCCCGCGGCAGGCAGCCCGACAAGGCCTACTTCTCCTACTATGCCGCGCACCACCTCAACAAAATCCTCTTCCAGACGCAGATCTACCTGGGCAGGAAGCTCATTCACCGGATCCACGTCCTGAACCCGCTGACGAACACAGACATTATCGGCAATGTGCGTCTTGGCACTGCTCTCGCCGATTTCCTCGACTGGACAACTAACAGCGCCTCGCTCTTTCCCAGGTCCTCTACTTTATCGTCAAGCCGCGCGACCCGGCACCGCCTTCGGTCGCGAAGTCCGCCGCCATTGACCCGCCGCGCGCCGCGCCCACGCCCTTCGTTCCGCGGCTGCACCTCGACATTGAACGCGCCGCTCCACCAACGACCTCTCGGCGCAAGTCGTCCATTTTCGGCACGCTCCTCCCGTCACGGCGGTCTTCGATGCAGCCCGACACGGCCGCCACGTCCGTGTCGGACGTGACGCTCCTGACGACGCCGCAGACGTGGACCATGAAAACGCAACTCGTGGCCACGCTCGACGACGACGCTCGTGCAGCGTCGCCGAGTTCCGGGAACCTGATCGCGCAAGCGGCAAGACGCCTGTCCACTTCCGGCCGTCGTAGGTCGCTCGCACCACCCGCACCACCAACGGCGCTCGAGTTGACGGGTGGGAGTGTCGCGACCGTGCTTAGCGACGCGGCGCACCCGGAAACGCCGGTCCTGACAACGAGCCGGCACCGCGGGAGTGTTTTTGCGACGCGCACGACGCAGAGTAGTACCGCAGGCACGATCAAGACCAAGAAGCCGCGGTCCGCGAGCACGGGCAATGCGCGCATGCACAGCAGCGGTAGTGGCGGTGGGTCTCTGATCGCGTCGCCAACTACCGCATCTGATACGGCCTCCCGGCGGCGGCACACGGCGTACGGCACATCAATCGCGGCGCCACTGGGACACTCGTCGCCGATGATCGTCAAGTCGGCCACGGGCATTATCAGCAAATTGCCGTCGGGCCCGATCGTCGTCGGGCAGCACCGCGCGGCCGTGACCAAAGTATCGGTCCCACCGGGCACTGTCACGCAGTTTGCGGTGCCCGTCCCGATCGACGCTCTGCCGCAGATTGCGCCGGCAACCCCACCGCGGCGGCGCCGGGGCATGTCGCTGTCGAACTCGAACCAGGAGGATGTGGCCGGGTGGATGCACCAGGTGCGCATGGCTGCGGCTCTAGGTGCGTCCGGTGGGGCTGCGGGCGCAGCCGACGCGCCGATCCCAGAGGACGAGGACCCGGCAACGACCGCCGAGCCGGTCGTGGAACCCACGGATCCCGACGCGGTCGCTGTCGACGACGTGGTCTTCTACGACGCCGTCCTGATCGCGACCGACAACGACTTTCTCGAATCGGCGGCCGTGCGTGCCGTGTTCCGCGACAATGCGCTCTCGCCGAGCGACGCGGCGCTGTTTGAGCTGCCGCCGTACACAGGCGAGTCCGACTCCCAGATGCACGACCCGTCATCCGAGCACCCGCAGCAGCAATCGCGCGCCGCATTGCCGATGGTCCTGTTTGCCGACGACACGACGCTGTGCGACTCGTGTCTGCCGTCGCGGCCATCAGGATGGCTCACGTTCTCGCCGCACCGGTGCAAGTGCTACTTCATTGTGCTCGCGGCGAGCTTTGCATGCATCTTTGTGCTGTTGCTACTGATTCGGAACGGTACGCCCGACGGGACTCCGCCAAGCGGGCAAGGGCAGAGAATGGTTGCGGGCGGGACGCAGCGTCATCGTGACGGGGCGACTTGAGGACTTGCTGAGGACTGGAAGAGGAGGCCGACTACATTTAGCGTGAGCGTAACAGAAATACATGGAGGCGATAATTTTATATTCTTCTCTTGTTGATGCTGTTGCGCGCTGTTGTGGGTCGTGATCAAGAACCACACGCCAAAATCGCGCCATCCTAGTCATCACTTCATTTACCATCCATCCACCTCCTGTTGATGCCGCCTGATTGCCGAGCAACCTCTCTCTCTCTCTCTCTCTCTCTCTCTCTCTCTCACACACACACACACACACAATCTGCAACAGCAATACTTCCAGCCATCAACCATGATTGCAGCAACCACTGCCCGCACCGCGCGACTGGCGTCAATCCGCGCCGTTCTTCAAGCAGCATCGCCGGCGCTCCGTCCTTTCATGTCGCTCGCTGCACGTCCTCGACCGATCCTTGCCTTGGCTGCCGCTCCAACATGGTCAACCCGCCGATCTGTGTCGACGGCGCCCGCAACGCCCACGATGACAGACCTCGAGTACCACCAGCGGTCTGAGGCAGCGCTCGATGTGCTCGTCGACGCACTCGAAGCGCTTGGCGACGACGTGGAGCTGCCGGGGTTCGATGTGACGTACAGTGTGCGTGCTTCTTCGACCGACTTGATCGATGATTGCCGCAAGACTGACAATTGAATCTAGTCTGGTGTCCTGACGCTGTCGCTCGGCGCAAGCGGCACGTACGTGCTCAACAAGCAGCCTCCGAACCAGCAAATCTGGCTGTCGAGTCCCGTTAGCGGCCCACGGCGGTTCGATTGGCACGCGCCGTCGCAGGCGTGGGTCGATGCGCGGTCCGTCGACCCGGCGTCAGGGCCCGTCCTCGAGGACCTGTTGCGCGCCGAGCTGGAGCAGCTCGTGGACGTGGATTTGGGCGAATATCTCGCTAAGTAAACAGAGGCAGCAATAACAAATGGATTCACTTTTATGCGACCAACTGCCTCTGCAACTCGCCGACGACGCGCGCGTTGCCGAGCCAGTCGCGCGCCACGTCCTCGAGGTGGTCGTCAAAGTCGAACAGGCCTTGGTTGAGCGGACCGAGCACCTTGGGGAGATTCTTGAGCGTGCTGGGCGGCTCGACCAGCCGGATGGCCGCAGACCGCGTCGGCAGGACCACGTCGAGCGCCAGCGCGAACGGATCGGCAGAGAGCTTGAGCGTGTTCAACTTCCGCACGAACGTGAACGTAAGCACCCCTTCCAGTCCAATCCAGACGCACGTCGCGATCAGAACGTACCCTCAGCAGCACCCCATCCGGCACGCCCAAACTCTCGAACACCTGCGTGGCCACCGCGACCACATTCGCGTCGGCGTTCACGTCGTCGGCTGCATTGGCGTCGGCGTAGTAGAGCCCCACAACCTCCAGGTTCTTGTCGGCGGCTGTGTACTTGTGCACTTGTTCGAGCGCAACTTCGAGCAGGCACGCGGCGCGCGCGAGCGGCGTGTGCGAGACGGGCACGACGCGGGCAATCGCGCCCGTTGCGGGCGTGGCGAGCAAAACGCCAAAGACGGGCTTGTGCACATGCTTGAGCGCGTGCAGCAGGATCGCTGCGAAGGCCGCGGCGTGCACGGCGAGGTCGGGGCGCGGCGACATGGTTGCGGTCTGGTGCGGGCGGCGAACGCGGGTCGAGGAGATTGCAGCGCGGCGAGAGAGGTGCAGCGGGTTGTAGTAGGGCTGGTTGGGGAGCACGAGTTGCTCGATGAGGTCCAATGCAGTGTGGAGTGTCCTGTGCAAGAAGAGAGTGTTGCAAGCGATGCAGCCTGGTGGAGCTGAGATGAGAGAACAGGCTCGAATCCTGTTGCGATCATTGACGCCTCGGCGTGACATTCCTGCCACGCCGTTTGGCGATCAGACCGTCGAGCACTCGTATTTTGGTTCTCATTGCGCATGTCCTGGACCCAAGTCTTGGCCCTTCTTTACATCATGGTGTCCTTGATATTATTTCTCACACTGAGTCAAGTCACAGATCTGGGCCAGTGCGTCCTGCTTGTCCTCACTGTGTTCTGGTGAGCAAGGCATCTCAGCTGGTATCTTTCAAGAGTGACGCTTTTGCAGGCCGGTACTCTTCGCCGCGTTCACAAAAGGTTGCGAATTTCTTTCCAGATCGAATTAGTTTCGTCGACGTTGATCCATTTCTTGACAAAAAGTGACATACAGCTGCACTTATGAGGGACTCATATTCATTCCATCCACTCGACCAAATACCCGGGACAACACCATTACTCTGGTCGGGCGTTTATTGTGTCAAGCGTACGGGTGAAGCATGCCTGGAAGGCCATGGTGATTTGAGCAAAAATGAGTGTCACAGGAACAGGTTTGTATCCTGTTGCCCTTATATACCAACACCTCATTTGATGAGCGTTAAGTGTATGACCTCGGATTGTGCTCAGTCGTTCGAGTTTTTTTCATTGTTTTCAAGAGGTTTGTGGCGACTAGGAAGTGTGCAATGTTGTGTGCAATGTGACGCCCATTTGTACGTCCAAGTATGAGCATACATTCGAGTCCTGTCACAATTGAATCAACTATCATGGTTGGAGTCGCGCCTTGGTTCGCATCCAGAGTCGCAGCAACGATTTCCGTCGATTGCATGGTTATGCAAGACGTTTTTTGCGTTTGGCGAGATATTCATGGTGACTGCCTGCCTGTTTGCACACTCATCTTTGCATCGAGCCCAAGCCATGTTGGAAGCTGTGGATGTAGTACACGAAGTGCGCGTGCTTGGTGTGTGGGGTTGAAAGCAACAGTAGGGTAGGAGGGATACAGATGCCATGGTCATGTCATTTGCCATGGAGGGCAGTGTACATTGGGACGTGGCGCCATGGCTGTGGTCTGTTGTTGGCGTCAGACTGTGAGAGATGCGCCGCTGTTGGATTGCTACGCGTGCGTTTGATCTGTGAGGAAGACATGCAACAGCAAAAACAAACTTGCAAGTCATGAGGTGAATTGTGTTTGCTGGAAGGCACATACCTCCTCTGACAGAAACAGGTTCAAATCCAGTTGCAGTCACACATCTCAAGGAAAAACGACGAAAATAGAATAGGGGCCCTCGTTCTTACGCGTGCCAGGACCTTGATGGCCTGTTGTGGCTGGTGCTTGGTTTGCTCCAGATGCTAATTGCACTCCAGCTGACTTGCTGTTTTGCTGTGCTGTGAACCACACCTTATGCTGACTCCGTCCAATCCACGACCAACGTCATTGCGCTTTGACGGGCGAAGTCCATTGTTGAATGGAAAAGGTAAAGTCTGTCCAGGCGCTTGGTCTTGGGAGAGTCCTGGGTCTGGACGTTCAGGAAAATTGCCAATTTTCTCCACATTGCAGTTTGCAGCACAACATCATGCTCAAAACGTCAGCAGCCCTCATTTCCGGCACCTATTTACCATCGATCGCGTGAGTCGCTGTCGAGGAATTTGCCAAGATCCTGCTGCCACGGGCACACAATAGGTGGAGGACTGCATCAAGGCCAAGCAAGGGTCACAACAGCTTGAATTTTAAGTAATTCAAAAGGGCCTCAGCAGCAGTTCGAGCAAATGTCGGACGCCTTGTGAGGACAGGTTCGAATCCTGCCACATGGAAATATCACACAGGCTGCAATCGCTCACAAAGTGGTGCAGTAGCGGTTCATTTTAACATGACAGGGAGCGCGTGCTGTTAGCCTCGTCCTTGGGCGTGTTAGCCTTGCTCATTTGTATTTCGGCCTGGTCAACATTTGCTCAATGCCTGCCAGAAGGGTTTGGTCCAGGCTTCACGACAAATGTATAACGTTGCTCTGGGGCCAACCAGAGAAGGCACTGGAAAGAACTGAGCATAAGCGTTTGAATGTCTGATGAGCACAGGTGATTCACGACAGGTTTAAATCCTGGCACAGAATATAAAGTCCGACGCGCTGCTCGTCAGTTATTGTCGCGTACTTTTCTTGAGCCGCTGTTTTGCTCCCAATCTCTGAATTTCGGGTTCGATTATGTATTTACACACAGCAGAAAACTAACCCAACAAACCAACCACTCCACGCCCTCCTTACGCCCGCGCATTCTCTCCACCCTCCCCCGCGTTCTCCACCCGCTCGCACCACACTTTGGCGCGATACACGACCACGCGCTGCTCCACATCCACCTTCCCCCGCTCCCCCACCATCTCGAACCATACCAACCCCGGAAACACGCAAAACACGACCTTCCCCTCCTCACCGTCATCCAAGGACCACCCCGCCTCATGCAATCCGCGATCAAACCGGCTCCCGCGCGGCGGGACAATCCTCGCCACCTGCCCGGGCACCGCGTCCGGGAACGCCGCGCGAGCCACCAGATGAATCGCAGCCGCGCGAAACACGACCACTTCCGGCGCGACTTCGCGCACCGCGTACTCGGCGAACAGGGCCGCGATCTCGGTCGTGGCCGGCGCGAGCGCGGGCGCCAGGTACGCTCGCAGGGCGATCGCGCGGGACGGGGCCGGGCCGGAGATGGCGACGCCCGCGGCGATCGCGGCGAGATCGTCTCGTGCCGTGTGCAGGACGGTGCCCGCGAGCACGTGGTTCAGGTTGTACCGGTCGAGCGCCGGCCAGAGGGTCGCGGTGAAGATGCGCGAGAGAAGGGAAGCGAAGGCTGCAGTCACGGCGCGCGGCATCGGCGCGGGGGAAACGCCGGTTACGGCGAGGTACGGGTCGGGACGCGGGTTGGGGGTGGGGAGACGAAGGCCGCGGTGGAGAGCCGAATGCAGACCGACCCAGAACGAGTCGAACGTGTCGTAGAGCTCTTGCTTGGAGATGCGTGCCGTCAGGGATGCGCCGATCCCGGGCGCCGGGCGCGCCGGGGCGGGGGCTGGTGGCGGCGGTGCGGCCGACGTCGCGGGTGCCGGTGGCGCACGCTGGGCCTCGCTCGTGGTCGATGCTGCGGGACCGGTCAGCGCGGACGGACGTGGTGCGCTCGACTCGGCTGCAGGTGCGAGCGTACTGGCCACGTTTGCGTGCGCTGGCTGCACATGGCCGGACCCGGCTGTACTGCTCAACGACAGCGTGCGTACCAGGTCGGTGCCGTCCCGCACGTCGACGGCGTCGTGGTCCGACAGGAGAATGGCCTCGTCATGGTATTCGCCGTCGTGGTATTCGCCGTCGTCGTGATGCTCCGGCAAGTCGAGCGCGACGCAGGCGACGGGGGTCGCTGGTGCGGGTGCGGCGCGCGGGTCGGTCATGGTGTGTCGCTCGTCTTGCTCTGCTCTTCGCCGTCGTCTTTCTGTGCTGCAGGCGCTCGTGCGCGTCTTGGTCTCGGTCGCGCTGCGAGTTGCTGGTGGAGAATGGGTTCAACTGTCGAGCTCGCCGTGCTGAAGTTGGTGGCCGTCTTGCTGGTCGGTGTCGCGACGATGGGGAGAAATGGAGCTGGGCACGAGAGCGGCGCGCTTGCCGCTATGCAGTTGCTGATCCCTTGATCAGCAAATGCGTGAGGGCGGTGGTGGTGGTGCAGGAGCAGGACCGTGCGTGGCATGGGTGGGGGAGCTGTGCAGACAGAAGCAGGATCGGCGAGCGGTGTCGCTGGGCAGGCGTTTTGCGCGCGTTGCAGCGGCGTGCGGGGCGGGGCTGACCTGCACACACGTTGCGAGCGCAAACCAACGGAAACCGTAACCCTCTCGATCGAGAACCGTCCCTCGCGCTGATCCACGGACAGACATCAGCGCGTCCCAGCTGCACCAGGAAAAGACCGTGCGCGCGTGCTCTTGCTCTTAACCGGCATCCCCGCCCACGGACGTGCCGTGGCAGCGCGCCGATCACGCCGCGGACGGCGACGACCACCAACAAATGATCAGCATAAACGCATCTTTTACAACGACAACCAGTCGGCCAAAGGGGTGGAGAAGCGTGCCACGAACGATGCACGGAAAAGAGCGCGTTGGCCAGACCCTCCTCTCGCACGCGGGTGCTGGACCACGCAACAATCAAAATCATCAACAACACAAAGAGGAGACACGCAGATTCTGGTCTAAAGAAAACGAAACCCCACCCACACGCTCTCTCTCTCTCTCTCTCTCTCTCTCTCTCTCTCTCTACTGCAGGCAGATCACTGGGAACGCGCCAGACTCGCCGGACGTCAGGTTATGTCCGACCGCCCAGTTGTCGAGATACACGTGCTCGACCACGACCAAGTCGCCCACACGCAGTTCCAGCTCGTCGTCGAGCTCAGGGCCGTACGGGATGGCCACACGCCGCGCGCCGCCCTCAGTCACCGTCGACCCCGTGGCCGCTGGGGCCGCCACCGCAACGGCCTTGGGCGACGCCGCCGAACTGGCACCACCGTTATGGAACGAGAGCGTCGACGACGGCGAGTCCGACGCGGCCCCGACTGACCCGTGCGGATCGAGTTCGGCGAGCGCCGCCGCGAGCGACAGTGCCGCATCGTCGTCGGCCCGCTTCGCAGTGGGCTGCACGTCGTGCCACGCCGGGACGGTCGCGCCCGCGGGAGTCGACGGGAACGACTCAAGCCCATCGCCCTCCTCCTCCTCTTCATCTTCATCCTCGGGACCGACGTACCGCGAATCGCGCGCGTAGACCGACTGAATCATTCGGCGGTCCTTGGACGAATCCAAGTGCACGATTTCGGGCGCTTGTGACGGCATTGGCAGCGACACATCCGTCATGACCGACTCGATCATGCGCCGGTCCTTGGACGAGTCCAAGTGCACAATTTCCGGTACGCGCGAGGCGACGGGGAGCGACGACGATTCGGCCGCGGGCGGCGTCGACCCGTAGCTGTTGAAATCGAGCGGCGCGAGTTGCGGCGGCGCAGCGTGGGCAGCCTGCTGCATCGACATGCGGTACCCCTTGCTCGCCGACCGCTGCAGCGATTTCGGAACCACGGGCGCGGGCACGTCCGGGATTTGGGCACCGGCGGTGCCCGCCGCGTACCACGGCGCGCGGTAGACGCCCGCCGTCGATTTGGCCGCCTCGGGGACCGTGTAGGCTGCCGCGGGGGACGACAGCGGGACAATGTTGACGATCCCCGTCGGGCCATTGCAGGCGCCGGCTGCCGCGGGGGCCACGTAGACGGGCACATCAGCGAGAACCGTTTCGCGCGACCGGCGGCGTTTGCGCGCGTACCCGAACGCGGCAACGCCCGCGACGAGCCCGACGACGCCGACGGTCGAGATGATCGCGACGAGCGGTGACGACGAGGTCGAGGACGAGTCCTTGTTCGCGGTCGCGGTCGCGGAAGTGATGTCGCCGCCGTTGTTGTTATTGTTGGGGTTGGGCGAGGCCGCCGCGGGCGATTCCGACGGCGACGCCGACGCGGCATCGGACGTGGGCGACGGCGCGGGTTCGTCCTTGGGCGCGTCCTTCTTGTCATCAGTCGTCGCGGCATCGGGGGTCGCGACCGCGTCAGCAGCGGGCGGTTGGGCCACGGCCTTGTTGCCCGTCTGGCTCTGCTCGAGCAGCTTGATCGAGGGCGGCGTCGTCGCCGCGTTGTTGTTGTTGTTCGCGGCAGGCTGCGATGCGCCCGACGACGACGAGCTCGACGGCGAAGCCTGGGTTCCGCGGTTCGACCACGACGAGCTGTCGCTCGACGGCGTGATGGGCTGCTGCTGCGGCTGCGGCTGCGGCGCTGGCGCGGGGGCTGGCGCTGGAGCAGGATCTGGGGTAACCACAGGCGCGGGCGACGGGTTGTCCGGGCTCGCCGTCGGTGCCGGTGCGACCGTTGGCTCGGGCGGCGTAACCAGCGGCGGCGTGGTCGCGGCGGGCGAGTCGGTGGCGGCTACCAATGCGCGCGGCGTGTGAATACTGGGGCCCACCATCATCACGTCGCACAACAGGAAAAGAACTACGCCAACGTACTCGGCACGGGAACAGGGGACCCGCTGCCCGACGTCGGGTCCGCGGGCACGGGCGCGGGCGTGTCAGTCACGATGCCATTGGCATCCCCGAGCGGCGCAGCGACCGCAGGCGAGGCGGCCAGCGACAGCGCCACGAGCACGGCCGCGGCAAAGACGACGACGGGCACCGAGCGGGCGCCGCGCGCGGTGGTCGATGGGAACAAGCGCATGGTTCGGGTGCTTGCAGTCTATCTATGTCGCGCACGGGTGGGCGTGATCGCGCGGCGTGCGGCGGTGGAGAAGGTCCGGCGCGTCGGCGACAGGTGCGAATCGGAGCAGTCGGCTGGCGAACAGCGACGTGAAGGTGGGGGTCGGTAATGCTCGCAACTTGCAAGCGTCAGGTAGCTGGTCCTGCCGGCCACGGGACCCGGTTGTCGTCAGGCGTGAGGTTCGCGAGGTTGCGGGCAGTTGCGTGCAGTCGTGAGGGCAGTGCTGTCCGGCAGCCTAAATGATTTGTCGACGGCGACGACGTTGATGGTGGACGAGGCCTGCGCCCTGCAAGGGCGGTGGAGTGGGCCAAGCCATCGAACCGAAAATCGCTGAAGCGCGCCGGCCTCCGCCACGGACCACGGCCGGGCCGCCCCGGACATTCATGAACTGGCCGGCGTGCGCACTCTCGTTGCTTTGCGTCCGCGCTTGCTTCGCGCGGGCGACGTTGTCGGCGCGGCCGTGTTGGTGGTGGTGGTGGTCAACTTTGAGGTGGCGAAAGGCCAACGACGCCAACAGACGGTTCTCGAAGGCAAGTGTGGTGCGCCACCTGCGCCACCCAGGGACTGCGCCACCGTTAATGACCTGCCTCGATGGGAACTGCCTCAGCCCAGACGCGCGAAAGGCGGCGAAAGCCGAAACTGCGTGTGTGTCTGCGCACGCTGTTTTAAGTCTCTGCCTGTGCTCAGTGCGGTGAGCCATCTCACGCGGCGGCGCCTGACTTGATTTCACCGCACACATGCAGCTTCGGCCAGAGCTTGCGCAACCAGCTTCCGGAACCACGTCGTCGACGACCCGCATCAAATCTGCTGCACGACGCGCTCAACCACGACTTGCGGCCTCCACGGCGCGCGCACTCCCCGCATTCTCGCGCGCGGCCGCTGCAAGCTCGATCCAGCCGCTCCTGCTGCGCACGAGGGCCATCAATCGCTCGAAAACGGCTTCGGCAGCTCCACCAACACGCACCAGCGACTCCCACCATGGTTCTCCCAACCGACCCAGACGACCCGACCTCGGGTGTGCGCTCGACCGCACTCGCCACGCAATACCGCCGCCGATTCCTACCCGTGCGCCCCGCCGCGCACGCGTCGGCACGCGCCAGTCTCCTCCTCGCGCAGCGCGCTCCATCGCTGCGCTCACTGCGCTTCCAAGGCAACGGCACGACCAGAGACGACGAAGACCACGATGACGATAACCCGAATCGCGCTATTGGCGAATGGCGCACGCGTGACCGCGTCAAGACTGTGTCCGTCCTGATCTCGCTGTGTATGAACATTGGCATTGCTCCACCCGACGCGCCCAAGCCCGCGCACGCGGCCAAACTGCAGGCCTGGCTCGACCCATTCTCGCAGGCGCCCAACAAGGCGCTCGACGCGATTGCCAAGGCGTTGCAGGCGCAGTATGAGGTCTGGCAGCCGCGCGCGCGGTACCGGCTCTCCACGGACCCGACTCTCGAAGACTTGAAAAAGCAGTGCTGCTCGCTGCGCAGGGGCGCCAAGGAGGAGCGGATTCTTTTCCACTATAACGGTCATGGCGTGCCACGGCCGACTCCCTCGGGTGAACTGTGGGTCTTCAACAAGGGGTACACGCAGTACATTCCCGTCTCGATTTACGACTTGCAGACGTGGCTCGGCGCGCCATGCATCTTTGTATACGAGTGCTCAGCCGCGGGCAACATCTTGCTCTCGTTCAACCAGTTTGCCGGGCAGCGCGATGCCGAAGTGCGCCAGCACCTCGAATCGCTCGCCGCGCAACACCAGCAGCAGCTCGCTGCGTCGCCACCGCCGTCCAATGCCGACGGTGCCGCCGCTCCTGCTGCCCCTGCGGGCTCCGCTGCACCAGCAACCTCGGCACCACCGTCGATTCACGGCTCCGTCGCCGCGCCCTCGCTCCCGCCACCACCGCCTGTCACTTTCCCGGCCTTCTCCGACTGCATCCAGCTCGCGGCATGTGGCCCGAACGAGACTCTCCCCTGGAACCCGGACCTGCCTGCCGACGTCTTCACCGCGTGCCTGACGACCCCGATCCAAATGGCGTTGCGGTGGTTCCTGTTGCAGAACGCACACGCGCGCAAGCACGTCACGGCCGACATGGTCGCTCGCCTTCCCGGCCGGCTCAACGACCGGCGCACGCCGCTCGGCGAGCTCAACTGGATCTTCACCGCCGTGACCGACACGATCGCGTGGTCGGTGTTGCCGCGCGACATGTTCCGTCGTCTGTTCCGGCAAGACTTGATGGTGGCCGCGCTCTTCCGCAACTACCTACTCGCGCACCGCGTCATGAAGGCCTACGGGTGCCACCCAATGACGACACCGGCGCTGCCCGGGGACACGGACATGCACCCGATGTGGGCCGCGTGGGATATGGTCGTCGACCTGTGCATCGACCAGTTACCCGCGATGCTCGCTGCGGAACGTGCGGGCGTGCCGTTCGATTACGTGAACGCCACGTTTTTCGCGGAACAGTTGACGGCGTTTGAAGTATGGCTCAACCAGGGCGCGCTCACAACGCGGCCGCCGCTGCAGTTGCCGATCGTCCTGCAAGTGCTCTTGTCGCAGTACCACCGGCACCGCGCGCTGATCATCCTGTCCAAGTTCCTCGACCTCGGTCCGTGGGCGGTCGGCGAGGCGCTGCAAGTCGGGATTTTCCCTTACGTGCTCAAGTTGCTGCAGTCGCCCGCACCCGAACTCAAGCCGGTGCTTGTGTTTATCTGGACGCGGATCCTCGCCGTCGACCCGGGGTGCCAGCAAGACCTGATGAAGGATAACGTGTTCACGTATTTCCTGCACGTGCTCTCGCCGACGGCGCACATGGCCACGTCGCAGGACGTTTCGGAACACCGCGCCATGTGCGCGTTTGTCCTCTCGACGCTCTGCCACGGGTACCCGACCGGCCAGCTGGCGTGCCTGCAAAACTCGGTCTTGCCGCTGTGCCTGCTGTACTTGCAGGACCACGACGACCTCCTGCGACAATGGTCGTGCATCTGCATCGCGCAAGTGTGCCACCAGAACCCGGAAGCGATTCTCGCCGCGTACCACGAGGGCGCGCACGTCAAGATCGCGCAGAGCTTGGCTGATACGGTCGTCGAAGTGCGTGCCGCCGCGGTCCTCGCGCTCGGCACGTTCCTGCAACTGTCGTCGCCGCAACTGCAGGCGCTTGCCGTCGAAATTGTCAAGGCGCTCCTGCCGTCCATGGCCGACCCGGCTGCCATGGTCCGCGCCGAAGTCGTGATTGCGCTGTCGTGCTTTGTCACGCACCACCGCCCGCGACTCGAGGCCGCGGTTGACCAATTGCTTGCTACGCGCGCGGCCGAGGCGAAAGCGGCGGCGGCGGCTGCCGCGGCAGGGCTGGCGAATGCGCGTGCCGTGAATGGGACGAACGCGCGCAGCGCGTCGCGATTGGCGGCGCTCGTGTCGGTCCCGACGGCCGACCCGCTCGAGGCGCTGACGTCCGCGGTGCTCAAGCTATTGCTTGTCGCGTCGGTCGACCCGGACGAGCACGTGGCAATGCTCGCAAGGGGGATGGTCGATGCGATGGTCGCGAAATCCGACTTGTTCCCGCCGTCGTCGACGCTATTTGAGCAGCTCAGGAATTACTTTGCGCGGCCACAGATCAGGGTACGTATTTTTGGTGTCTCCGCTCTCTTGTCGCGCGCGGTTCGGTGAACTTACGGTCCATGTTTTGTGTGTCTAGCCCGCCGAATGCCGGTTGCCCGGGAGCGTCCGCGACCTCGAACGGCGGTGGACATTCGAGCGCAACCGCGCGCAGTTTCTCGGGTCTCGCGAGGCCTACCCGACAGTCCCGCGCGGGACGACCTGGACGCAGGCCGCTTACATCTCGCACCTGGACGGCCCCGTGCGCGCGTTCCGGTTCCACGCGTTCGAGGACATGCTCGTCTCCGCCTCCAGCACGCACCTGTCGGCGTGGGCCGTGCACACCGACAGTTCTGACCTCGGCAGCACCGTCACGGAACCGACGGGCCAGGCCGTCTGGCGGCTCGAGAACAATTCGCCCGCGGCGGCAATTACCGCGCTCGACATTATCAACGAGGACGGGTACAGTCTGCTCGGCGTCGGCACGAACGACGGCGTCGTGCGGCTCTGGCGCGACATCGTCCCGTACCGGTCGGCTTACTCGGATTTCCGCCCGCCGCCGACCGTCGCGGCCTCGTGGCGCGCGCTGCCGGACCTGATCAAGCCCAAGTCCGCGGGCACGTCGTCGGGCGTGGTCCTGAAGTGGATTTCGGCGCTGTCGAGCCTGGCGGTCGCGGGCGACGCGCGCACCGTGAAAGTGTGGGACCTCGAGCGCGCGACGTGCCTGCGCGACGTGCACACGCAGTCGGCGATGCCTGTCGCCGCCGTCACCTGCGACGTCCTGCGCGCGCCGCACGTGCTGGTCATTGGCAATGGCGACGGCGCCGTACGCGTCCTCGATATGCGCGCTGGGCCCACACAGGCCGTCGTCATGACATTGCGCGAACATCGCGCGTGGGTCGTTGGTGTCGATGTCCAGCAAGGGTCGCCGTGGGATACGGACAACCCCGCGGTTGCTGGAACCCCCGGCGCGGGTGGGCTCGGACTGCACATTGTCTCAGCGTCGGCGCATGGCGACGTCAAGTGCTGGGACTTACGCCGCGGCGCGCGGTCGGTGCGGTCGATTGACGCGTACGCGAACGCGTCGCTCGCGACACTCGCGGTCCATCCGTACGTGCCGCTCGCTGCCGCTGGGTCGGCGGCCGGGCAAGTCAAGTTACTGGATGTCGCGCTGGAACCGACGGTGGGGGAGGATCCCGTGCGCGCGACGATTACGCATTATGATGGGTTCTTGGGGCAGAGGCTGGGTAAAGTCACGGCGACGGCGTTTCATCCGCTGGTGCCGACGCTCGCTGTCGGGGCGGGCGGGACGGGGACGGCGCAGGGTGGGGCTGGCGCGGTGGTGAGCGTGTACCGCGCGACAACGGAAAAACGCGGGGGGGGGGGGGGGGGGGGGGGGTTAGATTTAGCTGCTAGAGATTTTGTAAATGGAGTGTCTCGCTTGACGTAAAGTTGCTGTGCTCATCAAGTTGAGGGGCATATTTGAATGGAGCGCAATATGCTCGGACATGGCGCTGCTGTTCTGTTGCTCGCCGATCCCAATTAAGAATGCGACACATCGCGCGCCAGCTCATTGCCGAAGCTGCGCAACGGAGTTTCGATCCGGGAGCAGAATCTGTCGACTTGGGGCTGGCGCTGCGCGCCCAGCATTGTCTCTAGCTGTACGTTTGCTTTGACTGCAGCGGAACGATCTGCTTCAAGAAGCACAATCCATGTCATCTGGCGCAAAGTTTGATAGCCTTACTTTCACTCCTCCATTGATTCTGACCATGCCGGTTCGTTATAAACCGCCAGAGCAATCTACCGACAGAACTGCCACAGAGCGACAGAAAATGGTTGCGACCGATGACTCACAAGCCACCGGTCATAGAACACGAAGATGCAAGCGAAATGAAAACACTTGCAGCTTAAAAGTACAATCAAGACTCATGAGGCGTTTCTGGCGACGACGCCAACAAGCCTCATTCCGCCCAAGACGACCGTGCCTCGCATGGTTTGACAAGCCGGCCCATACGCGCCCTCCTCTCTCATTCTTCCCTTGCCCAGTTGTGCATCGCCGGAGAGTCTCCTCATCTCTGTGAGCATGTTGTCCGTCCCAACCCAAAGTGTCTTGCCCGCGCGAACTCGACGGTCAAACCGGGTGGAGAAGGTGCAGAGATGCACATTGAATCTGTTCTCAATAACGCGACACGACCCACCCTACTTTCACTCACGCGTCCCCCGCAAACCCAATCGGGGTACACTCATGCCCGCACACGACGTGGGGCCTGCATGTGACTGGTCGCGTCGCGCCCACGTTCCTCGACGATCCCCCTCCCATTCAGGGACACTATTCTCAGCAACTTGGGGACGTTGGACTACGACAAAGCTCCAGCAATGCGGGAGCGGCCGCTGGGACGATTGAGACGCGGCCACGACTTTTGCAGCGACACGCTGGAACATTGCAACTCCGTGTCAGCCTGGGGGTCTGAAGGGCCCGCAACGTCGTGGAAAAATGATGGCTGAAGCAGTTCGTTATCGCAAAATTGATGTCACATTTTTCATTTGCATCTGCGAGCAAACAATCTTCCAGGACAACTCTCATCCAGCAACTCATGCAATTATTATGGCCCGAAAGGTGGAGAGAAACGCTCATGTCTATCACCCTGATCTATTTGAAAGAAATGGCGCTGGTCTAAACTTAGTTCACTGTTGCGCGACAGGCGCGGCCACTGCACTCGCCGACGGATCCACTGCAACATTTACCACCACATCTCCTTCTGCGGGTTTGTCGCGGGGCTGCAAGGGCGTCGTGTGGAACAGCTTGCGCACGAGCCAAACGACGAGAAACGATGGCGCCAGCACGACGAGCACATCCAAGATCGCCCACGGCCACCACGGAACAAACGCTTCGCGAGTCCGCCTCACAAT
This sequence comes from Allomyces macrogynus ATCC 38327, assembly GCA_000151295.1. Lineage (NCBI taxonomy): Eukaryota > Fungi > Blastocladiomycota > Blastocladiomycetes > Blastocladiales > Blastocladiaceae > Allomyces > Allomyces macrogynus. The sequence goes on along the minus strand of GG745355.1, from coordinate 346,767 downwards.
GTGGCTGGCGATGCCGCGGACGGCCGGGTCCACGCCCGTGACGAACAGGGCGGGTACCTGAACGTGGTCGATCATCGGGGTCTTGATAAAGCCCTGGAGGAGAAGAGGTCAGATGCGTGGTTTTGTGAGCGGCATGGGGAGGACGCATACCGGTTTGACAATGGTCACGGCAATATTCTGGCCGCGCGTTTCCATGGCCAGGACACGCAGGTAGGTCGTGAGGGCGACTGCAACAGCATGTCAGTGCTCCTCGATATTGCACAATCGCTGCTATTGGGATCGTACTCTTGGACGCGGCGTAAGTGCTCAAACCAGGTGCCAGCAGAGTCGCGGCAACTGACGACACACCAACAATCTGCGCGCCTGCAGGGGTCTTGTTAATGCCGTGCGACTTGATGTACTGCATCGCGGCTTCGACCGTGGCCAGCGACCCGAGAACTGGTGGAGACGATGCGTGAGCATGCGACGATTCACCATTTTTGATCAAAAGCCCATACTGTTCGTCCTCAAAATACTCTCCTCATGTGCCACAGTCGCCGGGTCGGACCCGACGTCGCGACTCGGCCCAAACACGCCTGCGTTCACAACAAATCCATGAATTGCGCCAGCCGCATCGTGGCACTCGATAATCGCCGAATGAATCGCGTCGGTGCCGCGGGTCACGTCGAGCGTTTTGATGTAGACTTTCACTGCCGGGTACACAGCAATCAGAGCATCTCGCAGTTCAAGGAGCGCAGACTCGCGCCTTGCTGCAAGGACCAGTGTGAGCGGCGCCTGCTTGGCTGCAGCACGCTTGACGAGTTCGAGTGCCAGGTGATAGCCGAGGCCGCTCGACGCGCCGGTGATGAAGTAGCTGGGCGCAAGCATTGATGGGAGTTGAGGTGGGCTGGTAAGAAAGGAGCGTGGGCGAGCGTGGGCCCCGGGTCGGAGTCGTGTGGCGAAAGCTCACTGTCGTTGCACGAGCGGATCGCGCGTTTGACCCGAAGCGCCACGCCACTGGATCAGCCGGATCCACATTTCGGACTGAGATCACGTCAGATTCCACAGTTCCATGTTATCCGGTCGGCCATTTGAACAGTCACAAGAGTGGATTTACAATCGGCGAACTTGGTTCGCTTGCTGCTGAGTTTGGGATGCTCGTGATGGTGCCGTTGAAGAGCTTGTGCAAATTATAGATGTGGGCGCGGGAGCCAGCCCGGCCACCGCGCTTGATAGCACGGAGAAGAGTTCTGCATGAAGCTCATGTCGACGGCAGATGGCTATCTGCATTCACTTATGTGCCAACTCCTCTCCAACTTCCCGCATTTCGACTGCAACCACGAGCAACGCCATTTTCCGGCGCCAGCACGCCGATTCAGCAATGGCACTCCACCACTGACCCTCCGACCTTCTCAACCATCTGGCGCGCATGTTGGCCATGGGCACGCATGACGAACAAGTCGCGCTGATGCATCTTGCTCCCGTCGCACCCGCCTTTTACGCTCCTGGTTTCGCGCCGCCATTCGCACGTCCACGGCGTGTTTCTGTGGAACAGATACAGTCTGGTTTGACCTCAAGGAGCAAGACCAGGTCAACCTGACCGCGTCCCACGTCAAGACTCTCGTACACGCGGCCAAAATGAAGAGTGACCAGTGGTACTTGGTGCTGGTCTTGCGTGACTGCAACCGTGCATCAGTGCTGCAACCGCAACAAATGATTGCACAGAGGACCAGTTGGTTCGGGCTTCTCGCCACTGGTCGCTGCTGCCTGTGCCATTTCGACAGATTTGCGAACTTTACATTCATTTCAATGACCGCGGGCTGGACGAGGAGGACGACGAGTCTTCTTCCCTCAGGACGCCAAGCATTCCTCCCATTGCCAGGCTTGGAGGTGAGTGGTCATGTACCATGGGAAGCTCTATAATTGCCGTCATCTCGTTCGGCTCGATCTCAGGCACAATGTGGTGTTCCCGGATCTTTGTACGGCGCGCGAAGTATTCGCAGCTCTCTCTCGCACTCTCCAGGTCCTGAAGATTGACACGTTTGTGCGTGCTCGTTCTGACGAAAGCGTTCTGGCCGCGCTGCTCGATCACGTTCCTGGTACCGTGCGGTTCTTGGGCCTCGCACTTGGGCCTGACAAGCCGCTCGCCCTCATCATTGGAGCTCTCGCCAAAATGATTGCATGCACGGTCCCCTGGCCTGACTCGCCTTTCATTTGGCGGTTGCGATTCCTTTTCATCATGGGACCCGGCCGCGTTTTCATCGCTCCCACGCGTCGGCATGCAGGGCCTGAAGCTGTCGTTCACGTTATTGATGAGACCAAGTGTTAAAGAACTCGCAGCCCTCGCACAAATTGCTGCTGGTTTCCCCACGTCTGTTGAGTCATTTACCGAGAACATGTCCGGGACCTGGGCGCGCGACCAGCTGAAGGATACAGCCCTGTTGCACCCAGTTGTTGCTCGCTTTCCACTCGCAAATCGTAGCCTGTCCCTGGAGTTGCCGGTTTGGGATGCAGCCATGGTAGCGTCTCTCCCACTCGCGCTGTCGCTTCACTCGCTGCACCTCAAGTTTGCGCAGAGGTCGGAGCCAACAGACTATTTCTTGGCCGGCCTTGCTGCAGTTGTGACGCGGATTCCGGATCCCGGCAACTGTGGTCGACTTGACGCTCCAAACATGGCCGATTAGGAATGGGACGCTCGTTTTGCCCGTGCTTGCCCAGCGCTTGCCGCGGCGGATTGTGTCACTGAAGCTTGGACATTGCCGACTGACGAGCGCCGATTTGCAGTGCTCACATGGCCGTTGACGTTGTGCCGACTGGATCTCTGTGGAAACGCGCTGACGGTTGGACCTGCTCGCTTGCCCAGCCGGCTCCAAGAACTTAAACTGATGAGCAACCAGCTGAATGACGACGAGATTGAGTGGACAGCCGAGCTGCCGCAGTCGCTTGAGCGGCTCGCCCTGTGTCGGAATCGGGTGGGCGGTCGCGTTACCACGCTCTGCTCAAGTTCGCACAGAAGGGGGGAAAATTGGCCAAGCTCGAAGTGAGCAAACCGGCCATGTCGCGGAAGGCGGTGGCCGATTTACCCACAGTCGTCGCCAAAGTCGTGGCTAACGGGATTTGATGCTGCCAGCTGGCGTGCTCCTTCATTCAAAGTTATTTTATCGAGCCGCTTCGCGCTCATCCATGCTGCTGCATGTCGTGGACCAGCTCTTGAAATTAATGTTTCAGTGAAGTTCCGTCATTTCGGCGTGATGTGGATTCAAATCCGACGACAGTTGCAAGTTACATTTGGTGGGCCAGGGTAAAGGCTCGCCTGCCACATGCGGTCGACCCCACCAAGCGCGATGTCCAGCGCATCATATCGGATATGCTAAATGTGACAGGAGTCTTTGGCCAGGATTTAGGTCAGTTGGATCTCACCTGTGCAAGCGGGACTGAAGCAGAAGCGGGTGGACAACCCAAGAAAAAGAATGATTGTTTGCAAACACGCTTCAAAAATCCTTGGTGCTCAATACATAACCGTCCGGCACAATCTTGCGCAGCCTCGCAACAAACAACCCACTCGTTTGCGATCGCAGAGGGTCCATGCGCAACGCAGCGTCCTGAACGCCGGCAATCTCGACGCGACACGCATCGGGCAAGCCAACGGGTACATCGATTGGGTCAGGTCGGGCATCGAGTGCCTCGTCGAGGAACCATTCCACGATGGCCTCGTTTTGGCGACGCGAAAGACTAAGTCAAGAGAGCGGTGAGCAAACAGCACCCGAGAGACCGCACTGAGGCATGCACACGAACCTGCAGGTCGAGTAAACGAGTACCCCGCCGGGCTTGAGCAGTCTCCACCCATTGCACAAGAGCCGGCGCTGGAGCGACTCGAGGTCTGCGAGCTGCTGGTCGTCGAGCCAGAGCTTGCCGACGCCGCGCCATTGACCTGTCGTTGCTTCGCGGTATTTCAAAATGTGCACGACCGAACCGTCGTGCGTGCACTCGGCATCGACCAGCACCTTGTCGTAAAGCGCCATAGGGCCGAGACACGGTCGGTTCGCACGCAGCGTCTGCGGTGCATGGAAAACTCGTGGCGACGAAAAGTCGGCTTGCCGAATCAGCGGTGGGGTACGCTTGTTGAGCACGGCCACACCCCAGACGGGTGCAAGAGCGCCAAACGTGGTTCCATCGGCACAGAAGAGTCGCGCGTTCACAATCTTGTGCTTCTTGAGCAGCGACCGACAGATCGCGAGCCGGTCCTTGCTCACGTCGACGCCGGTCACGGTTCCCTCGAACGGAACCGACTGCGTTGCGTGCAGGGCTTGCGCGAGATAGACAAGTTTGGCGCCGGGCGCGCAGCATAGGTCGAGAACGTGGTCGGCTGGGGTAAGGGAGAGCGCGTGCACAGCGAGGGATGAGCTTGCGTCCATCCCGAGTACGGTACCGGCCTGGTAGAGCGCCGAGTCGACCAAGCGAACGTGAGCTGGGCAAGAATAGAACCCAGGCGCCCATACGACAGGGGCAATGGCCGTCGTGCCCACATCGCGCTGAAGCTCTTCGAGAGTCACAATTCGGCCTGGCAAATGTACTCGAAAGAACCTCGGGATCTGCACGTCATAGATTTCGGGTGGAATGTCGTGGGCCGACAGGTACGCGCGCAGGGCAGTCGGCAAATCGCTGGACACTGGCCGAGTGACCACACCTAGGGATCTTTCGGTGGAGTGCCGAGCTGGGGCAGAGAGGATGCTTGACAGGTTGTGGAGGGCATGTGTGTCCGTGGTTTCGCTCATTGCCGAAAGTGCCGGATTCGCCAAATGCGCTTGTTCATCATCACGTTGTTGCTGTTCGGTAGAAGCGACCCTATCATCTGTTGGCAAGCATGTAGAGTCCATGTTGATGCGAATACAGTGCAGAGTCCCGGTTGGGTACGAGCAAAGATAGTCAAAATCAGTGCAATGGAGGAGCAGCTGTCCAGGAATGGCTGCCACGGCAAGGCTTGCAGCAAAGGAACTGAGGTGATGTGGCGACGACATGGCACCAGCTCAGTCTTTGTCAGCTTGTACATGGCGCTTTCGACTTGTTCTGCCGTTGCTTGCTGTGTCGCTCCACCTCTCTCCATCGTCCTCACCTGGCTCTCGCGAAAATGTCGAGCAAGAGCACGGCCCCAGCATCGCAACCTGCTACAGGATCCGCGGCAGCACGGCCACCGGCTGCTGCTTCATCAACCTCGACGACCGCCCCTTCACCCGCCTCGACCGATGCCGCAGCGGCGGCCCCCACCACGCCGGCCAAGAAACTGCCGACCTGCGTGCTGCTCGTCGGCATGGCTGGGTCGGGCAAGACGTCGGTCATGCAGCGCATGAACGCGCACCTGCTCACGACCAAGCAGCGGCCCTACATTGTCAACCTCGACCCGGCCGTCACGCATGTGCCCTACGCGCCCAACATTGACATTCGCGACACGGTCAAGTACGCCGAGGTCATGAAGCAGTACCAGCTCGGTCCCAACGGCGCCATCTTGACGTCGCTCAACCTGTTCACGACCAAGTTTGACCAAGTGCTCGATTTGCTCGAAAAGCGTCAGGACTCGGTCGACTACATTCTCATCGACACGCCGGGCCAGATTGAAGTGTTTACGTGGTCGGCGTCCGGGTCGATCATCACCGACTCGCTTGCTGCCACTTACCCGACGGTCGTGGCGTTTGTCGTCGACACACCGCGGTCCGCGTCGCCTGCCACGTTCATGTCGAACATGCTCTACGCGTGCTCGATTCTCTACCGCACGCGGCTACCGTTTGTCGTGCTCTTCAACAAGTCCGACGTGACCGACCCGGCGTTTGCGATCGAGTGGATGCGCGACTTTGAGGCCTTCCAGAGTGCGTTCTTGTTCTGTTCCTCGCGCCGCACTGACGCTTCTGAATGCTCTTACCTGACGAGTTGACCCCGTCCATCTCAGGTGCCCTCCACGCGTCGGACCACTCGGACCACGAGCCGCCCTACATGCATTCGCTCGTCCAGTCCATGTCGCTCGTCCTCGACGAGTTCTACTCGATTCTCGACCCGGTTTCTTTCTCGGCCGTCACGGGGCTTGGCGCGCCCGCACTTTTCGAAGCGTTTGGCCGCGCGCGCGACGAGTACTTCAAAGAGTACAAGCCCGAGCTCGAGCGGCTGATCCAGGAACGTGAAAAGCGGCAAAAGGATCAGCGGCAGCGGCAAATGGAGAAGCTGATGCGCGACATCAAGCTCGAGGAAGCGCAGGGCACTGGCACTGAAAAGGGCCAGGTCGGCGCGGGTGCAGACGCGGGTGCGGGCTCGGCGGGCCAGGAGCAGAGCAAGGGGAAGGGCAAGGCCAAGCCGAGGAAGTGAATGTCGGTGGTGGTGTTTGGGTGTGATTCGTAGGCAAATGTATTTCCAGTTTTGTTAGTCTTCAACGACGACATTTTCCCATTTTGGCCAGCTCGGCCCATTGGCGAGACTTGAAGGGAGATTCTTGAGCTGCGGGGGCACACAATCGCCATTGTCGTTCCGTGGGATCCTACTCCATTCCGATTCTAGCGACAGGCAAATCATGCTCGAGCCTCAGCGACGCTGCGCGCTGGCACGAAAAATGATGGTCATGCTGTTTGACCCTTGGAACTGAACCTCATGTCCTCCTGGCTCGCGATATTGCGTTCGTCCAGCTGCGAGCTGCCCCCAATGCCGCCAGATACAAAATGCATCCTCATCCTTCCTCTTTCGTTCAACTCTCATCGACTCCCAACTTGTCCACCCTCGTCGCCACAGCCTGCTGAGGACCCAGCTTCACTCCTGGCGGCGGTTCTCGCTCGAATTTTTGCGCACCCCGACCCAATAAGCGCCCGAGCAATTGGCATTGTCAACCGCGCAACAGCGTGGTCCCTGTCGTGGCCATGGTGTGCCTGCATGCGAGTCCAAATTGTATTCCTCAAGGCCGACTTTGCAACACTCAAGCAGTTTCGCACGGCTCCCGGGTTCCCATTCAAGCGCAACTAGCGTGTCGCATTCCAGTTTGTTGCCATGGCCATTGAGCGTGAAGGCGTAGAAATTCTCGACGAGCTGCTCACGCAGCATCATCCGCAACATCCGCGTTACACGTTGTCTCGGCTTCTTCCAGTTGTTTTGCATGTTCCGCAAGCATTGCCAAACCGGTCGCGCAAGGTTCTCGCTCTCTTGCAACACGCGGTTGCCAGCATTTATGACTGGCTCAGAACTTTGAGATGGCCGTTGGGATCTTTGCTCAAGGCAACGGTGCGAAAGACGCTTGGCGGCGCCCCAGTGCTTCTGCACGCCTACATGCTGCCAATCATTCATAATCGCGTCTCATTGTCCTCGACATTCTCTGCTCGAAAATATTGGCTCTGCGACTGCTTTTCTCGACGCAAAGCAGCAATGTCCCAAGACTGCATCTGATGTGGGTTTCGTTTCTAAGTTGGCGAAAAACGCCTCGTCAGTTATTTGCAGCTCCTCCTCATGCACTCGTTGGCGCCCAATCCGGTTCATTTTTGCGGCCGCCTGTCCAAGAAAAAGCGTGACGGCAACGAGTTGCGTGTGGCGTCGCCATTTTGGTATCGGGCCCCCATTTGCTTGCGGTATCTGTGGATCCGTGAAGCTTCAACGAACGCCCTTGCCATCCAGCGCGAGTACGCGATTCGGTGCCGACTCTCATCAACGCTTCTGACCGACCTGAACATCATTGATGCGGTTCGAATTGGTGATGCTGCGGCCATCAAGCGCATGCTCGAGCAGGCCACATCTACTCAAAAGAACTCTGATGTGGAAGACGGTTCTGCTCGTGATATGGCCTTGAGCCGATGCTGGGTCCCAGCTGTTCTTGCTGCTGCTGCCCACATCGACGTTGCGATCCAGCTGCTGAATGAGGGCGTATGGGATGTGCCAAAGTGTCGGGACCTGTCGCTTATCTTGTTGTTTGCTCTGCGGGAAAACCAGATTGATTTTGTCGAGTATCTCGCCGACCCGTGCCGCCGATGCGCCAACAACTTCATGGTCCCGCTCGTCACGACGGTGTCCATGTTCGAGTGGATCGTGTTGCGCAACGACCCCATTTTGTTCCCGAACTACTTCCTCCCGTGCGACTGTTTGACGTGGCGCTCAAGTGGATGGTCGAAGTGACGCGTACGGACGGGATCGCCTTGCTCCTCACCCTCTTCGCATCGCCGCACTTGATTTTTCCACGTGCCCGAAACAGGCCAATGGTCCATGGATGATGCGCTTTTGTGCTGAACCCACCGTCATTGGTCGGCTCATTTCGCACCCGTCGCTCCATGGTGGCCAGCTTGCAGCACAGACCAACCACATGCTCGCTGTCGCACGAGTTCAAGGACTGGAGCGGATTGTGAGGATGCTGCTGGAAGATCCAACTGTCTGGGCCACAGATCGTGCTCGTGCGCTGCAAATGCATCACATCAACGCGTGTTTCAAACATAAACGATGCTTTCTGTTGCAGCACAGCCAGCTCATTCATCGCGATTACGACATGATGGGTTGAGCTATTGTAAGTCGATTACATTCCATAGCATATGATGTCACTGAGGACCAGTCGCCTGGGCGAGTTCGCGGTGTTACCATTTTTATTGATGACCATGATCCTTGCACCTATCGTCGATGGCTCGTTTGTTCCTGTCAGTCAAACCCTTTACTCTTGCCGTTTCGTTGGGCAAGCAGTTCACATTGTTATCAATCCTGATGTCTGCCTGTGCTTTGCTGAAATGAAAGAAAAGATTGACACCATAGATGCTGGATGCAAGAAAGAGGTGCTGATCTGACACTCGTCCACTTCCAGTCATGATCCAGCCGAACCTTCAAAAATTGGTCATCCCGCACCTTCGACGCAGTTGGCCAATGTTGTCGGCAGAAAGTATGGCCTTGATGCTTTTCACCCTCCTTGATGTTACATATTGTGCCCTAACGCCAGGATACGCCTCCCGCACGGCTCCCGCCCTGGCGACGTGCGCTTCAACGCTCGCGATCCACAACCATCGCGGGCCGCATTGAGCCAAAACCACACTCGATTCCAAGTTCGCAACCTCGCGCATTATCACCACCATGTCGACCGGCGCCGATCAGTATCAAGAGTGGTGCACCCCAGCCGAACTCAACGCCGACTACGTGACACGCGCCGTGGGCGGGCTGCCCGGTGTGCGTGTCTACGGCCTGCACCGGTTCCAAAACACCGACCATGGTCCAACCGCGTGCCGTATCATGTTTTGCGCTCACTGGCGCGGCGGTATGGCTCATCGAGCTGCCAAGAGTTTACCGTCTTTGCCTCACAACTGTGCTGCTGTTGCTAGGCGATGTGAACGGTGTCGACGCCATGTGCCGCGCGTTTGTGAGCCTGAACGACGACGAGGCCGTGAAGGGCCCGCCCTTGTTGGCGGTCGCATTTGACCAGCGGAACCACGGCGAGCGGTTGGTCGATGAACGCGCCAACTATTCGTGGCTCGAGCGCGAACGGCCGGAAATGACCAACCCGAATCACGCGATCGACATGTATGCGCTCCAGTACGTTCTGGCGTCGTGCTCGCTCGCGTCTTTGCCAAAGGACATTCGACTAACCGCGGTGGTTCATAGAATGGGCACGACGCAGGACATTTCGTTCCTGATCGACCACTTGCCAGGCCTCCTCGAGGCCGAGTACGGCATCCACGACGTGACCAAGTTTGGCGTGTGCGGGATCAGTCTTGGTGGGCACGTTGCGTTCCTGTCAGTCGCCAACGGTACGGTTTCCGCTCTCCACCAGCCCAGCTTCGGATCTCGCGACTCACTTTCGCCTGGCACACCCTCCCCCAAAGACCCGCGCATCGACCTCGCCATCAGCATCGTCGGATGCGGCGACTACGCGACCCTGATGCGCGAGCGGCACGCCAAGCTCGTGTCCCGGTTCCCCGACGAGTCGTTTGATACCTGGTCGCGCGCCTGGCCCGCCGCGCTCGACCGACTCGTCTCCCGGATCGACCCAATCCAGCGCATCACGCAGCGCGACGGACCCGGCGCGCGGTTTGTGCTCTGCGCCAACTTGCCCAAAATCATGTACCTTGGCGGCGGGCAGGACGGGCTCGTGCCGGTGAGCGCCAACGCGCAGTTCTGGGCCGAGTTGGCGGCGATTTATGCGCGCGCGGAGCGGGAGGGGGATCTGGTTCAGATCGTGGACCCTGAGGCGGGGCATGTTTGCTCGAAGATGATGGTGGACGAGTCAGTGCGGTTTGTGCGCGCGTGGTTGTCGCAATGAAATGGCCGATTGGCGCGGTTTTGGACTTGGCACGGAATGATATGTGTCTGAGAGCTGATTATGCATAAGCTGTTGCTGGCAGCTTCAGGTTCGTGCACTGCACCGTTTCACTTGACCAATATTTCCAAGCGATTCACGGTGGACTAGGTGGCTATTCTTTACCAGAGGATGTTCTGATACTCTTTTCGCGCAAAATGTCGTGGAGCATTGGGTGGAGTGTTGGCTATTCGCATTCGCTGCCTTGAATTGAATGCCTGAGTGCCGGCCCCTTTCCTGGCTTCAAGCGTGAGGAACGGCAACAATCAACAATCAAGGTAATCGGCAACTCTGAAGACATTTACCTAGACTTGACACAATCTAACCTTTCTTTCCCTCAGAAGTAGCCGCGGTTGGTCAGCATGCAAGACTGCGCATGCCAACACGACATCTGCTCACGAATGCACCACGCATGATTCAACCTCTGCAAGGGCAGTGGGGCACGATCCGTTGCCTTGACCTTTGCGTCAGCAACATGGCGACAATCTTTTCGGCCCCTTGCGCGCGAGCCACGGCGAGCATCCAATTCGAATGCGCCGCGAGCTGCCCACGCTGCAGCGACGGGTAATTGATCAATTGTTCAATCACGGTTGGCTCCGGACAATAACGGAGCACATCGACCCCATCGCGTCTGTTGCGGCGTGGCGCGAAATTGAAGTGCGGCGAAGTAAACAGCGTGCGGAGGAGCGCGATCCCTTCGTCGCACGATACTTCGACCATCCACTGCAATACCTGGTGGAAGGCGTTCATGGGCCAGATGAGACCAAGAAACGGTGCACAATCGCTGCGCGACATGATCCATTTGAGCGTGGGCAATGATGTGATAGGCAGAGCGCTGATGGCGCGGCCATCTGGACGGCCAACTGCCAAGAGATGCGGGACCAGGTCAGTGTGCCCTTCGAGCAGGGTGTAGGCGAAGACTAGTCGCCGGGGATCCTTCAGGTCTTCCACGCTCTGGTCGAGCAGTCGGATGGCGGCATCCAAGTGACCGGCCGCTGCCAACAAGGCGGGGACCCACTCCCGGCCTGCTTTTTGTCTTTGGTAAAAGGTTTGGTTTCGCTGATCGACTGGTTGGAGGAACGGACTATGACCATCAGGGACGCAATGGCAGCTTCGTTCCCCGCACAACTTGCATCAATGAGGTCAAGGTCCATGAGCAGTGTCGTGCAAAGTTGCAAGGTTGATGTCGCGTGGCATACTCGCGCAAAAGCGACCAGCATATCGACAGGCACATTGCGAACCCAAATGTACTGGGGAGCACGTTTGGTCCGGTACCAAAATGGCAGCACGACGCGGAACTCAGTGTCACTACATTTGACCCTGAGGTAATTGCCGCAAATATTGACCGGCTTCGGGGCCAGAGCATGGGTGAGGAGCAGTCGAAGTGATTACCAGACACAGCTCGAGTGCGATCGCTGCGAGCTTGGAAATGAGCCGAAGGAGTCCCACATTCGTCGCAGTCGAAAAGTCTTGCTGTTTTGCGTCGAGAAATGCAGATGAGGAACCAATATTCTCAAAGAGAACGTCCAGACTAAAGAGCGATAGTCGCGGAATTGGGCGACTGCTTCACCAGGCGTCGAGCGAACAGTCTCAATGAGCACGCAATGAGCGGGTGCGTCAGGGCGCTCATCCAATCGTATTCGTTTGCGACGGTATGCTGCAAGAGTGCAAGAACCATTCGTGAGCGGTTCGGCGACTCAGGCGAGACGAGCAACACAACGGACAGCAACCAAACCAACGTGTCACTCGGACGTTGCGGTTGACGCTGCGTGAAGAGCTCATCAAGCCATTGAATAGAACGCGAACCGCTCATTGCAATTGAGGAACCCGGGCGCCATGCGAAACCGTTTCTGCGTTGCAAAGTCGGCTCAAAAGAATGCATCCCGGACGCGCATGTCTGCGCAGCAGGGCGAATTCTGGGACCAAGCTGTTGCGCGGTTGACAAGATCAAGTGCTCAGAAGGTTCTTCAATTCTCACGCTGTTTTCGCTGATAGTCACGGGCGGAAAACAGATTGATGTTTGCATCGATCGACACTGCCGCGGGCAGTGGAACGAAATACTTGAGCCAGAGCGCAGCAGCGCGCCTGACGTAAGCTCTGATCTCCGCTCATATCACGCTTGCATCGTTTCTGATCACTGATCAATCGATCAATCGGTCTTCTCCAACCTCCTGCATTCTCTCTCTAGACTTGTCCACTCCATACTCCACCTCGTCCACAATTACTTACCGCGATCGCATGCCCGCCGCGCTCGCCATCGATTCCACCGCGTTGCCAGACAATCCCGACCGCCGCCAGACTCCAACCATGCCCGTCGCCGTCCCACCACCCCCATCTCCGCTCGTCCCCGACTCGACCGACGACACCAACCCTTCCGCATCGCTCAAATCCCTCGCGCGCACTGTCGCAAGCGGCGCCGCCGACGCGCGCACGCTGCTGACCCCACTTGTCGTGCGCTCGCCGTACCTGGTCCGCACCTCGCGCGTGGCACTCCATGGCGTACGTGCGGCAACGCGGCACCTGTCGCGCGCCGTCCAATGGGACGATCCAGTCGCTGCCGTGGCGCTTTTGCTCGCTTGGATCGGCACGTGTGCGGCGGCACCGACGCTCGCCGTCGTCGTCCCACATACGGCCGTATTGGGGGTGCTGGCGCTGACGTACCCGGGGCCCACTGGCGACGGCGAGGGGGGATGGCACCGCCGACGCCGCCGCGTGCCGGAGCAAGACGACGACGACGGTAACGGCGATCCGCGCGTCCCCGCTCCCGCCGACACCGAGAACCTCGCGACCTCGCTCACCGCGCGCGCGCGCACGTTCACCTCGGCGCCCGAATGGCGTGTGACCTTATACGACGTCTCCTGGCTCGCCGCGCAATTCCAATCCATTCTCCGGTCCGCGCGCACCCCCGTCGACCTGGCAACCTGGCGCGACCCGGCGGCCACGAAACGCGCCGCGGCGGCCATCGCCGCCACGTTCCCGGCCTGGCTGTTCCTCAACTGGCTCCTCCCGCTGCATTTGGCGGTCTGCGTCGCCGGCGCGGTGCCGCTGTGCTGGCACGCGCCGCGCGCGTTTGGGTCGGCGGACGGCTCGGAGCCGGTGCCGCTGGTGACGACGCCGCTGATGATTCGTGCAGGCGCGTGGCCCGCCCGCCAACGCGCGCCGGACGCGCAGCCAGGATTGACGCTGACGGTGCAGTTTGCCGTGTTCAAGGTGGACCGGTTCCGCGTGTGGGGCGGGTACTCGCCCGCGCTCGACCGGCACGATCGCGAGATGCTCGCCGGGATCACGCTGTACTCGGCGCGGTACGCGGTCGAGGTGCCGCTTGACGGCCATTTGTTGGACGCTGACGCGCCGGGTTTGCCCGACTCCAGCGCGGTGGAGGCGATGAACGCCGCGGTATGTGCGCATGTCGGTGTGCCAACGGTGTGGGGGTTGGTCCAGGAGGGTGACGAGGAGCCGTGGTTGGCGCGGGTCGCGGATGTCGAGTGGCGGTGGGTCGAGGAGGATGAGGAGCGGGCGTGGGTCGAGACGGGGGACTGGGAGTATTGGAGTGGGGCGATAGATGCAGATGGACGGCCGGTCTGGGAGGAAGGGAAGAAAGTGTGGCCGGTCCCGGAATTACGGCGGCGGCGGTACGTGCGCGAGGCCGTGTGCCACGTCTTTATGAAGTAGTGGAGAAGGGAGGGGAGACTTGAATGGATAGAGGAAGACTTGTTGGGTGTGCTTGGAGTGATCTCGTTGCTCAGAAAAGAATCCGTCGTTTGCTTTGCGATGCAGCTCCACAGACGAAGCAAGAAGTAAGGAAAACACTAGACTACTTGTATCAAAATCAACACAACCGCTCGCCCTTCAAAACTTCACGAAATCGTGCACAGCACCTCACCACCCACCCCCTTCTCCACCGCCGTATGCAAATCCAGGACCCCCTGCGCCGTACTCACCGCGACGACCTCCCCCGGCGCGAGCGGCGTCTTGAGCCCCAAAAACTGCAACCGGCGGCACTTGCGCCCCGCAGCCACTTCGGCCAATTCGTCGTGGCTCGCAAACACGCGGCGCGACGGCTTGGAAATGGTTTTCATCGCCGACAAGACGGGCGTATCGAGCGCGGCGCCCGTGTACTTCAGGTTCACCCACAACCGACGGTGCGCGATCTGGTCGGTGGCAATGTGCGGGCCCTCGTGCGTGCCGTGCATCACCGACGAGACGAACCCTTGGTCGCGCAAGAGCGTGAGCAGGCCCTCGTTGAGCCGCGATTGCGGGACGCAGGTCGCGCGCAGGCGCGCGCGGAAGGCATTTTGCAGGTGCGAGCACACGTTGTGGATCAGCGGCATGGTGGTTACGGCGAATCGGGTCGGGTCGGTGCGAGCGGAGGAACGGCGCGGAGCGGCAGCGGCAGTGGCAGCAGCAGTGGCGGGCGCACGGGGAGATCGGAGCGTTGGCTTGTCGGTGCGCGGTAATGAGGGCGCACGGAAGCGCCGAGTCGTGGACTGCGTTCGAGAATCAAACGACGGTTGGAGTGCGGTCGAGTGGTGGTTGTCGAGCGAGCGCCAATTCGAGGTCGCCGGCCGGGAATCCGCTTGCTGCTTGCGGTGCCGTCAAATTGCGGCGAGTGAGCGTCGGTTGGCCGAGGTCGATTTCGAGGCAATCCGGGACCGAAATGGTGGAGATGTCGTTTGGCAAGCTGTGATCTGTGATCAGCTCGAGCTCAACGGGGCCCGTTCTACTCACGTGATTTGATCAACCATCAATCGCAGACGATTTCCAGTTCCCAACGTCGTCCGCCCACCGTCTATCAAAAAGTGCTGTCGTCGTCACGAGCGTCGCAACGATCGTTGGGCCATCGCCCTCAAACACAACCGAATGATGCTGAAGCCACAAAGATATGAAAATCACCACGGGAAGCTATGTTCATTGCAACTAAACAGACACCGAAAGAGAAAGGGGGAACTGCAAGAGGAGCGGTGGCGACGCGGGGCCCCGCTCTACGGCAAGCGTGCACACCCGAGACCCCACACCACTTGCAGCCGCCGCCGCGTCGCGCACAAGACGGCACGACCGCATCTGCAACGCCCTTGCCCGATGGCACGACCGCGTGCGCACGCGCCCGATCCCACACTGGGCCACGGGCACCCACGCACTTGGCACACCTTGGGGAAGAGCAACGAGAGAGCAGAAACGACCGACTAGCTCGGCACGCGTCACGACAGCGCGCGCGCACCGCCCACGACCAACCAACCGAGAACTTACTCGCCGCCGGCGCCGCCCTCGAAGCCGAGCATCTTCTGGATCTCGTCGTAGATGACAAGGACGAGAGCACCACCCGAGCCGCGAATCGCGTTCGAGAGCGCGCCCTTGAAGAAGGCGCGCGGGCCCTCGTTGACGGCGATCTTCTTCCAGCAGTCGAGCGTCGACGTGTAGAGGATATCGGCGCGACCGGCCTGCATCATCATGCGACGACGGACCGTGTCGAACGGGTACGAGATGACACCGGCCATGGTCGTCACAACCTGGGCGATCATCCAGTTCTGCCAGAACGGCGCCGACTTGGGGTCCTTGAGGAACATGGCCTTGGCCGTGTCGTAGCCACCAAAGAAGGCCGCGCGGTAGACAATGATACCGAACACCGACACGCCGAAGCCGCGGTAGAGACCCTTGGCGCCGTCCTGCTTGTAGATGGTCGAGATGCAGTGCGCAAGACCGTTGAACTGGCGAGCATCGCCCTTGCCGACATCAGCGCCGAGACGCGTACGAGCAAAGTCGAGCGGGTAGACGAACAGGAGCGACGTGGCACCGGCAGCACCGCCCGAGGCGAGGTTGCCCGCGAAGAACTTCCAGAAGTCGGTCTTGGGGTTGTGGCGCACGAAGAGCTTCTTGTACTTGTCCTTGAAGGCAAAGTTGAGCGCCTGCGTCGGGAAGTAGCGGATGACGTTGGCGAGGTTGCCGCGCCTATTCGAGTTGGGCGAAGAAGCGGTGAGTCAAAAGTGTTGTGCATTGAGGGATGGAAGGTCGTTGTCGCCAGCGTCGGAGTCGTCGATAAGCGGTGGCGGTGGAGATGGGAGACGGGAGAGCGCCACACGCTCGCTGTCGGTTGCTGCTCGGCCCATCCATCACCACGCGCCAACCGCTTGACGACCGAATGCGACGCACGGCGACGTAAAGCAAAGCGAAGTGTACCAGAACGACGAGAAGCCCTGCTCGGCCGGGATACGGCGGAACGCGTCCATGATACCCTTGTACTGCTGGTCGGCGGCAATCTGGGTCGAGGCAGCCTGGACCTGCAGGAGCAGCTTGACGCGCTCGATGGGGGCGACGACGGTCTTCGAGATACCGCCCGCCGTGCCACCGGCGGCAAGGTCGAGCAGGAACGACTTGACCTGCTCCTCGGTCGACTTGGGGGTCTTGTCCTTGGCCATGGTGAAGAGGGGTGCAATCCGAGGACGTCGAAGGGATGCGCGACGGAAGAGGAGGAGCCGGAGCGGTGGGGACGGCCGCGCTTTATACGGGCGGAAAGCGCGTGGCCACGGCGGATGCAGTGCATGCACTGCCGGGCGGCCCTGTCGCCGAGTTGATCGCGTGGTGCGCGAGGCTTGTTTGCGCGAGCGCTCGGGCTGGCGTCACGTGCTGCGTTGCCATGGGCTCTGCTCGCAGCGCACACGGTTGCCATCGCTCGTGTTTGGGCACGCGGTCCGACCCGACTTCCCCCGGCGGCAAGTGGCTTGGCGGCCGTTGCCATCACGGCGCTGCCCTGCGGCGCCACGCCCCTGGAAAGTGGAATCCCTGGCAACGCCGGCGAGAAAATGAAGAAGCGGCAAACCTGGCGCAACTGCTACAGCAGCATGAAATTTGCTTGATTTTCCGCAGCGAACGACAAGACGTGACCGCGTCGTCCCATTTCGTGCTCGAAAGTGAACCGGAATGGGACCAGCATCGCAGGAAATGGCCACAAAGACTGCCGTCAATATTTCAAAACTGGATCACGACCACACCAACTGCGCTCTCCACCCGCTCAATCCCCAGCCCGACCGCCCAGCCCGCACCTACTCGGACATCTCGTCGTCGTCGTCCTCCCCCTCGGACCCGTCCTCATCGTCAAACACGCCCTCCATATCCGAATCGTCACCGCCCGCACCGCCCAGCACGGCGCTCTGCTTGGCCTCGCGCATGTCCATGTAAATGCCGGGCGCCGCCGGGAACAGGTTGCCGGCGAGGTCGTTGAAGAACTCGACGGCCTCGTCCATGTTATCGCGCGTCGGGAAAAAGTAGGTGAAGAAGCCCATGTAGGACGCGGGCCGCTTCTTGCCCTTCTTGCCGGCCTCGTCCTTCTTCGCCTCAGCGAGCCCCGTGAAGTCCTTACCCGGCAAGAAGCTCAGCGGGTCGACGACGCGCACCTCGGCCTCGGTCGGCGACGATGCGGCAACACGCAATGCGACCGTGTTCTTGGCCAAAAGACCGTTATCCGGCGCAAACTCGAACGTGATTTGGTAACTGGCCGGGTTGTCGTTGTCGCGCACGACCATCAGGTCGACCAATTTGGAGAGCAGCGGGACATCGGCCTCCTCGATCATTTCCTCGGCGATCGGCAGCGCCGTGATCGTCGTCGGCCAGAAGAGACGCAGCTTGCGCGTGACAGCACTGCGCTGCACGTAGAGCGGCGCGCGCTTGGCCTCGATCTCGGCGGTGATGCGCAGCAGCGCCGCCTGGTACTCTTGGTCGAGCGCATCAAGCTTCTTCTCGATCGCGGACAGCGCCGCGATTTCGGCGTCGTCGTTGGGCAGGTCCGACTCGGCCTCGAGCTCGGGCTCGGAGCCGGACTCCGACTCGGGCTCAGGCGCCTTCTTGGCGGCGGGCTTCGGCTGGTTCTGCGCCTTCTCCTTCTTCTTCTGGTTGCGCAGCTTCTCGCGGTGCACGGGCTTGGCCGACGACGCGTTGGACGCGGCGGCGGAAGCGGCGGGTGTTGCCGGTGCCTTGGCCTTGGGTTGCTGCGGCTGCGTCGCGGCCTGCGGGTGCGAGGTCTTGGCCTTCTTGTTCTGGCGCGCCATGGTGGTGGTAGTGGTGGTGGTGGTGAGGGCGGTGGTGTCGAAACTGTTCCGGTGTGGCGGCGCGAGGTGGGAGAGAATCGAGAACGCGTGAGGAAGGTTTGTTGACGCGGCCCTATGGGTATCAGCTGATGCGTTACCATCGAGGCGGCATTGTGATCATCCTCAACGATCACCATTCGACGACACTGCCGCCGCCGATCCCAGCTGCTTGCACCACAGCAACCATCAGCACGCATTGGACCCAGCACACCGCGCAAATGACGGCGCTCCCGCACGTCAACCTGCTCCCGCCGCTCGCCAAGGCCAAGGACCTTCTGTTTTCGATCAACGGCGAGTACATTTTCGATGTCGTCGCCACGCAGAACGCCATTGCCGTGTCGGCGTCCGACAACCAGATCAAGATCTATGATCCGCTGTTGAACCTGCAGGGCAGTCTGGTGCGGGAATCCGCGAAGGCTCGAGTTTGGAATGCATGGTTGACAATGGTCGAGCGCAGTAGATTGCGCACACGGGCACGATCTCCAACTTGGCGTTCCTCGCCACCGACCCGAACACGCTCGTCTCGTCGGCACGCGACGGAAATGTGTTCGCGTGGGATCTGCGACGGCCGCAGTCGCCCGTCATCACCTGGAAAGGTGCGCCCACTGTGCTCAATCAAGCCGAACCGTTCCTGTGCATTTTCGACTGACCGGCACCATTCCATTCATTCCACAGCCCCGAACCGCCACTCTATTCTCTCGCACGCCGTCAGCCCCGCAGCCAACCTGCTCGCGGCCGGCACCGAACTGACGGGCGCTGACGCCTACATTCACTTCTACGACCTGCGGCACGCGGCAACGGCGCCAATGCACACGTTCTCCGAATCGGTCGCAGACGACGTGACGCAGTTGCACTTTCACCCGTCCGTCCCGACCCGGCTGCTGTCCGGGTCGACCGACGGCGTCGCGTGCGTGTTTGATCTGGTGCATTGGGACGAGGACGAGGATCTGGCCGGGTCGATGCCATCGGGCAGTTCGGTGAACAAGGTGGGCTGGTTTGGGCCGACGGGCGAGTACGTCTGGATGAGCACGCATATCGAGACGTTTAGTGTGTGGTCGGCCGAGGTACGGATTGGGTCTAGAAATGGAGGTGGAGGAGATGCGCGCTGACTGGAATGTTCTGTTGGTGATAGGGCGATCTGCTCAAGGACTTTGGCGACGTGCGGCAACACTCGACCGCGTCAACGCCCATCGACTACGTTGTCGGCTGCGAGTACGACGCCGCGACGCAGCGGCTCTACATGGCCGCCGGGTCGCACAGGTACACCCTTCCCGCATCCCTCTCCACCCGATCTGGATCCTCACCTTGGTTTTAAATCTTGACTAGCGGCTCCCTGTCCCTGCTGCACGTCTCGCTCGACGGCCTACAGCATTGCCAGACGCTGCCGACCGCGCACACCGACGTGGTGCGGTCCGTCTCGCTCGATTTCACTGAGGGCCGGATGGTCTCGGGCGGCGAGGACGCAAAAATGGCGCTCTGGAAACGCGCGGATGATCCGACCGTCACGGCGGCACCCGTAGTCACGCCAACGGCGACGGCGACGCGGCCGGCGCCCGCGCGGCTGCACCAGGCGAGGAAAGCGGCGGCGCCGTATTCGCGGTAAGGGGTGGGTTGCTAAGCTGGGGGTGATGTCGTTTTAGTATACTGTTTTGTCTGATGGTGGAGTGTTATCGAGCAAAGAGACCAGAGAGCAATCGCATCGCGCTTGGTGATGGCGGCCGGTTCCGTACTTTCCCTTCTTGTCCCCCTCCCCCCCTCCCAATTGTCTCGCTTACGCCGAGAACTGCCCGACACGAATCTCCTTCGGCTGCATCTCGGAATCTAAAGCGCAGGCGGACGGTCCAGAACCTGCAGCACTTGTCGAATGTGCTCGGACATTACGCTCTCTTGTCGCGTCGTGCCCGATCGTGCACGTCACGCAAAGTTTGATGAGCGGATCGGATCCGGTCGTGTCGCTGAAGTACGCGTCCCCTGCACTCTTCCCTGTCCCAGCTGGCCACGCACCCATCACCATCGAGCGCTCTTCCAGGGGCCGCAAGCCGCGATCAAGTCATTCATAGCCACAGATACCAAACTTGGTGCATCACCAAGATCGGCTATTAGAGCCCTGGGTCTGGGTGGAGGCCGTTGGCCAACACGTTTTCACCTCTCGCGTCGCGCGTCCCGCGTACCTCGCCATCATGGCACGGATCACAGCGGGACGGCCGCCGTCGTCCTTGCGCTGTCGCTCTTGTCGGTTCCTCGAAGCCAGGCTATTGCCGCTGCCGTCCGGAGGCGCGTGACGATTGGAGCCAGGCAGTGAGCTCTGTTGCTGCTGTGTGCGGTCACCTGCCGTCATGCGCGCGCTCAGAGGGAGGCTCGCTCAGAATTTCGCACGGTCTGGGCGGCTGGTTCACACAAGGCCGACAGCCCGCACGACCGCCGCCACGCGCCTGAAGCTGCACGCTGCAGAGCGCGACTCTGTGCTGCACGTCGAGTTCCTGCCGCCGCCGTCCTCCGCGTCGCCACACGCGCGTGTCGCTCAAGAGCAGCCTTCGCCCGTGCCCGCCGCCCGCTGTGCGCACGCGCCGCCGCCGACTGCACCAAGTTACGCGTCGCCAGTCCCGTTCGCGGCGATCCACGGCTTGCAGCGCAGCGACAGCAGCGCCAAGTGTTGCCCAAGCATCCGCCCACGGCTAAGTCCGGCAGCACTCTGCCGCCAAGTACCACGCCCCCTTGCGTGCTCGCGCCGCCCGCGACGTCCTCGACAGCGTCCGCGCGCCGCCTCTTTCACGCAGTCCCGCGACCTGCTCGCCCCGTCGGCGTGTGCGCGCGCCGCACCCCGTGCCGCTGCTTCCGTGGCGTCCTCGCGCCGCCCCAACCGCCGTCCGCCCACCAGCGCGATCCCCGCCCGGACACGCGTGAGCGCGTGCGTGCTGCTCCTGTGTTCCTGCGGCTGCTCCCGCTCTTGCAGGTCGTGCTCGTGCTGCTGGCTCCGCTGCGGCTGCACTCGTGCTGATCAGCCGCGCCGTCGCGCTGTTCTCCTGCCGGGACCCGTCCGTGTCGCCCCGCCCTTGTCCTTGATCCTTGTTCGAGCCTTACCTGCCCGCGCCCGCGCCGGCCCTACCCCGCGCGCTTGGCTGCCCACCCCGCCATCATTCCGCCCCCGTACTCGGACCCGCTCCCGCCGCCGTCGTGTGTCGTCGGCGCGCCGTTCCTGCCGCGCAGCGTCTCGAACATGTCGACTATCAGCCCGACCAGCGCGAGCTCCGACGATGCTGTCACGTCGCCCGCGTCGAACCCGACGTCGGCACCCGGCACCGTCGAACGCAAGCGCGGACTCAAGGGCGTGCTCGGCAACTTTGTTGGCGCGGCCAAGGGTACGTCGTGATCGCGGCAAGTGGAGAGCGAGAGAGGGAAAGCGCGTCGGTGGTCGTAATGATGCTGATCACACGCGCGATCCTTCTGTAGACATCTTCAGTCCGGGCAACTCGCCCGGCGGCAACGCGGCCGCTACGAGCGCAACGACGCCCGTCAAGGAGTCGCCGTTCCCGTCCGTGGCCGCACTCAAGGCCATGACGATTTCCGGGCCGTATAACCCGATCCACGTCACGCACGTCGGATACGATCCAACGACACAGCAGTTGACGGGTTTGCCGCCCGAGTGGCAGGCGCTGCTCAAGCAGGCCGGGATCACGTCGAGCGAGCAACAGGCGCACCCGCAGCAGGTGCTCGACGTGCTGCGGTTCTACCAGGACGCGACCAAGGAGGCCGAGGCGACCAAGTCGGCGTCGCCATGGACCAAGTTCCAGTATGGCGCGACCGGTACGCCCATGCCCACGACGGGTGGGGCTTCGGCGTCGGCATCGGCGTCGCCGTCATCGGCAACGCGTGCGGCGGCGGCTACGGCAGAGCACAAGGCCAAGGTCGCGTCAACGCCCAACTTGTCGTCGACAACGTCCTCGGGCTCGTTCACGTCGCTCGTCACGGCAGCCAACGCCGTGACGGGCCCGCCACAGCTTCCGCCGCTCTCGTTTGATACGGCCACGCCGTTGTCGCTGCCGACATTGATCCCGCTCGCACAGTCGTCGAGCATGACGACGGCCACGGCGACTGTTGCCGGCTCCCCGCCGCCGGCACTCCCGACCACGGCATTGTCGGCGATCGCCGTGATGCCCGTGACTGCCACGCCTTCGTCTGCTGCGGCCGCGGCCGGTGCCAGTCCGCCGCCACGGACGGCGACCCCGATCGTCCCGCCGGTCCTCCCGCCGAAAAAGGCGGCGCCCGCGGTCCCGCAACGCCCCACCGCTCGCGTCGCACAAGCGGCCGTCGCGCACGCGCACCATGTCCCGGCGCACCCGCCGTCGCCTCCCGCCAAGTCGAAACTGCGCATTGACCACACGAACCGGCCGAAGCGCGACGCGTCGGCGTCACCGACGGCCGCGCACGCAGCGCCCGTCGAACGGCCCGCATTGCCGCCAAAGGAAATGTCGCGCGACGCGGTGATTTCGGAACTGGAAAAGATTGTGTCGCATGGCGACCCGAACGAGCAGTACAAGAACCTGGTCAAGATTGGCCAGGGCGCGTCGGGCAGCGTGTATACGGCGATTCAGGCGGCGACGGGGGATATGGTCGCGATCAAGGCCATGAACCTCGACCAGCAGCCGAAAAAGGAGCTGATTATCTCGGAAATTCTCGTCATGCAGCGGTCGCGGCACAAGGTTCCTACTCCTGTGATCTTTCGTTAGAGTGCTTTCGCTGATGAGCGGTTGGCTGACCACTTTGCTCTCGACTTCGGATAGAACATTGTCAACTACATTGATGCGTTCCTGATGCACGGCGACCTGTGGGTCGTCATGGAGTACATGGAGGGCGGGTCCTTGACCGACGTCGTCACCTACAACTTGATGACCGAGGGCCAGATCGCCGCCGTGTGCCGCGAGATTCTCGAAGGGCTTGCGCATTTGCACTCTCAGGTGCGTTTATCGCTCATTTTCGTTGGCTCACGCATCGATGATGGAACTCACCACCACTTTTGTTTTGCAGGGCGTCATCCACCGCGACGTCAAAAGCGACAATGTGCTCCTCTCCAATTCGGGCCAGGTCAAGCTGACCGATTTCGGGTTCTGCGCGCAAATCAACGAGTACCAGGCCAAGCGCACGACGCTCGTCGGCACGCCGTACTGGTGCGTTTTGGTTTCGGTTTTTTGGTGCCGTTGCATTAGGAGCTGACTTGATTCGACGATGCGTAGGATGGCACCGGAAATCGTCACGCGCAAGGAGTACGGACCCAAGGTCGACGTTTGGTCATTGTACGTGCTCGACTTTGCCACGATTGTCTTATGGCCTTTCGTTCACCGGGAAACTGACCGCAAACGTCAATCACCTTTTATCTCCCCGTTCTCCAGAGGCATTCTTTGTACGCACTTCATTTCGCTTCCCGACGCGTCACCGTCCCCACCCCTTGTCGTCCTCGCCTCACCTCACCTGCCCCCACTATAGGCATTGAAATGATCGAGGGCGAGCCGCCATACCTGTCGGAAGTGCCGCTGCGCGCGCTTTACCTGATCGCGACCAACGGCACGCCGACGCTGCACAACCCGGAACAGCTGTCGTCGACGTTCCGCGACTTTCTCGCCAAGTGTCTCGAAGTTGACGTCGAGAAGCGGCCCACCGCCGGCGAAATGCTGCACCACCCGTTCCTGCTCAAGGCCTCGCCGCTCAAGTCGCTCGGGCCGCTGATTCAGGCGGCCAAGGAGGCCGCGGGGCAGCAGAGGAAGTGAGGATAGATATTGTGTGCGCGCCCGCCAGGGGCATCGCGCGCGGCGGCGCTCAGGGTCGTGGTTCATGGAGAGTAGTTGCGCATCGTGTTGTTTGCATTTTGGTTGGCTTCAAAGTTGGATTTCCTTTTGCTGTGCCGTTCCTTGTTCGTCGTCGTCATTCCTCATTTCCCCCCTGCGCGCTTCGCGCGCGCACGACGCGCGAACGTGGCCGTCTCCGTTGCGTTTATCGTCGTCGTCCTCGTAACTCATTGAGTCCCTAATTAGCGCGGCGCGCGGCGAGCTATTGTCATGGATCGGCTCGTTGCGCGGCCCGTTTTGGCGCACTGTGGTCGTGGTTGTTCTTTCTCATTCCCATTTCCCCTCGTTTTTTTGTTCTTGCATGTCTTTTCTCGTGCCGTTCCCGATGCAATTTTTTGGAGGCGTTCGTCGACCGCGTCTTTCCACTTCCGCCCGTTTTCGCTCGCGTTGCTTCCCCTCATTTGCTTTTGCTTCGAGATCGATATATACATAAGGGCAGCCTTGTACATGGAATCCACGCGCCCGCTCGTCACGCGCCCTCGATTTTGCTTCTCCACCGCGGTGTTTCGCGCGCACGGAGGCGCGTCGCCATCACGTCGCGGACGTGTCGGGTCCCGTGCGGGCAGCGCCGTCCATTCGGTCGAGCGTCGTGATCGCCGTTGTCATGTGTCGTGCCGTGCGTGCCGACAGGTGTGCGGCCATGCTCGACTTCTACAACTTACGCGGCAGCCGTCAGCATGCGGCCTCGCTTCGTCTCCACGGTGAGGAATGGTCGCACCTTGGTGATGTCGCCGAGTTTGGCGTCCATCGCGACAAAGGACTTGATCGCGGCTTGTAGGTCCTGGAGGAACGGGATTGGACGGTAAGCGCGCGTTTTCGGGATTGCCGGTCACGAAAGACGGAGGACGCGTACCTCAGCAGCGCGGCCGGAGCCGATACGCTGGTCGTGACAAAAGTGATCTGGTCAATCATCATGGTGTTCGAGACGACGCGACGGGCGACGTGCACAAACCTGCGACAAGTGCTGGAGGTCCTGGACGGTCCGTTGCGCTTTCGATTCCATGTCAAATGGGTCAAGGATGTCGTGGTGATTTTGGGGCCAGCCCGACGACGCGCTGGTGATGGCCAAGGCCAAGAACAGAACAAACATCTTGATTAAATTGCGTCGGTCCATCTGTCTACATCCAACCGCGACGATCACAACCAGAAACACGGTCAACATCACCTCACCCCTCGTCACCGCGCGCCCGGCCGCATCGGCGCCGGTACGCCCTGCTTCACGCCGGCCGCGCGCGTCGTGGCCGTCATCGGCAACACCAGCCCGAGATCCGCTTCCTCATCCTCCTCGTCGTACGGGACCACAATCGATCCTTCCTCTGGGTCGTCCTCGACCCACGCCCCGCCGCCAGCGCCGCTGACTTTCCGCGCGGGCGCAGCGGCACCCACGCCAGGCCGAACCAGCAACGGCCCCGAATCGGCGCGCGCCGCTACCACACTGACCATGTACGGCGGCCCTGCGGTCGACCGACCCGTCGCGCTTGCATTCGCCGACACGTCCGTGGAACTCGTCTCGTCGGAACTGCCCTGCAACAACCCGCCTTGCCGCCGCGCGAGCCACTTGGTGGAAAAGTAAATGGCGCCGTTGAGGAACCCTTGGAGCGGCAGGAACAGACACTGCAGCGCTTCGAGCACGAGAATCGGGCTGTCCGGATTGATCAGGGTCGAGATGCGGTTGGCTGTGGCCGCCGAGTAGACGAGGAAGAAGCTTGCGAGGTACAGGCCCGTCTTGAGCGCGAACCGGTGCCGCGCGTGCAGTCGCGGACCGGCGTGACGTGCCCCCGGTGGAGGTGGTGGCGGCAGGTGCGTGCCGGAGTTGGTCATGGGCGGGAGAGGGGCGCTCCCGCCGATCGTGCTTGTGACGGTGCCCATGGACTTGATTCTAGTTTGCGAGCAAGGTCAGTTTGGGCTCTTCGAGCGCGAAGCGGAATAGAAAATGCGTACTCGCGGAACACTTCCCAAACACGACGGCCGACCAGATAATACATGAGGAGGCAGTACAGAAAACACGCCCAGATCGGCCCGTAGAAAATGTACTGCGCGAACGTTCATTCGTCAGTCGCGCTCGCTTCTCCACCGCACACGGCACCGAGCAGTCGTACCAAACGAAACGCGGACCACTCGGTCGAAATCCAGCACCTAGCCAAAATGATACATTGGAAAATCAGCAACGATTCTCGTGCAAACGCACGGCGCGCAAACATTAAGTGCCGAGCCATACCAAAACGTCGCGTCCGCATAAAACCGCTCGCCGTCACCGGCGCCGACCAAGAGCGGCACCGTCGCGAGCAAAAGCGGTACGCCCCATGCCACGGCATGGAACCACCGCTCCTTCAATGCGACTTCGAGGAACGACCACCGGCGACACACGACCAGGTACGAGCTGGTCGCCATCATCGCCGCCCACAGTGCCGAGGACGTGTACGAGAATTGCAGCATCCAGCCCTGTGCTGAGCACAGCACGCTGTCGACCGAACCGGCATGAATCGCGCCGCGGCCAAGCAACACGGCGGGCACATAGACGAGGTCGGCAATCGACCACCAAAGAATCACGCGCGAAGAAGTGAGCGCGTGCGTGGTTGACCGTGCCGCGCGGTGCTTGAGGATCGTGTCGATGATGATCCCGAGTGAACCGATGACGGAGAGCGACGCCGACACGCGCGCGATCGTCGAGAGCGTCGCGAACGACTCGTCGTCAACCATTGTCGCAGAGGGCTTTGAACACGTCGGATCAGAGCGACACGAGGATCTTGAAAGTGCGTGTGGGGGGCGGGGGAACCGCGCGAGCCGCCACACGTCGAGGCAGGTCGACCAAGTACTTGGGCTTGAACTCTCACGCGTGAAGCGCCGTGCAGCGCTGTGAAGCGTCGAGTCGCGCAGTTGATGACGAATGCAACGACGACGCGCGCGCGTTCGTCAAACGCGGGGGAGGATGAGAGGAAATCGGGCAAGTGCGCCGCAGCAAGAGAGGACAGAAGACCGAGAGAGTGGATCACGACTCGTTGCGCCTTGAGTTGAGAATCGGCCGCAACCGATCCTTGTCCGGTGCCGCGAGCAGGTCCAGAACGCCCGGTCCATTTGTGACGAAGGACGTCGTTGTCGTTGATCCAGTTCTGGTTCCACAAACAAGGTCCAGGCGCGCGTTGTCGGAGCTGGAGGTCAAGGGAGAAGAAGGTTTTGGCGGCGTCTCCGGCCCAAGCCAAGATCACATTCAAAGCTGGCCCGCGTCCCCTGCATTGTTCGGTGGGCGCACCAACCGTGGCGGAAATCCTGCGCGACCCGCGGACGAGGCGCGTGCGGTAAGATTTACAATCCGACCAGATCGTCGATCAAAGTGGCGCAACGATAGCGCTTGAGGCTCGGTGACGCTTCGGCCGGCAAAACTTGGAGAGGTCGGGTGAAACGTGCGCGCGATCAAAACATTGATCACCGGACGAAGGGGGACGGCATGGGAAATGCGTTGTTGGGCCGCATGCTGTTGGTGCGTTTGGGCAGGTCCGCGCGGGAAGAGTCAGCAAGCGTAGTTCGACGTCCTGAAGGAGTGCGAGCACGGCTCTAGTGCGATCACGCGACGAGAAAACGTTGTATTCGCGATTTATTGCATCGTGCAGCTTGCCAGTGATGGTGGGTCATGGCATTAAGAGAGTTGAAGACAGGGCGCCGCTGTTGGACGATCAAACATCAAATGATGTGGATCCGTAGTCACTTGAAGCGTGCCTCGTACCTCGCCGATGCTTCTGCGACTTCCAGTCCTTGGAAAATAGTGTCTCATTGCTTGCCTGCGCGGGCCCGACGAACAGTCGCATCAATGAGAATGTTCTCCACCCCGAGGTCGCTTGACTTGAGTGCAGGCTGAGCATGTCAACTGACTGTTGGCCAACGAACAAGACGTACACTTGATTCTACCTTGTTATCCAATGAACGTCTTGATACAAAGCCGCGACCATTGCACAAATGCGCGCCAAAAGCACAAATACCGGCGCCCGGTCGCTCGGACAACTCTGCTTACGATGTTGGCCACACGCCTGGCGCCCCGCCAGAATGACCTGGCAGCGAATGCCTTGCCGTCATCGGCTGCAACGCCATGCCCGACCGCGCTTCTTCATCCTCTTTGTCGTCATCATCGTCATCATCAATCATAATCGACCCCTCCCGATCGTCGTCGACGCACGATGTCGCGCCCATGCCCGCATCCACGGTCTTCCCCGCTGCCGTAAACTGCGCCAACAACGGCCCAGCATCGGACCGCACCGCAATCGTGGTCATGTACGGCACCGCGCGCCCCACTCCACTCGCATTGGCCGACAGCACATCCGGCTCGCTCGACTCGTCGGAACTGCCCTGCAGCAAACCGCCCTGCCGTCGCGCGAGCCACTTGGTGGAGAAGTAGACGGTGGCGTTCAGGAACCCCTGGAGTGGTAGGAACAGGCACTGCAGCGCCTCGAGAATAAACACGGGCCGGTCCGGGTTGATGAAGGTCGAGACGCGGTTGGCGGTCGCGGCCGAGTAGACGAGAAAGAAACTGATCAGGTACAGACCGGTCTTGAGCGCGAACCGGTGCCGCGCGTGCAGACGCGGTGGAGCAGCGGCACGGCGCCCGGGAGGTGCGGGTGCGTGAAGCGGTGCGGAGGAACTGGCGAGCGTGGGGACGGTCGTGCTGCCGCCGGCGGTGGTCATTATGGCGCCCATTGCCTTGATTCTAAGCAATAATGGGAAGGCGTCAGTTCCTGCGTGATCGGGATGGAAGGTGTTGCAGAAATGAAGCGTACTCGCGAAACACGCGCCAAACTCGGCGACCAACGAGATAATACATGATCAGGCAATACAAGAAACATGCCCAAATCGGGCCGTAGAACGTGTACTAGAGGGCGATTGTGCAGTGGTCAGCCTTGTTCACCGTGCAAAAGGAGTTTCAAGCAAGTACCAAGCGGAACGCGGGCCACTCGCGCGATATCCAGCACCTAGGGCACATCGAATTGCATCAGGTTTCTGTCGTCAATTCGGTTGCAGAAACCGACGCAGACCATACCAATACTTTGCATCTCCGTAAAATGGCTCGCCACTTCCAGCGCCGACAAAGAACGGCACCGTCGCGAGCAACAACGGCACTCCCCACGCCACGACATGGAACCACCGCTCCTTCACGGCCATTTCCAAATATGAGCAGCGTCGGCACACAACCAGGTACGAGCTCGTCGCCATCACGGCCGCCCACAGTGCGGAGGACATGTACGAGAATTGCAGCATCCAGCCCTGTGCTGAACACAGCACGCTGTCGACCGAACCGGCATGAATCGCGCCGCGGCCAAGCAACACAGCGGGCACATAGACGAGATCGGCCGTCGTCCACCAGAGAATTAAACGCGACGAGGTCAAGACCGCTGTGGCAGACCGCGCGCGTCGGTGCTTGCGGATCGTGTCGAGAATGATCCCAATCGATCCAATCAGCGACAGAGACGCGGACACGCGCGCGATCGTGGAGAGCGTTGCGAGCGACGCGTTGGCGGCCATGGGCGACAAGTCACAGGTCGAGTCGAGGCAATGGGCGGAACTACACGAGGTGCGAGCCGAGAGAGACGAAGTTGCCGGCCGAGCGGAGCGGAAATGGTAACTGGGACCAGCACGAGGCCGTGACACTTGCGGTAAACGAGTGGAGCGTGGGCAGGCGCGCTTTTGACGGCTGCAGCAGCGAGCCGTGTGCCGTCGTGAGCACTTGAGGGAGTCGAGGGTTGGAACTTGGGAGACCGTGCAATCGCTGGGGAGGAATGACAAACGAGGCACCCGGGATGAATCGTCTTCTGCACTCGTTCGCGGTTCCAGCGCCACACTTCACCATCGTTAGCCGATGAACCGCAACAGGCGCAGCTCTAGCTGGGGATGCTCACAACGTAGAACAAACATTGTGCTGTTCTCTGGGCGCAGCGGCTAGTGGTAAAGCTAGAGAAGCCCGCTCCCCGCCAATTTGCGGTCAGATGTTGCTGACCTGCATGAGGCGCAACAGTGTGTGGGTTTTGGTGACGATGGTGCAAATCCACCGACTCGACTAATTTAGGTGCCGATATGAATGTCTACCGGCACGGTCAAGGACGATGCGACGACCTGGAAGAGGAAGTTGAACACGTTCGGCGAAATTGGGTCCATTCTGGGCGAACTTGCGCCAGCGGCTAGCTGATCCCGATCGCTGGTGAGTGCTGGCGCGCATGGCCGAGGCGGCCAATTAATTGCGAGAGCTTGAATGCGTGCGTGCCCAGCAGGAGAGAACACGGTGTCTGATCGGCATCGCGATGGAGGTGGTGTTGGTGCGCAAGTCGCAGCACCAGCAGAGCGTGCCAAACGTGGTTCTCGTCACGCCTGTTCCATTGTCTGGCGCCATCGTCTTTGATCGTCTTTGCTGCCTTCGCAACACCATCCACCCATTTCCACGACCGACTTGAACAAGCACCGAGACCATCGGGTGCCTGCATTTTCACATTATATGGATTCTGCGGGCTTGGGACTGACCTCCAGCAAGCAGCAGAGCAATCCTATCCAAAATCACAGTTGGCAGGCAGTCAAGTCTCGTGGTGATGGTCGCAGGATATTGCTCGCTCATGGAAGTGAAGCCGAGGTGGCAAATGAATTGCAATGAGTGAGGACTTGGCAAGGACGGGAGGGAGGAATGAAAGGGCAGAGTCGGCGGCAGCTCCGCGCTGGAAATGGATGGATGCTGCGGACTTTGAGTTGGTATGTTCCACGAATGTGATGTTGCTGATGTTGATGTGACGTGCGATCGCTCCTCGAGCCTGATGTTTCTTCTTCGCTCTCCTCGTGTCCGCAGCACACGATCTCATCCATCCCAACAGAGTCAATGGTCTTGCTCGTAAGTGGAAGAATCGACCGTCAAACCGCTTTGATCGACTGTCACTCATACTCTACAGGCCTCTCAGCAAACGATCTTGCACTGGCTTGCGATTTTGCTGACAAAAGCCGTCGTTGACCTCATCCACGTGCCTATCCCAGTTCCTCAACAAAACATCGTAATCCGCCCATTTCTCAACTCTCCTCGATCACAGGTCATGCTTATCTCTGCTCCCCTCCACCAAACCGAACCCTCTCCATAAATATCTGGTTCGTAAGTTGTTAGCAAGCGGCGATCCTGCGACCATGCGCATGCGGTTCCGCGACGCCTCATGACCCCAAACACACGCATGCTGACCACGAGAGACAATGCGCTGTTGGGCAAACAAAAATATCACGCGAAGGGGATACTGATGGTCCGCAGGCATGCTCACCATGACGATGCTTGTCCTCCGTTACGTGCGTGAAGGCATGACAACTGTCGCATGGAACAACATTATTCTTCGGTCCGCACGCGTACTCATGAACACAGCAACGAACGTGCGCAACAAGATGGACCATGCGTTGTTGACGGTGGTGCGCGATGGCAAGTGGTCGCGACGCGGCCAGACGCGAGCCCAACGCCGACGATTGCATTTCTCTGGAGAAATGGTTCTCCATCTCGTGAGGTGTGAGATCAGGACAGTGGAAGAAGTACGATTGCGAGGTCGGCAACAGTGTCAGCCCTCTTTCACGACGCGCTCATGAGCTCGTTGGTTCAATATGCCTGTCACGAGCACTCATCGTTGGTGGGCGGGGAGAGCAAAGAGATCGAAAAGAGTGGGACAGTTTGTTCACGGTTTACTTCAGGTGGCGACAAGTGCGCGCAAGAGCAAAAATGGCGAGCAAGAGCCCTGACACGATCGTGACCTGCAACCTGGCTCACCGACAACAAAATAGAAGGAAAACCAAACTAGCTTGGCGTACTGTATGTTATCGCACACAATGGGGAAATCATGAACACGCTCCCACCGCTCCTGGCCCCGACACGGACCCTCTTCCTCCGCTGACCGACTGGCGGGCCGCAGCCCTTTGCCGCGGCGCAGCACGGCGCCGCAAGACCTCGACCCACCGACCGGCCCGCAACCCGACCACACACACGCTTACAGACGCGCCTTGGACGTCGACGTGATCGAGTCGTAGCACATCGTAGTAATGAACTCCGGGAACTCGCGGCCCTGGACCATGGCGTGCAAGAACACCTTGGCCTGCGGGATCTTGGTCTGCGCAAACTTGGCACCGTACTGCGCGGCGAGCTTGGCGACCTCGTCGTCGAGCAGGGCGTTCACGTAGGTCGGGGTCACGAGCGTGCCCTCGGCCGTGCGCACCGAGTGCCGCACCCACTGCCACAGCTGCGACCGCGAAATCTCAGCCGTCGCCGCGTCCTCCATGAGGTTGTGGATCGGGACACACCCGGACCCGCGCAGCCACGCCTCGGTGTAGAGCAGCGCCACGTTCAGGTTGGTGCGAATCGCCTGCTCGGAAATCGAACCCTGCGCGGCCGGGTTGATCAAGTCGGCGGCCGAGACGACGACGTCCTCGCGACGAATGTGCATCTGGTGCGGGCCCGGCATGTGCTCGTCGAACACGGCCTTGGCGAGCTTGACCAGGTCCGGGTGCGCGACCCAGGTGCCGTCGTGGCCGGCCTTGACTTCGCGCAGCTTGTCGGCGCGCACCTTGGCCATGGCAGCGTCGTTGGCCGCCTTGTTGTGTGG
>GG745355.1:256190-313897 GCA_000151295.1 Allomyces macrogynus ATCC 38327 | reverse complement strand
CGCACGTAGGCGTCCATGAAGGGCGTCGTCATGGTCACGTCGCCGCGCTGCGGCAGGACAAACTGCGGGTGCGCGCGCATCTTCTTGATGTACGAGAAAATGTAGTCCCAACGACCGCAGTTGAGACCCGACGAGTGTTCGCGCAGCTCGTAGATGATCTCGTCCATTTCAAACGCAGCGAGAATCGTCTCAATCAGGACCGTGCCGCGAATCGTGCCGCGCGGCATGCCGATCGTGTCCTGCGCCTGGTTGAAAATGTCGTTCCAGAGCCGCGCCTCGAGGTGCGATTCCATCTTGGGCAGGTAGAAGTAAGGGCCCTGGCCGATTTCAATCGACTTCCACGCGTTGTGGTAGAAGTAGAGCGCGAAATCGAAAATCGAGGCCGAGCACGGCTCGCCGTCAATGAGCAGGTGCTTCTCGTCCATGTGCCAGCCGCGCGGGCTATTTCATGCAAGAGGGGGGGGGGGGGGGGGTGCGATTAGTCGCTGGTGCGATCACACACACACCGAACACCGAAATGTCAAAATCAAACGCACCGAACGAGCAGCGTCGCGACCTTGCCGTCCTCGCGCAGCTTGTACTGCTTGCCGTTGGGCGCCGTGAAGGCGATCTGGCGGTGAATCGCGTCGCGCATGTTGACCATGCCGAGCGCAACGTTCTCCCAGGTCGGTGCCGTGGAGTCCTCGAAATCGGCCATAAACGTGGCGGCGCCGGCGTTCAGGGCGTTGATGACCATCTTGCGGTCGACGGGGCCCGTGATTTCGACGCGGCGGTCGACGAGCCCCGGCGCGGGCTTGGCGCCGCGCCAGGTCGCGTCGTCGCGAATCGCCTTGGTCTCGGGCAAAAAGTCGGGCAGCTTGCCGGCATCAAGCTCCTGCTGGCGCAGCTGGCGCTTGAGGAGGAGCGTCTTGCGCGTCGGGTTGAAGGTGCGGTGCAGCGTGGCGACAAACTGCAGCGCGTCGCGCGAGAAGATGTCCTTGGCCTGGTCGGGCACGGGGGCCACGAGCTGGACGCCGGCGGGGAGCGACGACATGGTGCGAGTTGCTGACAGGAGGAGCGGGCGATGGACGGCGGCAACGGCAGGCACGGCGCGACGAGCAGCTGCAGAGGCCAAGAGGATCGACATGGGCGCGAGGGCGGCGGGGGAGCGCGCGCTTTATACGGCGGCGGTAGCGTGTCTTTGGTTGGGGGAGGGTCGGACACGCTTGTTTCGGTTCAGGTTGATTCGTGTCGTGTGTCGGCGCGCGCCGCATGCCGGGGAGTCGTTGCAAGCGTGGGCCACGGTGCTGGTCGGGTCTGCAGGCCCAGCTCGAGCCGAGCGCGCGCGACGCGAGCTGTGCGGCCAGACGCGATGGGGCGCCTCGCAGCGATCACGAGGATGATGTCGCCGCGAGCTTTCATGTGCTTTGCCCGCCGGGCCGTTCCGGGGCAGCGCGGAGCGGCGCGGAGCATGCCCGGCATGAGAACAAGGCGATCACCAGACCAGGAACGAAGGCGGGGTGTGGCACGTGTCGGTCCATGCGCATCACGCAGCCCCTGAGAGACAGGCGCTGCGCCAGTGCGAGGCACGCTGTCCGGCTTTCGTCGGCGTCTTGTCCGCCGACGCGCAATCAGCACGTGCAGCGCCATGATCGCGTCTTTACTCCCTTACTCCTTGCAAAACACCGCGGCCGTGTGCTCCTCTCGCTGCGCGACCACGACGACCCACGCCCACGACGACAATCACGCTGCAGATCGACCCACCAGCATGCCGCCGTGCGCCGACCCGCTCGCCGCGTTCCTGGCCGCGCCCGTGCCGGGCCAGCGGCCACCCCGTCCTCCACCAGCTGCAGCCGCGCGCGCTGCACTCCCAGTATCCGCAGCAGCAGCACCGGCAGTCGCTCGTCAAGTAGTCTTCAATCCTGTGCACCATGACGAGCCCACGCCCATTGCACCGCTGCCGCCGCCGCCGCGCCTGGTCGTTGTGCTCTTGCGCGCCTTCCACCAAGATGGTACTTTCCACCTGCATCACGCCGCTGTGCCCGACGACGTGCGCATTCTCGTCCTGGCGCCAGCCGATATCGCGCTCGGATCGACCACCACCATCGATCTGGGCAGCGCGCTCGACCCGGCACTCGTTCCGCCCGACGGCGCTGCGATCAAGGCGCCGTTTCCTCCTCCTGAGAGCCTGTTTACGCGCGACTCGGCCGTGCGAATGCACACCGTCTACTTGCCCGACGACCGACCCCTGGCACGTGCCGACCTCGACGCGCTGCTCAAGCGCTACGTCGCGCACCTGCACAATACGTTCCCGCCGTCGACGCAACTTGCGCTGGTCAACCTCGCCCTGTCGCCGGTCGATGCCGACGAGCTGCGTAAACATCGCGCCGTGACCGAGTTTCGCGGCAAGGACGACATGTTGACGATACTCGTCGACACGCTGCCCGCGGCGCACAAGAACCAGCTATACAGCGTGTTTGCGTATGCGCTCCGTGCCGTCGCCCAGTTTGTCCACCAGTTCCCGTCGCAATCGACCACATCCACTGGCACCAGCACTCCGCAGCTCACGTCGCGCACTTTCACGACAATCTCCCACCTCTCCTCATCCCCAATCGCCCCAGGCCTCCTGCTCGCGATTCTCGTCCGGTTCCGCGTGCTGTGCGCGACGGGGTACAACAAACGCACGACGGAAATCGCTTACCTCGTCGACGTCGACCACCTGCGCCAGTGCCAGGCGCTCGTCGCGGACCCGGGCCGGCTGCGGCTCGCCAACTTGCTCCCGACGACCGTCGCTCCGCACATGGCCGTCAAGCGCGTTCCGCCCAGAATGCCGCGCGGAGAGATTAAAAGGGGGCAGCGCGCGTTCACGGTGGAGACGGTACCGGACGTGTTGGATGCGAGCAAAAATGCGATTTCGGTGTTGACCGAGTACTATTCGAAAAAGTGCGGTGATTACTATTCTTCTCCACCCACCCTCTGGTATTTCACTCACTCGCTGTCCTCGATTTTGCAGATACCCGCACCCTGATGGCCTGCGCGCGACCGAACACCCAATCGACCCGCCCGAACCGATCCCGCAACTGCGCGCCGTATTCCCGACCGACCCGTCCACGCGTCCGTTCGCGCACGCCTACCACCTACCCGATTTCGACATGACATTCACGACGCCGTGCGCCTACGCGAACAAGAAAACGGCGAAAGCCGAGGCCGCGAAACTGGCCCTGATTGGTGCCGGTCTCGTGCGGCTCAGTCCGCAGCTGGACAAGTTTGCGCGGTTGATTCGGGACGGGGAGGTGGTGGTGTTGCACGGCAAGGAGGAGAAGCCGGGCCGGGTCGTGGGAGTGGGGGCGAGTGGAGAGGCGGAGACGGCGTGGGTGTTCCCGGACCCGCCCAAGGCCGCGATTCGTGCCGAGGACCGCGAGGTGCTGGTGCAGACGGCGGTCGGCACTGGCCGGTCGGTGGATTCCTGGGCACGCCCACCGTCCGAGGGGCCGCCGGTGCGTGGATCCGGTGCGTCGGTTGATTCGTGGGCACGGTCGCCGTCGGTCAAGAACGCGTCGTTCGACGCGTGGGCGGCTGCGCCAACGGCTGAGACGGTGCAGGCACCAACGCCGCCGCCCGGCGAGAACCCGTGGGCACAACCGGCCGCGCCGCAAGACGCGTGGGCGAGGCCGTCGGCGGGTCGCGCGCCAACTCCGCCGTTGGCGAGCGACACGTGGGCGTTGCCGGTGCGGTCGAGCGATGCGGTGCGCGTCGCTGCGCCGGCGTACGACGGTGGAGAAGGTGTGTTAGATCGAGGCACGCGCGATTCTGGCGCGCGCGGCGCGTGGGCGCGACCTGAAGCGGGTGTCGGCCCGAGTGCGCTCGCGGCGGGGTGGACGCGCGTGGATAGCTTTTCGCCCGGTGACCGCGTCATGGCGTGGGCATCGGCAACTTCCGTGCGCATTGACACCACCAGTCACCTGGCACCCGCGACGGCTTCAGCGTCGGTCATTGCCGCCTCGGCGCCACCTGCAGCCACGGCCCCCACCTCGGCATGGACATCGACTACCGTTCCGCGCACCGACCTGCCCCCTCCCCCACCCGCTGCTGCTCCCGTCCCTGTCCCCGCACCGGTTGCCGCGTACCCGACCCCTGATGCGACCGGCCCACCGCCCGATGCCGCGAACTCGATCGGGTTCGACCTGTCCGTCAACTACATTGGCAAACTCACCGAGTACTGCTCGCAGCACAACATTGCCATGCCCGTCTTCGACAAGCTCGCGGCCACGTCCACGGCCTCGCCGCGGTTCGGGTGCCGCGTCACGTACGGCCCCGACACGCACCGCGAAACGGTTGCGTCTCCCGTCGCGCAGTCCAAGTACAAGCTCGCCAAGCAGGAGGGCGCGTACTTGGCGTGTGTGCGGATGGGGATCGTCGAAGGCGTTGGCGACATGGATCAGGTTCGTTGTTGGTTTCTTGTTCCGTTGTGAGTGACAATGCTGACTGTCCGTTCATCCATAGCATCCGCCCAGATCAAGTCCACCAGCAGCCGACGCGCGGTGGCCGGCGCACCTCGCGTCGCTCCCGGCGTGGCCCGCGAGCCCCATCACCGGCCTGACTGCACGGAGGGCATCTGTCGCGTCGTGGGCGCCGTCGCTTGGCCCCGCGCACTTGCCGACCCGTGCGCCGATCCCAACGTCTTTCGACGACCCGGCCCCCGCCGCTCCCGCCGCCGCGTGGACCTCGTCCTTGTCCACCATACCGCAACGGTCACGCGCGTCGATCCCCACCTCGTTAGACGACACCCCTGCACCCTCCACCCCCGCGGCATGGTCTTCGTCCGCCCCGTCGGTCTCCCTCCCGCCCGCAGCTACCGCCCTTATCACGAACCTCCTGTCATCGCGCACCGACCCATTCGCCGCGATGACGCAAGTCGCGGCCGCGGCAGGTGCCCTGGCACCGCCGCGGTTCGCGACCCAGTCGGTCGCCGCGCCCCGGGGGGGCGGTCGCGTAACGGGGGAGGTGTACATGCTCGGTGCTTGGGATCGAGGGAGTGGTGTCGCGCGGAGTGCATGAGCGAAGGGATGCGGCGAAGCGGGATGCGGCGGAGGTCCCTTGGCTTGGGGTGGTGGCCCCCGCGGCGGGTGGGTGGAGTGGTTAGAGAATGAAGGTGCGGCTGGGTTGGGGCCTGCACAATGGAGAATGGAGGATGAGGGAGGAGGGGGGTAGTCGCGGATATTTGTTGACCGCGCTGATGGAATGGTATGAATCGAAACAGAGGATGGAACGATGGACTTTCTGATGGCCAGTGTCAGTGAGAGGGGGGGGGGGGGGGCGTCTGTTGCGGCTCACTGGCATCGATGGGCATGTTAGTGTGATCGAGCTTGAACCGGACCGCGCTGCACGACAGTCAATGGTGGGGAAGCCCATCAAAAAGCAGACCCTGAAACCCGCGCCAGAATTATGCCACTTGGGGCTGGGATCATTTCAAGGGGCAGGAGCAGCAGTTCGTCAAAAAATAAAATGTGCGCGATTGTCGAGCCTCGCGTGATCTTGAACTGGGAAGTGAGGAGAGAAGAGAAATGGGACTCTGGCAGATTTGTGCTCATCGCAGCAGCGATGTGGAAAAAAGACAGGGAAGCTGCTACCAGCATGCATGTCTTGACTTCTGCTGGCGCGACCCAGACCACGCGGCACACATGAATGAAAAATTCGGAATTCCATTGCAGAAGAATCAACTGGAGTGGTGTTTCCCACAAATCCTGCAGATCAATGTCATCAACAAACATTGATGTTGAACGCAGTGACCGACTTCATGGGCTTTGGAAATTTGGTCATCATGATGCGTACGTATATATTTGCAATGTCTGGGAATTGAACCCTTGGCGTGGCCAAAGCAGGTCGCCAATGGATCCGCTAGCTTGGTGACGCATTTAATGATTCGGCGACACAAGGGTGCATTTAGTGGTAACGAACAATACGGAAAGAGTGTCTTGCACCTGAGCAGGTGCGGTGGTAAAGGCTCGCGTGAAGTTGAACGGACAAGCAAGGGCGGAGAGACAGACTGAATCGGTGGATTGCTATCCTGATGGCCGCTGAACTGTTGCGGTTGCGGCTTGGACCAGAAAGCAGATGTATATCAAGAGGGGTACAGCCAAAAACCACAACAACGACCAAACGCGCAACCAACGCCAAAAGCACGTAACGCGCAATATCTGTCATCAGTCGAAAATTCACCTACCAACGTGCGGGCGACCTCGGCGCCTGCGCCCCCTGCGCCGTCCCCTGTTGCGGCGGCCGGTCCGGCGCTGGGTACAGCGCCATCCCCGACCCGTATGGACTCGCGCCATTTCCATCCTGCATCTCCTCGAGCGGCG
Source organism: Allomyces macrogynus ATCC 38327 (assembly GCA_000151295.1). Classification (NCBI taxonomy): domain Eukaryota; kingdom Fungi; phylum Blastocladiomycota; class Blastocladiomycetes; order Blastocladiales; family Blastocladiaceae; genus Allomyces; species Allomyces macrogynus. The sequence goes on along the minus strand of GG745355.1, from coordinate 307,559 downwards.
CATACGCGACCGGCTCATCATGACGGTGATGCGGCGACGGGACCGGCTGCGGCGGTGCGGCCGCGTGCGTGGGCGGCGACGCACCCGCAACCACATTCTGCATCAAGTACGCCGTCTGGTCATTGATCAACTGCGTCGTCGAATCCGCACGGCCGACCGGTGCCGGTGCCGACGGGGCCGCAACTGTGGCCATGGCCGGCACCGCGGACGGCCGCGGCGGCGAGTGCGACGCGAGCCGCTGAATCCGTGCCGGGCGCGTATTTGCGGCCGATGCGGCGGGCGGGGACGCGGACCCGGCCATTGCGGGCGGCGGAATGATCACCTTGGCGCGTCGCCGCGTGAACTTGCGGTAGAGCGGTGCGACGATGCACGAGTAGAGGATGGCGAGGACGGCGGCGCCGATCACGACGCCGATAATGATCGCCACGATCTTGTTATCGTTGATCCAGTTCTTGATCGCGACGAGCGCGGATCCGCCGACACAGTTGCCCGCGGCGCACCGGCCGCCGCCGGCGCCGCACTCGGTGCCATCGTAGAACTGCGAGTCGTAGAGGATGCACGTGGCCGATGCGGATGGGTCGGCACAGGCGACCGTGCACGAGCCGGCTTGCGACGCGCATGCACGGCCCGTTACGAGTCGGGTGCCCTTGGAAGCAAGGAAGCACTGGGCGTTGCGGTTCGAGCAGATCCCGGACGCGCAGTAGGCGGCCGCGGCGGTCACGTCCGCGGGCCAGGTGCCGTTGAGTGCGCACGAGGTGCCGTCGGCCAAGTAGGTGTCATTTGGGCAATCGGCCGAGGTGCCCGAGCACGTTTCCTGCGTGTCGCAGACGTCGCGCGCGGCGCGACACACGGACCCTTTGGCCTTGTACTGGCACGACGCGCAGCAGGCTGGCGAGTTGCGGTCGGAGCAGACGGCACCGGACTTGAACGTGCATTGCGACGTGCAGCAACTGTCGTTGGCGCACTGCGTCCCGCAGTCGCACTGCTCGCCTTCTTCGACGATGCCGTTGCCGCACACGTTGCCCTGAATGGTTTTCTGGGACCCGGGTTTCACCAGGCAGAAGGGGGACTTGGCAGCCGACGAGCGTTGCACGCGGACCACGTTGTTGCAGATGTCGGTGATCGAGCCGGGCGAAAAGTCGTTCGAGATGGCGTTGTCGGTCGGGTTCTATAAGGCACGGTTCGAGCAGGTGAGGTTCATGGCAAGCAGCACGCATCACAACAGTAGAGCACGCACCATGATATACATCCCGCCGCAATCGCAATTCGACCCGGACGTCGAATTACTACACGGCGAGCACTGCAACGCCGACAAGTCCGTGCCGGTCGTGCACTGCTTGGCAACACAGTCGTGAATCGCGCCAAAGTTATGCCCAATCTCATGCGCAATCACCTTCCACTGGTCGCGCGTCGGCGTCGACACGGCACACCCATTTACCGAATCGGTCGCGCCCGACGTCGTCGTGGACGGTTGCGACCGCGTCGTCGTCAGACACAGCGTCCCCGTCCAGGCAATCCCGAGCGTCGACCCGGTATTGCACGACGACAGCAGGTGCCAGAGCGCCTCGGTCGTCGTGACCGTCCCGCGCCACTGCGAGAACGCCGACAATCGGTCCTGGATCTGCAATGTCCCACAGGCCACATTCCATGCGGGCCCGCCGCAGTCCATGCGCACGTCGGTCGCGACCACGCCGAGACCGACGTTGAACGTCGCCTGGTACTTGTCCGAGACGATCCCCCACTGCGTCAGGATATTGTTGAGGATGTCCTTTTCCACGTCCTTGAAAGTCGCCGTGTACGCGCAGTCGGCGGCGACGCCCATATACACGATCGACGCGTCCGACGGACACAAAGTCGACGCCGCGCGCTTACCGAGCCGGTTCGACGAGACCAGGTTGCGCTCGCGCGCGAGTTTCGCGCGGTAGTCAATGTTCCACCCGACGAGCCCGTTGCCGCACTCCCCCACATTCGCGGCCGCTAAACCGCGCGGCACGAGGAGCGACGTCAGCGAGTCGGTACTGCCGCCGCGCGTATCGGACTCGCGGTACATGACATGCGCCGCGAGCGCGTCGGGCGTGGCGGCGCGCGCGTGCAGACTCGGCACGTGCGGGTCGTTCGCGCGCTTCGTCCGGTGGTAGACGTGTACGGGCATGACGCGGATCGCGTCGCCGTCGGGCGTATCGAACCGCGCGTCAAACAGCGGCACGCGCGTCGTCGCGTAGTGCGGATCGTACTCGGCGTCGTCCGTCAGGCCGTCGTGGTAGAGGACGACGCGCGCGTGGTGCCGCTCGCCACCGTGCATGAGCACGTCCTCGCCGTCGCGCACGGCGTGCCCGACGTAGACGCGCCCGACGAGCGGTGTCCTGGTCGCGACCAGTTCGCCCGTGTGCGGGTCCGCGCGGTGCACGGTCACGCGCGCATCCGGGTGCACGAGTTTCGTGTCGGGCTCGAGGTGCAGCGTGTAAGTCGCGTTGCCGTCGACGGGCACTATCAGCCGCAGGTGGTCGTCGTGGTGCACCATGGGCACGGCGCGCTTGTGCAGCGGCGTGTGCGCCGAGGTCGCGCCCGAGCGTACGACGGCGAGCGTGGGCGCGCGCGTGACTAGGTGCACGCGCAGCAGGTCTTCATTTGGCGAGTCGACAGAGTGCGCGCGGGCCGAGGTCGCGAGTAGGGCCAGAACGACAAGTAAGGTCGTGGCGAGGATGGCGGCGGCGCGCATCGTGGTGGAGGACGCACGGCGCAGCGCGGGAGCGGCGTCCGGTCGCGGCGCGCGTATTGCGGTCATGGTAATGGTTGGCCGCGGTTGCTGCGGAGTACAGAGAGCAAGTAAGCGGCAGCAGTGGCGCGAATTGGTCGCGGCGCGGCAGCGGTCGTGCGACGACCAGCACGGTACGGGCGCTTTAATGACGCGGTCCGCGTCGTTCTTGCCGTCGTTGTCGTCGTCGTCGTCGTCGTCGAGCGCGGGGTTGCTGAGCGCGTTGCAGCGATAATGGCTGGCGTCGCGGTGGTTGTCGTTGAGACTGGCGGGCCGGGCTTGCGGTTGCGTTGCAGCGGGCTGTTGGCGGTCTTCACGGCGCGATGCAGCAAGAGGGCGCGCGCTTACGAGCAAGGGCGGGATGAAGGGCGCGACGGCCGCGATGGGGGTGGAGAGAGGAGAGAGCGGCTGGCCGGCCTTGGCCGTCGCGGCTTGGGCGAGGCAGCAAGCTCGCGCAAGCTTGCCAGGCAAGCAACGCGACCGCCAAGAACCGCAACAACCATCGCCGCCACTCCGCTTCTTTGCAAATCATGGGCCCCAGGCAGGGAGACGAGCCCACTTCAACTCGACCACGCTGACAACGCGCCGATCAAGGCGGCCGTCGCTTGGTCAGCACTGCTCGCTCTGAGCGAAAGCTGATGAGCGACGCCGAAAAGATAACGATCACGACCAAAGTTGTGCAAAACGGCTTTCCTCGTTCTGTTGCGTCTGTTCTGTATGTTACGCTCCACCGTCTCTGATTCCCTACATGATCACGCACATGTCCTCGCCCGCGCCGGACCCGCCGCCGCACCGCCCCGGCGCCGGGGCCGGCTCGCTTGGCCTTGGTGGTGGCGGCGCTGGTGCTGGTGCTGTTGCTGTTGCTGCTGGCCTTGGCGGCGCAGTTCTTGGCGAGCACGGCGTCGGCGTTGCACTTTGCTGCTCGGTCAGATCGTCGCGTCGCGCTTGGTCCTGGGGTCGGTGCCGGTACCGGCGACACGGATGCCCTTGATGTCCTTGCCGCGTCGCCGTGATTCGCCTCGTCGTCGTCCGACTCCATCTCGTCTGGCGCGTCCTCATCGTCCAACTCCCCGCCCCACGCGCACCAAGACGCGCAGCGCCCGCCCTCCTCCTCCTCACACGCGCTCCCACACCAGCTTGCACAACTACTGCGCGTCGGACTGCTCGCCATCTCCTCCTCTTCACTCTCCACCACATCCCCATCCTCTGGCACACACGCGCCCACCGCCTCGCACACCGCCGCACTCGGCGCCTCTTCCGTCCTCACCGCGGACGGCACTGCACACCGCCGCTGCACGTCGCGCACCCACTCCAGCACCGTCGCGAACCGGCTCTTCGGCGACGCGTCCGTCAACAACCTCGCCCTCCTGGCCGCATCCACGGGCAACACCCCCGCCAGCCACCACGTGAACGCCCTTGGGTCGCAAGGCATCGCGCCAAACTGCTCGACAAACTGCGCGCGCTGTGCGCCAGCCAGTCGGCCCAAAAACCGCTCGAGCATCCTTGACGCACCGCAAATCGCGTCGCGCACCGTCGAGCACGGCCCGCTGCACGGACTCACGTCGGCGGGCACCGCGTCGTCCAGCTTGACGCACTCGTCTGGGTCGTCCCGCACCCGCTCGATCCGGGCCACGCAGTACCCATCGACGCACCGCTTTTCGACAATCCGAAACGGCGCGGCGCCCACCGTCTCGACGAGCGCGCGCCCGTCAGCCAACCACTGGACCGCCTGCACTTGGACCAACGTCCCGACGTCCCCAACCGCCACGGTCCCGTCGGAACGTGGCGCGCACATGCCGAAGTCGCGGTTCGCGCGCTGCGAGCAGACACGCCGGATCATGAGCCGGTACCGCGGCTCGTAGACATGCAGCCGGCACGGCATCCCGGGCAGGACCAGCGTGCATGCGAAAATCGGAACGTTCGCGTCGCCGTCGGATTCGTCGGCCGGTGGAGGCGCAGTGGCGGGCTGCACGCGCGCGATCAGCGCGGTCAGCGCGCGGTTCGCTGGCACTCGCGCATAGTACGCGCCCGCGGTGCAGGAGTTACCGCCGGGGACAAGTACGGGCGCGCGGCATAGGAAACACGCCGGACCTGCCACCTCCCCACCGCCGCCACACAGTGTCGGCGGTGGGGCCGTGAACGTCGCGACCAGGCACCCGCGGCACGCCGAGTGCCCACAAGGGAACAGCGTGACCGGGTCCTGCATCAAGTGCAGGCACAGCGCGCACTCTAGCGCGTCGGCGACCTCCACGTCACTGCCCGCGGCCAGCGCATCGCCCAGCACCGTGTCGGCCCCGGCATGCGCGATCGTGAGCGGGTGCGGGTGCGCGCGCCACGCGCATCCGGCGAACGGGCAGATCAGGAGCCGGTTGAGCGGTGGCGGTGCGCAGGCGGGTGGAGCCAGGACGCACGCGCGGTGTAACGAGTTGCCACAGGGGAGCGTCAGGATGGGCGCGCACAGCGGGCCGTGGCAGGCCGCGCAGGTGAGCGCGGCGTCGGCCATGGCGGCGGCACCGGCGACGGGCGGGTATCGAGGCGGCAGCGGCGGCGGCGGCGGCGAGCGGCGGCGGCGGCGGCGAGCGGCGCCACGAGCGCGGCGCGGGCGGGTGAACTTGGCGTGGTCGTGGTGGCTGTCGTCGTGTTCGCAGTCGTCGTCGTCGTGGTTGCCGCTGCCCGTCGAGTCGTTGTTGCTGGTGTCGTTGTCGTCGCGGGCGAGCACGACGGCTGCCAAGATGCGCGCTGGGAGGAAGCGTGGAAAAGAGGTTGGCCCTTGGTTGATTTTGGAGCGATCGGCGCGGGGCGTCCCATGGCTCCAGTCTGACAAATCAACTGATGCGCCAGCCAGCCGACCGCCGTCGGCCACCCCGGGCCATCCCTGCCGCGCGACCCGTCAGCGTCCCTGTGCGCGCGATCGGGCGCCAAACGCGTCCCGCGCCGTCCCGCACCTTCCACGCGCCGAAGCAGACCGCGCTTCTTGCGATGCCTGTCGCCGTCGCTGCCAACCCTTCGCATCATCCATCTCGGCCATGGTCGGCCTGGTCGCCGCCGTCTTTGCAACCCAACCGACCGTCCGCGCGTCCCGACCGCGCGCTGTTCCTCTCCGCGGCGACGCCGCGACGGCCCTCCCGGCCTGCTCAACGCGCTCAGCGCGGCCACTCCGCTCCGGACCCGCGCGCGCTGACTGATGATCCCCTCTCGCTCACCCCACAACCGCACCCACGCGTCGCGCAATCCATGCATGCAATCACGACACCTACCCGTACCCCTCCGACGCCCTCCACCTGGCGGTGGCCGGCTCTCTTCACTCCACTCCACTTCACTTCACGCCTTCACGCCATCCACCTCCCCGTCCTTCGCAAACCCCGCGACCCCAATCCACTGCGGATCAAACTCGGCCATACTCTCCACCACTGCAAAACACTTCTTCTCCAGTTCTTCTTCACGGGGCAGTCGCGGATCGCGCACCCAGACGACATTCATCCCGGCATTCAGCCCGGCTTGCACGCCCGAGACCGCATCTTCGAACACGACCGCCGCGGACGCCGTTTCGGGCGCGAACCCGAGCCGCTTGTGCGCGACCAGGAAAAGGTCCGGCGCGGGCTTGCCCTTGGAGATCAGCTTGTCGTCGCCCGTCGTGATGTGCGAGTCGAACAAGGTGAAGAGCGCGCCGTTGTTGCGCGACTTGACGGCAAAGGCGTCGGCGTGCGACGAGGTTGCGACGGCGATCGGGAATTTTTGGGCGCGGAGGTGCTGGACTGGAGAGCGGGTGCGCGAGGGATTGGTCAGGGAGTTGGTCAGCAACGAGCGAGTGGAAGAGTGTTGAGCCGAGTCAAGCCCCTGCTCCTGGTGAGGAATGCCGAGCGCGGGCTTGGGCTCCCGCAGCGGGTGAAGAGGGCCGGGACGGATGAGACAAAGCACATGCGTACCCAACCGCATCACGCCCGGCAGCGGCTTGCACGTTGGAAACAGTTCGGCGTGCAGCTTTTTGCGCTCCACGAGGTACTCGGCGGGGGACAGCGGCAGGCCCGTCTCCTCGACGAACAGCACGGCCGCGTCTACCACATCGACTTGAATCAGCGAATGAACGGGAACCGAACACGCGAAGGGAATGGGGTGTGCGGACCATCCTCACGCAGACCCATGAGTTTGGTCTTGATCCCCCAGTGGTACGAGTCGCCGAGCCCATACCGCGCCAGAATCATGACTACCGTGCCCGAACAGTGGTTGGTAAGCCTTTGGTCCCGTACTGTCGAACCAGCGACAGCGTGCACCGACCGGACGCTTCGGTGTAAATATCCTCGGTGTTCTATCGTTGCACGCCGCGTCGTCAGGCCATGATCTCGTTCAAATTTACGAATTGGTGGTTCAATCATACGAGCAACAGCCCATCCATGTCGAACAGGCAGCACTGCGCCTGGATGCGCTGCTCTTGCGTTGGGGCCTTGATCACGGTCATGGTTGATGTATTGAGCTCGGGCGTGGCCACCACGTCGGACTTGAATTGCGGGGAGTCGCTGCTCGGGGCGACTTCGCGATGGACCGGGTTGCGGACAACGTGGTGGCGAGTGTCGCACTTGGCGAAGGGCAACGTGGTCAACGTGGGCCGGCCGGCCTCGTTGGTTGCTCGACCGCGTGGCTTTGGCGCCAGTGATCAACGGTCAAAATGTGCAAAATCTCGTCTATTTTCGCAACAGATGATTACTCCTGCGACTCTACAACCCAAACCAATCCTCCACCTCGCTCATCGTCTCGGTCACTGCAAGGCACCTCTCCTCCAACTCCGCCACGTTGTCGAACGGGATGCGCGCGTCGCGTACCCAAACGACCTGCATCCCGGCTGCCAACCCGGCCTTGGCGCCCGCAACAGAGTCTTCAAACACGACCGTCGTCGGCCTCGTTTCTTCGGTCCCACCGAGCGTCGCGTGCGCGACCAGGAAAATATCGGGTGCGGGCTTACCGCGCGCGATACGCGCGTCGTCGCCGGTGATGATGTGGTCGGCGAAATGTGAGAAGAGCGCGGCGTGATGTTGCGTTTTGACGTCGAAGATTGGGCGGGAGGAGGAGGTGGCGACTGCCATGGGCATATGCGCGTCGTGCACGGCCGTGACTGGGGATTCGTGTCAGCGATCGCCGACACGGGGTGGAGACGATTGTGGGCAGGGCGGATACGAACCAAAATCGACAACGCCGGGCAGCGGCACGCAGTTCGGGAACAGCTCCAGCACGACGCGGTTGCGCTCGGCGGCAAAATCGGCGGCGGTCATGGGGAGGCCCGTTTCGCGGACAAACACTTCGGCCGCCTCTGGTTACGGGTGGAGAAGGTGTGGTCGCGCACAGCAAGGTTTGAAATGAATGCGTACTCAGTGCGGGCAGGCCCATGAGTTGGCGCTTGATGCTCCAGTTGTACTTGTCGGTCATGTTGAACCGTTCCAGGATCATGACTGGCGGGCGGACGAGGTTGGTCAGATCGAATGTGGATGTGGTGGAAGACACGATGCATGCACGACGAACCATTTCCGTCCGAAAACAACTGCTCCGTGTTCTAATGTAGGTCACAAGTAAAATGCTTGTCAGGACTCGCGCGTGCGGTGGTTGCGGTGTGAACCATGCCGGGTGCGCACCAGCAGCAGGCGGTCCATGTCAAAAAGAAGCTGGGTCGCAGCGACGGTTTCGGTCGGGGCCTTGATGACAGTCATGATGGAAGCGTTGTCCGAGCGTCGGTGCAAGAGGCCAAGTAGTTGGTCGTCAAGCAGGCGGGCCGACTTGTAAAGGTCCCCAGCGCTGGTACTTCCTGGTGGACGCATGCAAACGCGTGGAGCGGGCACGATTTGCAGCAAGCCTTGTATGCGAATCCACCACGTTTTGATTGATCATCGAGTCGAAAACGATGGCTGTGAACTGACTGACCGGATAGTCGCACGGAGATCCGTGACTGCTGTTCGTTTCGTTGACGGCATGTGCCTGGCGAGGGCTTTGCGCCAAATCGGGGGACGGCCGTCCTCCGAATCGGCGATCCCTGCCGTGATCGGCGTCCCTTCGAAGCAGCTGTCTTGTGACGTGGTCGCAGTGAGCAACCACGTCGCACTTGCGTCGCCTACAAGACCTCCTCGACGAGCAGAAAGCAGCTGGCCACCCAACACTTCTCGCAAACGCGGCTCGGCAACATCATCAAGCTCCCGAAAGTCCCCGACGTGACGCAGAATCATGGCCATCAATGATACCGTCCAAACGCTTCGAGTTCGTGGCCAATGATCCAGAGCGCGACCACCGAGGCTCGGCGACGTGCAGGGCAGCGTGCTCGCGCAAGCTCGGCCACTTTTTCCTGGACCTGACACGGATCGCGTGCTCAAATAGGCGCGATTGAGCGAACTGCACGGCCCCGACACAGATGGGGATTGGGCGACCCTGCTGGCCGTACCCGCAGCCTCGCCAGACGATCTCATTCCGCTGCTCCGCGACGTTGCCGCGATGGATCCTGCCGCTCGGGTACGATTTCTTGACAACCAATCGGAAATCTGGGCGCTGTTGACCAATTGTGACCTTGAAGGCTTCCGCCGTCAGTGACCACGGCATGGAGTGGGCCACGTTTCTCGTTGACTCGCTGTTCCCGCTCGACTCGGTCGCGAAGCGGCCGTCGCCTGCGGCCGAGCACCTCGCGTTGGCTTGGCTCCAGACGGCCGTTGCCGATGACGGCGCCTCGGCGCGCGACATGCTCCTGATCATGAACCAGGCGCTGGGCCGGCTCGCCACGTCCGTTCAGCGCGATGAGAACAACGACGATTCGGGCAGTGAAGAGGAGGAAGACGAGGCGGTCAACGCCGAGTCCGCGACCGATGCGTCACTCCAGGCCACCGTTCGGGCTCGCTGCGCGGCGTGGGTGACGGTCGCGTCGCTTCGACGTACGTATTCACGATGCTGTTCCAAACACGCATTTCCTACCACCTTCTCTCACGCTGAACACTAGTTCTCGGATCTCTCGCACCGACGCGCGTAAAGAAGCTCGCGGCCGACGTCGTGAAACTGTGGCCCAAGGGCGCGTGGCGGTGCCTGAGCGCGGCCCCCGACGCCGTGCAGTCGGTCATTCTCGACCCGAGCACTGCACTACCGCTGGTCGACCTGGCCAAGCCCGATCGAGCTGACGAGTTGCGTCACGCGGTCGCGGTCGTGTTTGGCAGCTGCATTGGCCTCTTTGCGCCCGATGCGGTCGGCACCGAGCTGCAACAACGCGTCGCGCAAGTCTTTGCCGACTACCGCCGCCGGCTGGACCTGGTCGCAGTGCACGACGCCGTTCTGTATGCCATGGTCTTGGCGCGCCTCGACGCGGCCGAGTGGACCGACGAGGATATCGTGGGGGTGACCAATGCGGTCGAGATTTTGTTCCGGTCCGTTTTCTCCACGCTCTTAAATCACATTTCCGCCGCTCGCCCTCATCCCACGTCCCACCCGCGTCATTCAGATCCCCCTCCACCGCGCACTGGCAATATGCGACGCACCTCCTCGCGCACGCGCTCGCGCACCTGCCCTTGCTCGCCGCGCGCGCTCTCCCCGCCGACTCGCCCACGACTGACGCCGTGCACCACCTCGTCTCCACGACCTACGTCCCTTTCCTTGCCGCCGTCTGCCACGACCCGGCCATCCGCCGCGATGCATTCATGCACTGGATCGCCCTCCTGGCCGCGCTCCCCGCCGTCACCGAGGCGCGTCTCCTGCTCGACATTCTCGGCCAATGCCCGTTCCGCAACCTCGTCACGGCCACCGTCTCCAACATTCTGCGGCCGCGAATCGCAGCGGCGCTCATGGGCCCCGTGCGCAAACCGGAGCCGGACTTGCACGCGGGCATGGACGAGGTGGCCGTGTACGCGCACCCGCTCCTGCACGGCGCGCTCGTGGAACTCATGGCCGAGTGCGCGGCGCGGGTTGCCGGTGGTGGTGAGAGAGGGCGCGCGGGGACCGCGCCGGGGGAGTTTGCTGGGCATGTGCATGACCCGGACGGAGATCAGAGCGTGCTCGTCGCGTACTTGAATGTCGTCTACCTCGTGCTCGTGCGCGACCGTGGGACGAACCGGGTGCGTGGGTTTTTGTCGCTCAGTGCGATCAGGCCGGTCGGAGATTGGACTGATGCGTGCGTGCTTTGTGTAGACGAGCATGTGGAACGCGGCGACGCAGCGGTCGCTCCGCGAGGAAGTCATGAAGCCCTTGCGAGCTCAGCACGCGCGGCGCGACGCGGACGCGGTGGTTGTGGTTGCGCCATTCCTGCTCATGGCCATGGACCACGTCGACGAGCTTCTGATCAATGGCAGCGTTGTTTGATGGAGCGCGGGGTTTGTGTGGTCGGTTCGAGATGGAGGTACGCTGATAGATAATGAAGCTGTTCGCGCAAATCAGAAGTGTATGGTATTGTGGAGGTTCCCGGAAAAATGATGGTTTAGGGACAGCACGACGGAAAATGGGCGACAGGAGCGCGCGACAAATACGACAGAAGTGAGGAGTGGCGGGAGAAGGTAATGATCGGGTGAAAATGCACAACGGGTGTGACCAGCACGATGATCACAGACAGCACGTTGAAGTGGAGAGAGTGTGGGGAGGAGTCGAGAACGGCCAAAAATTAAAAGAATTCAACAAACCGTAAGTGCCCGAACTGACAAATGGCGAAAAAAGACGACGTTGGACGCACGACGCGCCACCATGAATGTACCCCGTCCAACCCGGAAATGATGCTTTGCCAATTCGCGCCTGTGCCGGCGCTCGCGCGCACTGTTGCAGCCGCGCGTTCGAGGTGCGCACGCATCGGCACGGATCACGACCGATCAGCGACAAGCAACCAATACGCTCACGACATGGCGACGCGATTCGAGCGACTTGACGAGGGGAGCGAGCTGCCGCGATTCCCGGGAGAGACAGTGAAGATCACCCTAAGAGCCGACATTTTAGCGCCCCGCACAATTAACTTCATGACATGGGGCAGCGTGTGCATACCCAAGATGTAAAACACGGATCTTTTCAGAACCGGCACACCAGCCGTACTTGGAAAACAACGTGTCCAATGTCAATGTACCGCCGATTTCGTTTGATGCCCGCGGGTGGCAGATAGTTTCCTGCACGAATTCACTGTTCTCGTTGGAAAAGGGAGAAAAGTGAAGCGGGTAAACGTGCCAGCGATGCTGGGGGAGTTGCAGCGGCTCAGTCGGGTTTGGGCCGGCCTGTCGGAAAATTTGCGGGCCCAAAATGTCCTCGATCAGTGTTGACAGCGTCTTATCCAAGGGTGCGGGCACCTTGCGCGAAGAGTTGACGGGCCAATCCGGCGATCGTAATTTTTCCAGCTCGACAGGTCGGACAGCTTGGACGATCCTCAAATATAGCTCCTGCCGGTCACCGCCTGGCGTCAACTGCCGGGCGACCACAGCCACGGTTAAAACTGTACAATTACGTTGACTTTGCGACTCGAGCCGATGAAACACGCAACAGAACGTACGTTAATGGCACGACCCTGGCCAGATGGGTTGACCGGCTGCTGGAGCGCGTTCGAGCAAGCGTCCATATCGAGATGCGTCTTGGGTCGGCCTTCAGACACAATGACGCGGCTCGGCGAGGACGGGGAACGCGTCGCGGGCGGTAATCCGGCGATGGGTGGGGTTCGTGGAGGAGCTCTCGCGAAGGTCGGCCTACGGCCGTGAATGCTTGATGATGCGGAAAACGGGGCGAGCTTGCAGTCTGCGATGGAGCGCCTAGCGCCGGGTAGAAAGAGCAGCGTTTGAAGCCCGGAGGATGGGAAAGCAGACCAGACGTGCTGGAAAGGCAGAGGCTGGGGGAGCAGACGAGGCGCGATGGAGGAGCGAATTTTCATTGAGTGGAAACGACCGATTTTGAAGTGCGATGGCAATGGCAGTGCCCAGGCTCCTGGAGACCGCTCCAGGAGCATGGGGGGTTGCGGTTGGATGACGGCTATGGGCTTGCAATTCCCGCGGGAGCAGTGCGAGTAGGATCGACTCGCGCTTCGATGGGAACCCATCAACATAACGCTCGTGTGAGTGTGTCGGTGGTGGTGGTGAGGTGTCCGCGGACCTGGCTCGGGGATGCAGTGCGGCGACAGAATAGAGGGCCAACCCTTCCCATGGTGCTTCGCCACGGGTCGTGCCAAGTGTCGGCAGTGCGGGAAAAGAGCGAGGTGGCAGGGAGACTTGCGGTCGCAATTCGTGGCCCTAATCGCCAGAAAGCGAACAATCCGAGGTGATGAACGTCAATCGCAGATGCGATCAGCTCTCCGTTGCTGCTTCACCGTACACCCCCGTCACGACCGCCATTCCCACGCTCAACTTGTCTTCGCCTTGCTCTTCCCGCTTGAGCCCATCGAGCTCAGCCCGCACAACCAACTCGTGTGTTGCCAACCCTCGGTAGCGGTGTGTTCGCCGTGTCGATGATGTTGGCCGCAATTGCAGGCTCGGTTTCCCACGTTGCCCTTGGAGTGCAACAATGACTCTGCACCCACCTTGCATATCTGAGAATTCTCCACTCTCCGGCGGGCGCGCTTGCCGTTGGCGCGCCGGGAAGAGAAAATGGGAGCGCAAATGAATTTTAAATGAAAATCATTCACAACGGTTACCGAACCAAGATGAAGAGTAAGGGCGGGCTGAGCAGTTAATTGTTGGAAAATGATGGATTTATGCCATCGTAAGAACAAAGTGTGGCCCGTATTTACCTCATAGCTGCTTACACGCTTTGTGTCATAATTCCCCTGGTTCTGCCCAAGACTGAGGTCAAGCGGGCAGGTAGAGCTTGAGCCATGCTTGCGAGTACATCGGCACACACAGTCTTGGCGGAGAGCATGAATCCGTACATGGTCAAATAAGAACGCGCTGCCCGATTGAAGCTGTTCAATCATTGAACCATCATGAGGGCAACGCGAGCGCGTACTTGGTTGGGGCAGTACGGGTGTACTCCAATTTTTTTGGCCAAAAATTGATTGCAAGTGATGTTACGGCCAATATCAGTCACTTCGGGAAAAAATCAAAGCTACTCGTCAACATCCAACTCTCTCCAGCCGTGGTAACAAGAAAAATTTCCAAATCAAGCACCAGTCGATGTAATTGCTATTGAGCCCTGCTGGCGAAAATATGGCGTGATGCACTTCCAAGTCCCGCCACCTTAGCCTTGTGAGAGGGGAGATGAGCATGCGAGCGCTGAGATGAGTGGCCGCAGCAAAAACGGGCGGGCAGTGCGTGAGCCAAGTTGCAAGGGCATCCACACACGAAGTGTCGATGAGAGAATTCAGCAGCGAATGAATGTACGACGAAATTATGAACGACGAAGTGACAGGGTCGAGTCCACTCAGCCAAGCAGCGGTTGACGTGAATGATGTGGGCGCTTACTTGAGCGTGGTCACATTTTCGCACAGAGAGTCGACCACAAGAGCGGTTACGCCCGGCATTGATGCAGCCCAGGGCGAAGTGTTGCCTTCCTTTCCAATCGTCTCGCGCAGCATCACGGCGACGTTGGCGGTCAAATTCCAACTCCAGCAATCCACATCAGCAGGAACACGTTCCAAAGCAAGCGTACGATGCGATTGCGATTGGGTCCTGCTGGCGCAAACATGGCGCGGTAAAGCAGGTGCCGGAACGCCTTTTCGCCGACTGGTTTCACTGCGACATAATTGGCGAGAAGAAGCCGCTCAACGAGGTCCGAGTCAGCCGCATCAATGGCCATGAACAGCACGATCCGCGGCAATTGCGTGCTTGCGAGCGTTGAACTGCGGGGTGGAAATGTGCTCTGGTGCACAAACGAGAGTATGGTTGATGCATCAGCGTGCGCAAGAAGAGCGTGGTTGAAGCGGTAGACGTCTTGTACTGGCGTGGGGAACGTTGCGAGCATCCGGCAGGTCGTTTGAAGCCGTGCAGTGCTCTTGGCATCCAAAAAGTTGAGGAGGCCGGCAAGGACCACGTCGGGCAACTCGATGAGTGAATGGAGTGCCATGATGGCACCAACGTCGACGTGCAGATGTCAAGGTCGAGGAGAAGGGGGGCAATGGAGCGAGATTCATCAAGGCCGTTACCGACCAGCCTGTCAGACGAGCCTTCCCGTTCCAAAGCAGGATGGGCAAGTGAGAAACTGGCAGCAACCTAGTACCTAATTTTTGTCGTGAGGTGGAAAGCGTAACGCTCATGCGTGCATTCCCAAATCCCAAGGCATGACCTGCGCCTCTCATTTGCAATGCATGTGATCAAATAACGCTGACCGAGCTCCAGAACTAACAGTGACATTTCGTTTGGATGGTGGGAAGATGAAGTTGGTATTTCGTTACGTTGTTTGTGCACGCTTGTGTCCTATCCGCTCCGCCGCCAAGTGATGTCAAGACAAGCCTTTCGACACGTCGCGAACGACGCGCTTCACCGCGGCCGAACAATGAATCGCGTCGACGGTTATGGACGTGCGCCGCGCGCGCGCTCTGGTCACAAACTTGCGCCTCTCTTGGGGTGCGCGTCCGCTAGTTTTGTGTGGGTTGCAAAGGGGGCTAGATGCGCAGCAAAAGCTCCAGCAAACTGTTGCGGCGAGACCCGGTCGTTGTGGCAAATGTCCCTTGCCAGCGATGAGGCAAAATCGTTGGCGCGTACCGTCAGATGGGCCGAGGTCGTGTCGGCAGTCGTCCCGTTCAAAAGGCGGGCCGTCCCGCCCTCATCCTCTCCGCAGACGACTCGATCCTCTCCCGCTTGCTGTACTGACGACGGCAGCGACTACACGCATCAAGAACGGGAAACAGGGCTCACAACTGGGCCGCACGACCAGCAGCAAGTCGACCAGCAGAAAGGCGACCAACAGCATCGCCAGCACGTCTACGACCAAGCGCCACCATCCAATCACCATGACCGGATCCTCGCACCACGCGTCGCAGAGCCAAGCGCACATTGCGCCGCACCACGTCGTGCATCCGCGGTACTCGGCGGCGTCCATGGCGCACTCGCGCAAGCCCACGCACGCGCGGTCGAAGGCCGCTCCCGCGGCGCCGCCCACGGGCAAGGACCGTGCCGCCGCGGCTCGCGCACGCGCCGACATGTCCCCACTTGAGCGCGCGCGCCCGCGTATCGAGGCCGCGATCGCGCAACACCAGGCGCAGGTGCACGAGCAGTACACGACGACGCCAACGCCTGACTTGGACGCCGATATTCTCGTCGCTTTGCGCGTGCGCCCGCTGCTCGACCACGAGCGCGAGCGCGGTCTGTTTGAGGGCGCCTATGTGCATGCGGGGCGCGCATACGTCTACCACCCGATTGGGTCGACGTTTGTCGACTTGTCGCTGGAAACGCACGAGTTTGACAACGTCGACATGGCGTTTGGGCCCACAGACGATGCCGAGGCTGTCTATGCGGCCACGGTCGTGCCGATGCTGCCGTTTGTGTTTGAGGGCGGGCTCGCGACATTAATTGCGTCGGGCCAGACGGGCGCGGGCAAGACGCACACGATGACCTCGCTCAACCACTTCTTGCCCGCCGACTTGTTCCCGGATATCACCGAGACGCATGATGTGCTCATTTCCTACATTGAGCTCTACGGTGATACGGTTACGGATTTGTTGAACGACCGCGCGACCGTGCAGGTGCGGTCGGGCCCACAGGGGACCGTCGTTGTCGGCGCCAAGCAGGTGCACGTCGAGACGGCCGAGGATTTCCTCGCGACCGTCGAGATTGGCGCGTCGCAGCGGCGCACGCGCGCGACTTTCAAGAACGACGTCTCATCGCGGTCGCACGCCGTGTGCGCGATCACGTTCCGCTCGCGCGACGCTGCGCCCGCTGACGAAGACGTCAACGGCCTGCTGATTGGCGGGTCGATGCTGCTGATTGTCGACCTCGCGGGGTCCGAGCGGCAGTCCGACCAGGAGCACCACGACGCGATCCGGATCAAGGAGACGCAGGTGACCAACAAGTCGCTGATGACGCTCAAGGAGTGCATTCGCAACCGGTACCTGGCCTCGCAGAATACGGGAAAGCACGTGCACATTCCGTTCCGCACGTCCAAGCTCACGCTTTTGCTCAAGGAGGCGCTCGACCCGACGTCGTCACTGCAGACGCGCACGCTCATGATTGGCCACTTGGCGCCGGCGCTCGCCGACTCGCAGCACTCGCTCAACACGGCACGGTACGTGTCGAACCTCAAGGCCTCGTCGCTCGACCATGCGCAGACGAGCGTCACGCGCACGACTGGCGCCGCGCAAGACCAGGGGGCCACGGCCGCCGCTGTGAACCACCCGTCCAAGTGGACCTACAAGCAGCTGTGCCGCAAGATCGCGCAGTGGTCGATGAATACGATCAAGTTTGAAAAGATTATCGCGTTCAAGACCGAGCACGACGACGGGCTCACGAGCGTTGAGCGCAAGCTGCAAGGGATCATGGGTGACATGCCGCCGTGGTTGCAGCTCTACCAGATGCCGCTGTCGGTCTGGGTCAAGGAGTGCGCCAAGCAAGGGGTCACGGAAAAAACGGCGACCAAGACCTGGGAGCAGTACCGCGTCGCTGTCGCCGCGGGGCGCAAGCAGGATACGGCCAAGAGCGAGTCGACGGGCGTGCTGCTCGTGCACTAGATAGCGCGCGGGTCCGACAGAGGTGCGCTTGCCGCGCTCCGCTTCGCTCGGCTGCAGTTAGACCAAGACGAGATCTCTCTCCGCTTTTTTGTTGCTTTGTTTTGAACTCGGCATCGACACTGCCTCCGGCCGCGCGCCCTGATGGCGCGCCGATACTCTTATCCTCCGATTCGTTCGCGCTGCCCTCGTTTCGATGCTCGCGCACACGCTCATTATTGCACCTGAACTGGACCAAAGATTTGGAATGAAGTTGGAAACCCATGTCGTTTGATCGTTTGCCCCTTGCGCGCCCGTCCGACACGATCCACTGCGAAGAGAGCACCCCACCGTCAGCGCTGACGGAAGCAAGGAGAGAGGTCGCCCTGGACAGCGACAAACACCGTCACTATTGCCAACCATCGCGAGATAAGAGCTACTCTGCCCCAAGGCCAGCGAAGCGCGTCCTCGCGATTCGCGACCTGGAACCAAAGCCATCACAAGAGAAAAAAATTGGGGGTGGCCACACCAAATGTATGAATCCTGTACAATCGGGCCCCCGCCACCGAGCCGGACAGGGGCACGCGCGCAAAGCAAGCGGAAACCAAACGAAATCAAAAGCACACAAACAAACGAGCAACATCCAAAATCAGCGCCAAACCAAATTCCAGAGAAAAACAAAGGATCGCACGCGTGCGTTAGCACATGTGGTAGCTCTGCTCCTCCGAGTAGATGAGCTTGTCGCCCCGCGTGAGCTTCCAGTCGAAGTCAATGTCAAGGTCGCGGCGGTTCTTGGCGTTGGGCTTGCAGGTCACGGTGCCCTGGATCGCGTCGCCCGTGCGCACGGCCTGGTCCTCCTTGGTGTAGAAGACGGTCTGCTTCCAGTGCGTGTACTTGTGGTGCGCGCCCGTGGAGAAGTAGACGGGCTTGTGCGACCCATTGAACCACGTGTCGAACCAGCACACCTAGTGTGAT
Organism: Allomyces macrogynus ATCC 38327; assembly: GCA_000151295.1. Classification (NCBI taxonomy): domain Eukaryota; kingdom Fungi; phylum Blastocladiomycota; class Blastocladiomycetes; order Blastocladiales; family Blastocladiaceae; genus Allomyces; species Allomyces macrogynus. Next base: position 289,287 of record GG745355.1, on the reverse strand, counting down.
GCGAGTGCGGGTGCGGGTCAGTTCCAATCGCGTCGAAAGGGGCAAGGGGTCGAGGTCGGAGTGAGCAGAAAACGTACAAAGCCGTTCAGGTAGTCGTCGCGGCGCACCGACAGCGAGAAGTTGCCCTTGAAGGCCAGGTCCTCGACGGTGACCTTGTAGAGATCAATGTCCTGGGTAATCGATGGAGAGACGAGGTCAGCGCATGCACAAACGCGCAGCCACGGTTACGCAACTCGCTGCGCGCGTACCATGATGGTGGCGTGGTTGGTGATCTCGGCCTTGGGGTCGACCGTGTCGACGAGGGGCTCGCGCAGCGCCTTTTGCTTGATCGTGGAGTAGTTGAAGCCGTAGACGTTGTCCCAGTCTGCAGAGAGAAAACCGCGTCGCTATCAGCTCCATATTCGCGCCCTTTCCGCCAAAAATTCAAACAAGGAGCACATACAGTTGATCTTGTCCTCCTTGTACTCCGAGTCCTCGAGCCCGGCAATGTGGATCGTGGTGCGGTCCGGGAAAATCAGGCCGTTGGGAACAAGGTACTTGTCGCGCGCGTAGAGCACCGTGTCGAGCATCGATTCGTAGAGCAAAAAGTAGCCCATCCACTCGGAAATGATGATGTCGACCTTATCGACGGGCAGCACGACTTCCTCCATCTTGCCCTGCAGCAGCACAATCTTGCCCTCGAACCCGTTGTCCTTGACGATTTGGCGCGCCGTGTGGATAATGTTCGACATGTCGACGCCAATCACGAGCTTGGCCCCGGCCTGCGAGGCGAACATTGAGAGAATGCCCGTGCCGCAGCCCACGTCGAGCACGACCTTGTTCTTGAACTAGAGAGCGGGAACGCAGAGACGGGCGCGTTGGTGAGCTGTCGAGCTTATGCGCGAGTGGGGCGGCATTTTGCTCACTGTGGAGCTTGACCAGTTCATGGAAAATGGGCGACTTACCAGGTGCTTGTTGTGCAGAATGGCGTTGCGGTAGGACATGGTGCGGACCTCGTCCTTGAGCATCTCCTCGTGGATGCCAAAGTGCGAGTACGAGTCGAAATAGTAGTCGGCGGCCGACATTTCCTCAATCGTCTTGGGCGCGGCGGCGTCGGCCGGCGCGGCCGAGGCGGCGGACTTGGAGGGCTTTTGCTGGCTCATGGTGGTGTCGACGGCGTCGGCAGCGGTCGCGGTGCACACGTCTGAGCGCGGAAGTCGACTTGGCAAGGAGAAGTGGTGGTGGACGAGCAGCGGCGCGAGGTCCAATCGTGACTGGCCGACTCCAACATGCCGCGGATCAGCAGCCTCAGGGCAGCCGCAGCGCCGCGACGCGTGGTGCGTCCTGGTCAGACCGATGCACGTGGCGCGCTGCTTGACCAGGCACTCGGTTGCCATGCACACTTCTGAGCTTTGCCGACTCCGCCCTGCTCCACCCAGTCCCCACCCCGCTACCACTGCACGCGAAGCGAACCTGCCGACGTGCCTGTGCTTCTCCTTCGACTTATCGAATACCCGAGCCGCGCGTATATAAAAGGCCGCAGCCGCCGACCAGCCCGCGGAGCCCGACAGCGCGCGCCCCCGAAGATCTAGACCCCCGTACTTTCTTGCCAGCCGACAATCATCAACCATGACCTGGCCGCAACAGCAGCAGCAGCATCAACAGCAGTACCAACAGCAGCAGTTCCCGCCCCTCGGCACCACGGCCGCGCCGCCCACCAAGCCGGCCGTCATGTCGTACGCTGCCATGGCCGCAGCGCCGCCCGTGCAGCACGCGAATCCGTCGTACCACGCTGCCGCGCCTGCCGCCGCCAACTCGCCGTCGCACCCGGTGGGGAACATCAACACCAACGCGCAGCTGTCCGACTTTATCGCGGATCTGTGGGACGCCGACGAGAACCGGTTTGTGCCCGGCCGCGACTTTGTGCTCGACATTCAGAGCGGCAAGTCGGTTGGCGACTCGTTTGACGCGGCCGCGCACCCGCTCTTCCAGCGCGTCGACAAGCAAAAGTTGCTGTCGATCCCGACGTTTGCTGCGTTCTACGCGCTGCTCGACAACTATGTCGACCAGACGGGCGTCGCCGAGCAGGTGACCAAGCAGGAGCGCCAGGAAGAGTTTACGTTCCTCGAGGCCGTCATGAAGACGCGCGTGGGCCAAATGGCGTTCGAGTTTGCCAAGGCCAAGCAGTGGTTCAACGGGTCGGTTGAGCAGTGGCGCGCGTTCTTGCACAAGCTGTGGTTCACGCTGCACAAGCGCGAGACGCACGGTGCGTCGTTTTTGTAGTTGGCTGTCGAGCTCTTGACTAGCAAGTTGACTGATCTTGCTCTGCATGGTGGTTCTCGATTTAGGCGACACGTCGCCGTTCGAGCACATCTTTGTCGGTACGCGTCGAATTTCATTTCCGTAAGGTTCCCAAAGGCACTCATCTAACCATTCCTGATGCTCTCCACCAGGTGAGATCCGCGGCGGGCAGGTGATTGGGTTCCACAACTGGATCACCATCTTCCTGGCTGAGAGCAAGCGCATTCTCGACTACCAGGGCTACATTTGGCCCCGCCGCCGTCACTCGGCGCAGGTGTGTGCTCGCATTGTCGTCGATCCTCTCTTCCTTCTCTCAAACTCACGACACGACGCGTCTCTGTGATAGCCGACCAACGACACGCACCTGCTCAAGCTGCAGTTCCTCTACCGCGGCAAGCGCAAGCCGCTCTCGACGTCGCTGATTGGCGTGAGTCCCGAGTTTGAGCTCATGCTCTACACGCTCTCCTACCTGTCGGGCAAGGGCAAAGTCAACTGCGTGCTCGACGACTCGGATTGCGGCGTGATTGTGCACATCAACGGCCAAGGCGCGAACCGCATGATCGGCAGCGCCTACATTGAGATGAGCGACTAGATGCGCCAGCGTTTCGAATGCCCAAGACGGGCACCCGCGCGGCGCGGGCCACCTTTATTGCGACCCGAGCGATTGTAATCGTGCATTTTGGCGAAATAATGTACCCCACTTGCAACTTGCACAGCGTCCTTGCTTGTCTCGGCCGAAACCCGTTCTCTCGACCTAATGTCGGACACGTCGCGGCAGCAGCTGGCGGCGCCCACCTCATCCTCGACGCGCCCCTGCCCACCCAAAGCGGGTCAATCCATTTTGGGCAACTGTTGCAGAAGTCGCCAGCAGCGCTTTCCACGTTCTGCATCGCGGCCAACGCGTCGCGGGCTCGCGACACAAGGGGTCAAGCAGCGGCCGGCCCCGTCATCATGATCACAATCAACACAACGCTCTCGCGCTTCCCCAAGCTCGCAACTGGTCGCAATGCAATGGCAACAAACTTTCTTGCTGACGAAGCCATGCTCGGCGACGTTGATGCTGGTCGGCCATCCACAGCGCGGCGACGCGCCATCGCTTGCCTGTCGACCAGCTCGTCCGTGCCTCCACCTCGACGTGAGCAGGCCCAGCTCGCACCACGGCGCGTTCGCGCCCACTCGCGCGCCACGATGTCCTGAATGGCGTGTTGCTGCCGCGCTCGTTGCGTTGCTCGTCGCAAATGACACGACCGCGCGCTTCCTCCACTTCCATCGCTATCGCTCGTTCCCCGCATCCGTCGTCGCTTTGGACAGGCCTCGGGTGGTCCCGGCACGGCGGCCTGGGGGCATTGTAGCTTGGGACGGGAATCGCGTCCATGTCCCACCAACCCAATGGATGGCGACGAGAAGTGCGGGGAGGCGGTGGCACCCGGGTTGTGGGGCAGCGCGCACTTGTCGCTCATTTTTGGCCCGTCGGGGCGCGGCAGGAAGCTTCTTCGCCACCATGGACAGGCAACCAGGCCCGTCGCGCCCTCGGTCGAATGCAGGGGACATGGTGGATTGCCGGAATCGCTCCTTGCCCTCGAAAGCGCATTGATACACTCGCTCGAGTTACCGCGACTGCGCACCCCTTGTTCTTCAGGGGCGATTGGTGTCGTACAAGGACTGCGCCTCACACGACGTGCTACACCACCTGTTGCGCAGCGCACGCGCGGCCGGCAAGCGCGGAGCGACGACGACGTGGCCACGCCCGCGTGTCCGTGTGCGACGCGCTCGAAACACTGGGTGCTGCCGGCAGGCCGCCAAATATTTAATGGGTCGACGCCCCCTTCCCCCCTGCATTGTGCCTCATTTATTTCCAACGACAGTGCTCCCACGGACGACCTGGTTGTCGACGTGCCCCGCCGCGACCGACTCTTGCCCGGCGACGACGACGGGCCGACGAGTGCATTTCCGCTGCGTCCAACGGGGCCATCGCTGACCAAGCCCGTGACGCGCGACGCACTTACCGTCGACGACCGCTGCTGCCCGCTCGCTCTCTCGCTCTCGATTTCAAGGGGCCCGCGCTCTCCACCCTCTCCGCGCCCTGCTGCGCCACTCTATTCTCGCCAACCGCGACCCAACAACCACGACAACCACGACGACCATGACCGTGTTTAACGAGAGCGAGGTCAACTCGCTGTCGCTCGCCTCGCGCGTGTCCGGGACCCTGTCGCTCATCTCGACGCTCGCGATTCTCGGGGACCATCTGTACAACCGTATCCGCGGCGCGCCGGCCACCTCGAGCTCGCGCATTATCTTGTGGTGGACCATGTGCGACCTGATCGTGACCCCGTTCCTGGTTCTCGGTCGCGACTTCGTTCCTGAGCCGCACGACGCGCTGTCGCCGAGCGTATGGTGCAAGGCACAGGGCGTCGTCATCAACTTTGCGTATATCGCGTCGGCGTGCTGGGCGATGCTCATGGCGGCCACGTCCTACTTGGCCGTGTGCTGGAAATGGTCGTTGCGCGATATCGTCCGATACGAGCGCACTTGGTTCCACGCGTTTGCGTGGGGGCTCCCGCTGATCATGACGGTCGTGCCGATTTTCACGGCACCGATCACGCGCAACTCGTTGGTCACGCACGCGCCGGCCGCGCTCTGGGGGGACGCGATTTATTACTGGTACGTACGCGCGCGGATCTGGTTTCGAATCAGAGACGGTGCCTTGAGGGCTTTTCTGACGCGTGCTCTCTACGCACTCCTCGCAGCTGGATTTCCAACGGGTGGGCACCATACCGCATGGTTCGTAACTTGGTCGAAAGTCTGGGATGCCAGTCCTCAACGCTCATGCCCGCTCATGCGCGCCGGTTAGTACTTTTTCTACAACGCCATCATCGGGTGCTTTATCCTCAACCTGATCATGTACGTGCGTGTGGGCATGGAAATCTGGCGCGTTTTCAACGAGTACGTTTGTTTCCCATCCTGCTCCCGTTGTTGTTCGTTGATGCACGGCGCTGACTTACATCCTCTTCGCATCTCACCAGAGCCAACACCATGGGCAAGGTGAGCTCCACGCCGCACACACGGTTCCACGCGCGGTACCGGTTCGCCATCAAGTGCTCCATGTACCTCGCCGTCTTTGTGCTCGTCTACGGATTCGCGCTGGCCAACCGCGTCGAGACGCTCGTCAACCCGGACAACCCGCTATTTGCCCTTGCCATGCTGCACGGCATCATGTTCCCGCTCAAGGGTACGCACAACCCACCCTCCTCCACCGCTTATCTATCCTTTGAGCTCACTTGATCCCGTCTGATATAGGCACGCTCAACGCCCTCGTCTACTTCTCGAGCCACCTCATGGCGCGCGTCGGCGGCATCCTCTACCACTCCGGCGACTCGACCGACGGCTCGTCCGGCCAAAAGACGGGCACCTCTGCATCCGCCTCGCATTCGGCCTCGCACTCGCGCATGGAGTTTGGGCTCTCGTCACGCACGGGCAACGTCCCGCTCACCGGCTCGATCGCGTCGCAGACACCACGACCGCCGGCATCGCCCGCGCCAATGCGGTGGCCCGAGAGCGATATCAAGTCGGCGGGCGGGAATTATGCCGCGCCCGTGCCCACGTTTGAGAAGCCACGGCCGACTTACGGCTCCGCGAGCCCGGCGCCACCGGGTGGGGATGGGAGCGGGCAGGGTGGACGCGGCGGGGCTGGGGGCGCACCGCAGAGGCCGATGTACTTTTGAATGAGAGGGGAGAGGAGGAGGATGGGCGGTCGTGACGGCCGCCGCGTGGCTTTTCTGTGATTTAGTTTTTGCCGGGCTGGCCCCACATCGTTATTTTTCGTTGGCCACGGGCACGGGATACAATGTACATGCTTATAGAATCCGTTGGCAGTGCCATCTTGGTTTGGTTGGATGTGGACAAGCAGGGCCACGCCACGCTCGTTTGGGCATGTCGGCTGTAAGAGAGGGTTATAATGAAGGACCCGGGCGGGAACCCTTGTGCCTGGCTAACTTCGGTTTGCCAAATCTGCGCCGGTCCTTCTCCTTTGCGCAATACTTGTCGTCCTCGACTCGTCCCATCACGCGCACGAGACTGCCTGCGACGTCCAGACGCTCGCCCGCGACGTCCTCCTCCCGCTGCTCGCCCCTTCCTCCACAGCGGCACTTTGCGCCGATTCTGGCGGCCAAGCCGCCCGTATTTAGTTACCGCTGGGTCCACTGGGGTAACATCCTTGGCAGCGAGGCGTACCTGCGCGGTAGTGTGGCGCAACGCGCGCTCACCTCAGCGTGGCACCCTTGCCTCGCGCGCGTACACGGTTTGCACGCTCGGCGTAAACACAATGCTCTGGCGTGGAACTGCCACGCGTCGCGACGCGTCGCCTCGCCTTCTTGATGTTCCACAAAACCACGCCCCCTTGTTGCGCAGGTCGGCTTCGCGGCCTGGGCGGAGCCGAAGGCGCTGTGAGGCAACGTGGCATCGTGGCATCGAGGCCGAAATCAACCCGAATCAACCGACCATCGCCGGCATCCGCTTCACGCTCCCTTGTTGAAGGAAGGCCGGTTGCCGAGGACCCATGACAAGAAGAGGAAATCAATGGTCCGGGGCGGGCCGACGCCCCCCCTTTGCCGTGCATGACGGTTCCGTCGTGCACGGCAAGTCCGGCAGGCGACAGGACGGCGACGTGGCGATGCTGGACGAATAAGTTCATCGACCGGACGGGCCGACGCCAGCGCCGCCGCTGCTCCTTGAAGAAGAGATCCAGACGCGCGCGCTGGGGAGGTCGAAACTCTTCATCTCTTCCCTTCCTGCTCAATAGTTCTCTCTCGCGAACTGTGCCCCGCCAATCTACGCCACGCCACCGTCGTTTCCCGTCGCGTTCGACTTTGTGGCAAGCCTCTCCACCCTTGTTCGCGAACCGCATCGCCACTTGAACCCCGCCGACCGCGACCGCGACTGCGACCGCGACCGCACCTGCGATCATGGGCGTCTTCAACGAGGACGAAGTGAGCGCGCTGGCGCTTGCCGCGCGCATCACCGGGACGCTCTCGTTCGTGTGCACACTCACGATCCTCGGCGACCACCTCTACCGCCGTTCGCGTGGCGCGCCGTCGACGTCGAGCTCGCGCATCATCTTCTGGTGGACCATGTGCGACCTGATTGCGACGCCGCTGCTCGTCTTGGGCCGCGACTTTGTTCCGGCCACGCACGAGGAAATCCCGAGCCCGTGGTGCCAGGCGCAAGGGTTCTTGATGAATTACTCGTACTTGGCGTCGGTGTTTTGGGCCATGTTCATGGCGGCCACATCCTACCTGGCCGTCTGCTGGCGCTGGTCGCTGCACGATATCGTCAAGGCCGAGCGCTGGTTTCATTTGGTTTCGTGGATTATCCCGATGATCTTGACACTCGTGCCGATGTTCACGGCGACACCCGAGCGCAATGCGACCGCGACGGGCCACCCGGCGCCGTTGTGGGGCGACGCGATTTATTACTGGTGCGTGCCGAATCGGGATCTGGGCTCGTTGCTCGCACGCACGGTCGCGCTGACGCAGTCGCTTTGCGTGCAATTCTAGCTGGATCTCGGACGCGTGGGCGCAATATCGCGTGGTACGTCACTACTCGGCAGTTCATCGACTTGTCCAAAACGCAATATTCGCGCTTACAATTCCTCGCCGCCCTGATAGTACTTTTTCTACAACCCGGTCATGGTCTGCTTCTTCCTCAACGTCGTCATGTACCTGCTCGTCGTCAAGGAAATCTGGCGCGTCTTCCACGAGTACGTTGGAATCTCGCTTTACCAACGCGACCGCACACGCGCCGATCCTAACTCTCGCGCATCCTCAGAGCCAACTCGATGGGCAAAGTGAGCGCTTCGCCCAGCGCGCGATTCCACGCGCGGTACCGGTTCGCCATCAAGTGTGCCATGTACCTCGGCGTGTTCGTTCTCGTCTACGGATTCGCGCTCGCGAACCGGCTCGAGTCCATGCTGAACCCGGACGACCCGCTGTTTGCGCTCGCGATGCTGCACGGCATTTTGTTCCCGCTCAAGGGTACGCCTCCTACGACTCTCCGCCCCACATGTGTTTCCTCCACTGACGCTGATTCTCCCGACTTGATAGGCACGCTCAACGCCCTCGTCTACTTCTCGTCGCACATCATGGCGCGTGCCGGCGGCGTCCTCTACCACTCGGGCGACTCGACCGACGGGTCTTCTGGCCGCACGGGCACAGGCACGGCGTCGGCGTCGGCGTCGCGGTCGCGCGCCGAGTTCGGGCTCGCGTCGCGCACGGGCACGGTTCCCGTCGGGTCGGTTGCGTCACAGACGCCAGCCCGACCACCGGCGTCGCCGGCGGTCGTGCCGCGGTGGCCTGAGAGCGATAATAAGAGCGCTGTCGCGCCGCCGCAGGTCCCGCCGTTTGAGAAGCCACGGCCGACGTATGGTGCGCCGGGTGTGGGTGGCGGGCAGACGCAAGGGAATGGGCAGCAGGGCGGGCGAGGGGGTGCTGGCGGGGCGCCGCAGCGGCCGATGTATTTTTGAGTAACGGGTGGGTGGAGAGTATTGAGTGCGTCCTTGCCGGTCTGGAGCAACGAGTTGTGTGGTGGTTCGCCACGGCTTGGTATAGAATCCATTGACAAATAGATGCTGCCGCAAGGACCAGTCGTGCACAATCTGCAGTGCCGCTCCTGACGCGGAAAAAACTGGTTGCTCGCGGGGACCTCGATTTTTGATGAGATGGCGGTCCTCGCTGAAGGCATTCAGCCAACCCGGCAAGCATTCCCAGTTTGCGCGCGGTGGAGTCTGGAAATTGATCGCCAGATGCCGAGAGAACCCAGCCGACAAACACGTCTCGCGGTGTCTCGCGACCGCTTGCTTGCTGATCCTCTAACGCGCTTCGGCACGGAACTCGAAGAAAAATGGACCCGCGGGTGCGTGCAGATACCGCAGCGCTCTGGAACCAGCGTTAGCAAGGGACCAATTTACCTGGCTGTATGTCACAATTTTTCCCTGTTCCGACGTCCACAAACAAGAAGAGCATCTGACCTCGATTATTTGTGCTGACTGTTGCTGCGGGCGCCGCCTTTTCCCTTCTCCAACACCACTACGTGGTCGTTGGCAAACAGCCCCCAGTGCAATAAACTCGCCGACGCAACTTGCTGCAGAATGTTTGTCACATCATGATGACGACTTTCGAGCAAGGCGGCGGCCGCGTCTTGGGAGAGCCATGAGCAACCGCAGAGGTTTCTGTCATTGTGCGCGTGGTGTTCAACAGGGCCCAAGGAACAGCCAGCCACTTGAATCGTCTTGGGCCCATCAGCATCGCGGCATGGCTCGACCTTTCGCGATGGCCATCCGGTGTGCTGCTTTCGATGATGTCGGTGCGAGGCCATTCTCGCAGGCTGCGCGCTCGTCATCTCTCGTTGCGGCATCGGCGTCGCACAAGTCGCGTCCACCTGTTGGATTCTTTTCAAAAGTCGTCGGCCCTCTCGAGGCCGGCCGACATGGAGTGGTTGCGAAGGACACTCGACATTTTTTCCGCGAAGTGGAGCGCGCGAAAGTGACGCCGCGAAAATCAGCAGCAGGTCGCACGCTCGCAGTCACTCGCTCGGTGCGTTGGCGTTTCGCCTCCAGTACGCGCTGGCTTTGCCCATGAGGGTCGCCACGGATTGGCAGGATAGACCGAATCGAACCATGGCACGGCATGGCACGCGCTCTGCGCGTACGTTCCGCCCAACCCCCGCACGCCTCAGGGTTACGCCGTCGACGCCCCAGTCTCGTGTGGTGTCGCACAAGAGCGCGCCTTCAGGTCGCTCGGCACCACCTACCCGTCGTTGGGCAGCCTCATTACGACTGCCCAGGCCACGTCGCCTCTGGACCGTTGCACAAGTGCATATGGCATACAGACTGAATCACCCGGCCGGCGGCGCGCCGACCGCGGTCCGTATAAGTCTCCCGTCGCCCCCGCTGTCGGTGCGCGGTATACCTTCAACGACCCACCACCTCGGACCTGCGTCCGGACGGCCGTGCATCAATCGAATCGGCCCCACGCGCACCTGTCCCGAGCTGGTGTCCGCGCACCGCCGTAACCCGACCGCTGCTCGGCGTCCCACCCGCTCCCCCCACCCGCGTCAACGCGCCACACGCCACGACGCGCTCTTGACCCTTTCTTCGACTCGACACGACGCCCACCAATCCCACCCGTCCTTTACCATGACCGCATTCACCGAGTCCGAGGTGCATGCCATGGCCCTCGCGGCGCAAATCTCTGGTGTCGTCTCGCTGCTGTCCACACTGGCCATTCTCGGCGACTACTTGTACCGCCGATCCAAGGGCACCGCCGCCACGTCGAGCTCGCGCATCATTCTCTGGTGGACGCTCACCGACTTGATGTCGGCGCCCGGCATGATTGTGAGCCGCGCATTCATTCCGGCGGCCGGTGAATTGCCAAGCGCGCTGTGCCAGTTCCAGGGCGTGATCACGCCGTTTGCCTACCTCTCGTCGGCGTTTTGGGCCATGCTCATGGCCGCCACGTCCTACCTCGCTGTCTGCTGGCGCTGGTCGCTGCGCGATATCGTCAAGATGGAAAAGACCTGGTTTCACGTCTTTGCGTGGGGCGTGCCGCTCGCGCTGACCATTATGCCCATCTTCATCGCAACGGGGAATGCGCCAGTCACGGGCGTGCCGGCACCCTTGTTCGGCGATGCGGTCTACTACTGGTACCTACATCTCTCTTCTCCACCTTCTCACAACATGCTGGCGGTGCGACTGATCAAGGTGTTGGTGTTCGCCATTCTCGTGACGTAGCTGGATCTCGCCCGCGTGGGCGCCGTACCGCATGTACTTCTTCTACATCCCGATCATGGTGTGCTTCTTCCTCAACGTGTTGATGTTTGTACGCGCTGGCGTCGAAATTTTCCGTGTCTTCAACGAGTGCGTTGTTTCCCTGGCCCACGACCACATCATTGATGATGCCCGATGCCTGACGCTCGCATTGCTTCTTCTCGCTTCGCCAGAGCCAATACCATGGGCAAGGTGAGCTCGACCCCGCGTGCGCGATTCCACGCGCGGCACCGGTTCGCGTTCAAGTGCGCCATGTACCTCGGCGTGTTTGTGCTCGTCTACGGGTTCGCGCTCGCCAACCGGCTCGAGGCACTGATCCACCCGGACAAGCCAATTTTCGCGCTCGCTCTGCTCCAGGGCATTCTGCTCCCGCTCAAGGGCGGGCTCAACGCGATCGTCTACTTTTCGAGCCACATCATGGCGCGCGCTGGCGGCGTCCTCTACCACTCGGGCGACTCGACCGACGGGTCCTCGGGCCAGACCGGCGCCAGCGCGTCGGCGTCGCAATCGGCCACGCACTCGCGCGCCGAGTTGGGGCTCGCGTCGCGCACCGGCGCCGGGTCGGCCATGCCGCTGCACGGGTCGGTGCCGTCGTCGACGGGGTACTTGCGCAACGGCGGCGCCGTGCCGCCCGCATCGCCGGTTGTCGCGCGGTGGCCCGAGAGCGACGTTAAGAATGGGCCGATGGGCGGCGGGTTCGATAAGCCGCCGCGGCCAACCTATAACGGGCCGCAGTCGCCGACGACCGGCAGTGGACGAGGCCCACAGTCGGGGCAGCGCGACCCGCCGACATATTGGTGAGCGACAGAGCTGTCTGATTTTTTGTTGATGTGTGTTCATTTTTGGAATTTTGGCTGCAGGTGAGTCGCGTCGGCTGGCTGCATAGGCTTTGATTTTTTGAGCCAGATCATGGCTTCGCTCTGGATTTGGAAGAGAAATCCATTTGTACATATTCTCTTCATTGGCATGTTTTGGCTTGCATTCACTTTGATGGCAGCCATTATGCTGCCCACGCGGCCCCACCGCGAGGATTCGTCAGGCCCGACGGATCCGAGCAGCAAAACACATTGCTTTGTACTTCCGCGAGGAGCAAGTTTAGAGGTTTGGGCGCGAGGACCTGCGAGGACCCGCGCGGACCAAGCCATAGCATATACGAAGGTGGCCCACGCATCGGCTGGTGGCCCATGCGCGTCGGTCGCGGACAGCGGTGGTTGTGGCTAAGTTGGCCCACGCCTCCCACGCGTCGCCCCGCCCTTGCCCACAAAGCGTTAGATACGGCTCGCAACGCTGTGGTCAGATCATGGCACGCGTGGGCACTCCGACCCCACCCGCTGGTCAAAAACGGGTCCCAGCGAACAAGCGGCGGCAGTTCCCCTGGCGGTGGGTTCGGCATGAGCGCTGTGCGCGCGCGGCGTGAATGCTGATCGTGTGGACAAAAAAGCCGGAAAGTGAGGCTCATGACTCTCGCCAACAGTTCTCGAACCGTCACCTCGGCGTTGAAAACAGGACGCGACTCTCCTCAAGTGACCGTTCCGCACGCAGGGAGGAAGAGGGACCAGCAGATCAACAGACGCGCAAGAACAGCTGCGGGCGTTTGACCACAGCCTTGCGCGCGAACGCGCCCACGCGTGCCCCGGCCCAGCACCTGGGTGAGACTCATTGCCCTGCAGTAGCTGCGGACGGGCTGATAGGAGCAAGCTGGAGCAGACTGTGGGGCCTTGTCTTCCCTGTTCCATGGGGGCGAAGTGAGGGTGGGTGAGCGACCTTGCCGGTTAAGCCTTTTGCTTGTATAAAAGCTGCGCCAGCCGTCATTGGTGCTTCTTGTTATACTTTCCACGCGGTTGGTCTGGGGTGCCGGTCTGCCTCCTGTCGCTGTCCCATTTTCCTCAGCTGCAATCGCTTGCCCATTGGCCTCTTTGAATTCGCCGCTCTCAGCATCACCGACGCTGTGTTTCATGGGCATGGTCCAACCCGAAGTTCTCTTGATCCAAATCACCCAACGCTCTGACGCTCAGGATGCGTCTCTTCTCGCGTCCGCGCCCCCCAACGAGACGCGGCCCAGCACGCCTACTGGATCCATCGATGACCCGTGTTCCGATGCTGTCGCGGCCTGGCACCCGCTCGCCAAGGACATCGAGATTGAGTGTAAGGACGAGTTCGATGAACAAGGCAATGACGCCGACGAGCTGCGTGTACCAGAGGCTGTGCGCGGCAAGGAGCGGTCAGCCATGTTCCGGGTCGCTTGGCTCGGATTCGGTGCGTATTTCGAAGCGGCAACGGCGATTCCAGACTTGAATTTCTAACAATTCGCCACGGATCTTGTTATTATTTCGACCACAGGGTTCCTGTGCATCTTGACGGTGCTCTACCCGGACCAAGGATTCAACTCGCTCGCAACGATGTACATTTGCTTCACGATTGGCAGCCTTCTTGCGCCCCTTTTCACGGCCCGATTTCCACCCTGGATCATTTTTGTCACCTCGGGTTGCTTTTACGTGTTGTTTGACGCGTCGCTGAACTGGGGTGTCGTTCCCATGTTCATCTTTTCCGCTACGATCGGACTCTCGGCTGGTGCGTCTCTCCTTTGCTATTATCGTGACCAAATGTATTATGCACTCACTCTCCACCACTTTTCAGGGCCATTGTGGGTCGCCGAGGGCTCGTACGTGACGGCGACGGCCAAGGCGTCGGGCGTGCCAATTGGCAAGCTCACAAGCATTTTTATGACGTTCAACACGGTCAACATGACCGCCGGTAACGTGATCTCGCTGACCCTGCAGCGACTCGGCGTGTCGCGCGCGACCATGTTGTACGTGATGGCCGGCATTTCAGGGTTCGGATCGCTGTGCCTCGCGTTTGTTCCGACCCTGCCACGCTTGGTGGCCCTGGCTTCAGCTCCCGCCCAGACTCAGACGTCGCTCTTGACCAAGATCAAGGCGATTGGCAAGCTCTTGATGCGCCGGCCCATGGCGGCGCTCATCCCGCTCATCCTCTGGAATGGTGCCGTCAACACGCTTGCGTTTGCCAACTTTCCGTCGTTTTTACCCGCTGCACTGCTCGATACGCGACCCGAGACGCTGCCGCTCATGTTCATCGCGTACGGTGCTTTTGCCGCGCTCGGGTCGCCGCTGTTCGGTCGCGTGTACGACCGCGCCGGTTTGCGGCCGCTCATGGTACTGATGACGCTCATCGCGGCGGCCGTGTTCACCATGACCTACCTCGTCATTCTCCACCTGCCGACGCTGCTGCCTCAGCGCGCCGACGGCACAATTGACGTGGACGCGCACTACGGCACGATTGTCGTGATTCTGATCCTCGCGGGCGGGTTTCTCGGCGCGCTCGACTCGATCACAACCGGCACGATGAATTTCGTGCAGTCGGCGTGGTTTCCGGACGGTGACGAGACGGCGACGGCGTTTGCTGCGTCACGCGTCGTCATGTGCACTGGGTTTGTGCTGCTCGCACTCGTGTCGAACACGGGCGTCTGGCAAGTCGTGCTCGCGCTCAACCACGCGCTGATGGCTGTGACGCTCGCATGCATGTCCTGGCTCGTTTGGTGCACGCCGTACGGACTCGCGCCGAGCGAGATGCACAATGTGCTGTAGAGCAAGGCGACGGCGGTCGCGACCGACAACGAGATTGAGATAGATGGCGTGGGCCCCATGGAGACCGCTACGAAGTCGCCAGTGATGCTGCCTTGCGCGCTGTGCTGGCCGTACGAAGACGACGCGCCGCAGATGGCTGTCGCTGGAGTAGGCAATAGTAAGAGCGAATAAAAGGATATTTTTGGAAATGCGCTTGAGTGACGCTGCTCAAAAATGCTGGTCGAAATTGACTGATGTGACAGGCAGGCAGCGAGCCACCGAAATCTACCCACGATTGCAACTCGACCGGCCGACCAGCATCGTCGAAAAATCAAACAACATTGGCCCTGGACATTGATTTTGAAGACTTTTACCACCTTCTCCGCCCGGAATTTGCCTGTAACATATTTGGGAGAAATGGAGCCTTGAGTCCCACAGATCATGTGTACAAGGACTTCGAGTCCTTGGGTTGGCGGCCGTCCTGCAATGCTTGGGCTCTCTTCTCCACCCGCTCACGATGTGATAGTTGCACGAATGGTCATGTTTGTGTTCGCCGTTCATTCAAGCATAGCTGTTGGACCCCCTGCGACATGCCGGCCCTTCTGCAAGTGTTTTCTCCACTCCATGTTCGATGGTGTGCTTCTTCCTCAACGTGGTCAAAATTTTTGCACGCCAACAAATGGAGGTCGGCGCCAGGTCGGCGCAAAAGAAGAGATGTTGAACGCGCGTCCGGATGTTGACATCCTAATCCCATTTGTTCCACTTGCAGTCCAAATGCGGCTTCTGGTGAAACCGGCGGAGAGCTCGGCATTGATCGTTGGGCGTTTGATAGAGGCGTTGATCTTCGGACGCGCTAATAATACTCGCATGGGATCGGAGTGGCTCGTGTGAGGCTCATGAACCGCCAACGGTTCTCGAACCGCCACCCCGGCCCGCCATCCACCATTGCAACAGGAAATGATCCAGCTGTTGAATTTGACTTCTTCCCCTTGTGGCAGGGTGAACGTGGCGGATGAGTGCAACAATGGCCCATGACGAGCGCCCCAGCCGGCACCTGAGCGAGACTCATCGCCATGTTATGCTGCGGCCGGGCCGAAATTGTCGCCGACTGGGGGCCCTTGTTTGGCCTTGTCCGCTGGAATCTGCGAGGATCCCTGAGCTCTCTGTCGACGATTTGGTCTTGCATCGAGGCGAACATGGGGCGGGTGGACGGGCGACCTTGCTGGCCTCCTTGGTGAGAAGCTGCTCCTATAAAGATACCGACGCTCCGCCAATTCTTGTTCTTGTTCGTTCAACGTCGAGGTCAAGTGTCGAAACTGTTCTGATCACCGTCCAATTGCAACCACTCGCCCGTTGGCCAATTCGAATTCGCCCTGCCATCGACGGGCATGGTCCAAACCGACGTTCCTTTGATCCAAACCACCCAACGCAACGATACACTTGGCTCAGTCCTCGCGTCTGCGTCGCCCATCGAGACGCGGCCCAATTCGCCCAATGGATCCGTCGATGGCCCGTTTTCCAACACCACTGCGCCCTGGCACCCGCTCGCCAAAGATACCGAGGTTGAGGCGCACAAGGATAAGATCGAAGAGTGTGGAAATGAGGTCGAGTCGCTTGCGCCCGAGGTGACGCGCGCCAAGGAGCGGTCGGCCATGCTTCGCGTCGCCTGGCTTGGATTCGGTGCGCAACAACAACATCAGCGCTCCAAACTGAAGTGGATTGGTGTCTAACGTCTCTCCATGTTGTTTTTCCATTGCCGAAAGGGTTCTTGTGCATTTTGACGGCCATCAACGTCGCGTCCACGAACGTGACGGTTCTCTACCCGGACCAAGGCTTCAACTCGCTCGCAACGCTCTACTTTTGCTTTATCATTGGCAGCTTGCTCGCGCCCATCTTCACGGCCCGCTTCCCACCCTGGCTCATTTTCATCGCCGCGGGCTGCTTTTACACTGTGTTTGACGCGTCGCTGAACTGGGGTGTTGTCCCGATGTTCATCTTTTCGGCCCTGATCGGGATTGCTGCCGGTACGCTTAGTTTTGTCTCGACCATGCTTATTCGTGCAATTCGCTGACCATCCACCATTCTCCACCACTTTTTAGGGCCACTGTGGGTCGCAGAGGGTTCGTACGTGACGGCGACGGCCAAGGCGTCGGGCGTGCCCATTGGCAAGCTCACCAGCATCTTCCTGACATTTTTCACGGCCAACATGACCGTCGGCAACGTGATCTCGCTGGCCCTGCAGCGACTCGGCGTGTCGCGCGCGACCATGTTGTACGTGATGGCCGGCATTTCAGGGCTCGGGTCGCTGTGCCTCGCGTTTGTTCCGACGCCGCCGCGGTCGGCTACCCTGGCATCGGCGTCCGCCGCGGCCGAGACGTCGCTCTTGACCAAGGTTAAGGCAATTGGCAAGCTCCTGACGCGTCGGCCCATGGCTGCGCTCATTCCGCTCATCCTGTGGAACGGCGCCGTCAACACGCTAGCATTCGCCAACTTCCCGACGTTCCTACCCGACGCACTGCTCGATGCACGGCCCGAAACTCTGCCGCTCATGTTCATCGCGTACGGCGCGTTTGCCGCGCTCGGGTCACCCCTATTCGGCCGCGCATACGACCGCGCGGGCCTGCGTCCGCTGATGGTGCTGGTCGCGTTGATCTCGACGGCCATGTTTGCTATGACCTATGTCGTCATCTTGTATCTTCCGACGCTCCTGCCACTTCGCGCCGACGGGTCGCTCGACGTTGACGCGCACTACGGGACCATTGTCGCGATTTTGGTCCTGGCCGGCGGGTTCCTCGGCGCGCTCGACTCGATCACGACGGGCACGATGAATTTCGTGCAGTCGGCTTGGTTTCCGGACGGCGCCGAGACGGCGACAGCATTTGCCGCGTCGCGCGTCGTTATGTGTTCCGGCTTTGTGCTGCTCGCGCTCGTATCGAACACGGGTGTCTGGCAGGTCGTGCTCGCGCTCAACCACGCGCTGATGGTCGTGACGCTCGCGTGTATGGCATGGCTCATCTGGTGCACCCCGTACGGCCTCGCACCGAGAGAGATGCGCAGTGTACTGCAGAGCATAATGATGGCGGTTGCGACCGAGGACGAGATTGATGGTGCGGGGGACATGGAGACGAAGAAGTCGCCCGTGATGGGGCCGTCCGTGCCGGCATCGCCATACGCGGACGACGCGCCGCTGATGGTGGCTGCTGGTGCCAAGGACGATTGAATACACGTAAAGCGACTGCTTTTTATTTGTTTTCACTCGGGTGACGGGATGGTTCTCCCTCTATACATGCCGGTCGCCAACCCATTTTGCACTGGCAGACGAATGTACACATCTGCTCCGCCCTAGCCAAGCATGGCCGTCGCAACTGATCAACCATCGGGCCTACATAGGTTGATTTTCGAGGACCTCACTCTCTTCTCCACCCGAAATTTCCCCGTAAGGTTGCCGGGAAAAGCCGGCGGTGGCTCCCACAGGGGTCGGCTGGGATGCCAAGGGTTGTCCAAGGGCTGAAACTCCCAATGTTGAGTCGCGACCGGACCGGCATTGTTCTCGGTCATAGCGGTGCGATTAGCGCACGCACTCGCGTGTTCCTTTTCTCTCAGCTGGCGCATGCATGGCTTGCATGCGCGTGCAAACATTTCCCGGCTCGGCGGCGGCGGAGCGAGCGCGGGCGTTGCTATGAATTTGTCGTTTGGCCCATGTTCCGACCGTGACAATCCCCTTCGAGACGCGCGCGCACGCGCACCCCCATGCGGCACCTGAGCGAGACTCATCGCCCCGCTGCTGCGGCAGGCGTCGAGCCGCACTCGCCATTCGCCCGTTTAGCGCCGCCCGTTGTTCCCGTACATGCTATCGCGTCGTCTCGGGCAAAGGGACGCTGTTGTCGCAAACCCCGCCCAATTCCTTGGCGTCCGCGAGCAGAGATATCGTGAGAAGACATTCGAAGACACTCGAAGGTGCTTGGTGATCAGCACATTCCTCCTCGTCCAGCGAATTTGATCTGGCCGTGGACGTGCCCGTATAAAAGCAGCCATTGCCCAGCGGATTTGGGCCTCATCGACTGCTCTCTTGACCATTTCCCTGCCAAGGCCCGTCGTCCTCTCGCGCCGCGCCGCCATCAACCCTTCCGCTTGCCGCAACACCAGAACCGACGGGCATGGTCCAACCCGGGACTCCATTGATCCAGACGACGCAACACTACGACGATCCGCACGACTTATGCCTGCCATCGGCGTCGCCCATCGAGACGCGGCCCAGTTCGCCCGCTGGATCCGTCGAGGGCCCATTCTCTGAGTCTGCAATGGCTGGAGTGTGGCATCCACGGGGCAAGGACGGTGATCTGACGCTCAAGGACGGGGATGTCGAGCATGGCAGCGAGGACGATGCGATTGCGCCAGGGGTGAAGCAAGCACTCGAACGGTCGGCCATGCTTCGTGTCGCATGGCTCGGATTCGGTGCATACTTGTTTTCGATCCTCGCACCGTTGGTTGATGGCACTCGAGCTGTCGGGCAGGTAGAAAAATCCTGATCAAATTCGACTCTGTGTCATCCAGGATTTCTTTGCGTCTTGACGGCCATCAATGTCGTCTCGACTAACGTCACCGTTCTCTATCCTGACCAAGGCTTCAACTCGCTCGCGACCGTCTTCTTTTGCAACATTCTCGGCAGTTTGCTCGCGCCGCTCTTGAACGTTCGGTTTCCTCCGTGGCTTATTTTCCTCGCCGCGGGCGGCCTCTACACGGTGTACGATGCCGCCCTAAACTGGGGCGAGGTGCCCATGTTCGTCTTCTCGGTCCTCATCGGGTTCGCTGGCGGTTCGTTTCACTCATCATTTCTGCACCAACAGCTCTTTTGAGATACGAGGCTCACTCTCCACCCTATTTTCGCGCTGCTAGGGGCGCTGTGGGTCACCGAGGGTTCGTACGTGACAGCGACGGCCAAGGCGTCGGGCGTGCCCATTGGCAAGCTCACCAGCATCTTCCTGACGTTTTTCACGGCCAACATGACCGTCGGCAACGTGATCTCGCTGGCCCTGCAGCGGCTCGGCGTGTCGCGTGCGAACATGCTGTACGTGATGGCGGGCATTTCCGGTTTTGGATCGCTGTGTCTCGCGTTGGTCCCGACCCCACCGCGGTCGGCGGCCATGGCCGCGGTCCAGACGACCGCGGAAACGTCGCTCGTGGCCAAGGTGAAGGCGATTGCCGCGCTGATCACTCGGCGACCCATGGCGGCACTCATCCCGCTGATCCTGTGGAACGGCGCCGTCCAGTCGCTCGCGTTTGCCAACTTCCCGACATTCTTGCCTGCGGCGCTGCTCGAAGCGCGACCCGAAACGCTGCCCATGATGTACATTGCCTATGGCGCGTTTGCCGCGCTCGGGTCGCCGCTGTTCGGCCGCGTCTACGACCGCGCGGGTCTCCCGCCTGTCATGATCCTCATGACGCTCATTGCCACGGCCATGTTCGCCATGACCTACCTCGTGATCTTGTACCTGCCGACGCTCCTGCCGCTTCGCGCCGACGGGTCGCTCGACGTTGACGCGCACTACGGGACCATTGTCGCTATTCTGGTTCTTTCCGGTGGATTCCTCGGCGCGCTCGACTCGATCACGACGGGCACGATGAATTTCGTCCAGTCGGCGTGGTTCCCAGACGGTGCCGAGACGGCGACTGCATTTGCCGCATCGCGCACCGTCATGTGTACCGGGTTCGTCCTGCTCGCGCTCGTCTCGAACATGGGCATTTGGCAAGTCGTCCTCGCGCTCAACCATACGATCATGGTCGCTGCACTGGGGTGCTTGGCGTGGCTTGTCTGGTGCACGCCGTACGGCCTGGCTCCGGCGGAAATGCGGCGCGTGTTGCGGGCCCATGCGGCGGGCGTGGACGACGAGGATGGCGACGAGGACAAGGTGGATGGCGTCTTGTCGGGGCAGCAGGGCAAGAGTCTGGGGCCGGACCGGCGTGGGGAAGACGCGTCGGCGTTGCTTGCTGGCGAATAAAGGAGCTCGCTGGGGCCGTTGGTTCCGAAAAGTCGTGGTTGCTCGAGCAAAATAAAACGAGCATAGAGACAGTTAGAATTAGTTTATTCCACCTGTCGAATTTCCCCGGTATCAACACGGCGTTTGGTGACGATGGTGGGTTCGATGGACAATCCTCTGGCAAGTGGCAACTACGCATTCCACCGAGGCGAGAGCGCCTCCGATTGCAACATCGTGCCTCTTCTGCTCCCTCTCGACAGACCGGCCGACCCGTCGCGAGCGACGGAATGGCTTCTGCTTGCCGCGAAGCGCGCAAAGAGCAGCCTCAAAAGGAGCGCACATCCACTTCACTTCACGCCGCGCTACAGCAAATTTCCGAGCCATTGTTCCCCACCAACGATACGCTCGCAACTTGACGCATTCCATCTCCTGCGGCACAACATGACCCAGACTGTGATCGTTCAACGAGACGAGGGAGAGACGAGGGCGGGCGCCGACCTGCTGCCGCGAGGGAATGCGTCCGAGAACGATGCGACGATGGGAAACAACGCCGCGCCAAGTATCAGCAGCAACTTCTCGGAGCCCGATCGCGCCGCCAAATTCTTGGACAACGCCGTTGAGATCGCTGTCGATGAGTCGGAACTAGCGCGCGGTGATGCCGACGCGCAAGCACTCGTCGCGCCAACACCGACCATGTCCAAGCGGTGGGCCACATTCCAGGTCGTTTGGCTCGGTATCGGTACGACGTCTTTGATCCCTGGACTGATCTTGACCCGCGGCAAGGGGTTTTCCATCGACTGGCCGGACGCTTCAACCAACCACGTCATGCCGCCAACCGCTAGGCTTCTTCCTCATCTTCGTTGCGTTCAACGTGGCCGAAAGCATGATTACGACGCTCTACCCAGCGCAGGGTTTCAACATTCTTGCCGTCATCTACGCGTCCTTCACCGTTGGGTCCCTGGGCGCGTCCTACCTGACCCCTCGCGTCGACGTGCGCATTCTCTTTGTCCTCTCTGGCGCGGCCTACGCGATCTTCATCGCTGCGCTGACTTGGGGTGCCGTCGCCACGTTCATTACCGCGGCGATTGGCGGAGTCAGTGCCGGCATTCTCTGGATTCACCAGGGCGCGCTCGTCACGGTCCAAGCCGCCGCGTCCTCCGTCCCAATCGGCCAGCTGACCGCAGTATTCCTGGTCCTGTTTGAATCGACTACTGTCGTCGGCAACCTCGTTTCGGTCGCGCTCCTGCGCACGGGCGCGTCGCGCACCACCGTCCTGACGATTCTTGCCGTCACCGCTGGCGTTGGTGCCGTATGGCTCGCGTTCCTGCGCCCGCCGAATAACGGGATCGTCGCGGTCCCCGATGCCGGAAGTGACCAGTCGCTCACTGGCAAGATGCGCGCGATGGTGCGCGTCGCGCGCGCGCGGCCCATGGCTGCGGCCCTGCCGCTGATTTTGTGGAACGGCGCTCTCACGACGCTCGCGTTTGCCAATGTTCCGACGTTCATTCCGGCGTCGGTTCTTGCGTCCAACCCAGAAACTCTGCCGCTCATGTTCGTCGCGTTTGGTGCCGCGTCTGCGGTGACCGCGCCCACCGTCGGGAAAGCGTATGACGCATGGGGACTCGCGCCACTTGTCTGGGCGTGCGCTGTCGCCGGTACGCTCGCGTACGGCGCAGCCTACGCGGCGATTTTGGCCGTTCCGCACATCACTGCCAACTACGGCGCGGCGCTCGCGGTGCTAGTCGCGGCCGAAACGCTCATGGGCATCATGGTCGCGGGCACAAACTGCCTGATCAATGTGATCTTGTCGGCGTGGTACCCGGACGGGAGCCTTGCATCGGCCGCGTTCTCGGCGTACCGCGTCGTATTCTGTACTGGTTTTGTGCTACTTGCGCTCGTGAGCAATGCGGGCGCGTGGCAGGCGGTCATGGCGCTGAATCACGGATTGATGCTGGCCGCGGTCGGGTCCCTGGCGCATTTGATCCGCACGACGCGGTTCGGGCTGCGGCCGCGCGATTTGGCGGCGGGTGGGGACGAGTCGGGGCGGCGGAAAGTGGTGGACAGCGAGAGCGGGGTGGAGGAGGAACGGTGGGTCAAGCAGGGTGTGTAGATGGCGTCGGGGGACGCGGCCGGTGGGTGTGGAATGAATAGAACCTCACGCGCGCGTCGTGACATGAACAGCAGCGATACTGGCGTGTATAATTGAGCCGGAACAAACGTGGGCGACGCGTCGGCGTTGCGTGCTGGAGAATAAAGGAGCTATAAGCGTTTCGGGAAGTCTGCGGTGGTCGTCCAAAACAAACGAGCAGAGGGGCAATCGGCATTTTCCTCTTGTCAAATTGCTTCAGCGTCAACACTGCGTTGACGATGGCGGTGCGCGCAGGTGGGCAGTCCTCTGGCAAGTGGCAGCAACTCAGCGATTCCGCCGAGGGAAAGACCCAAACAGTTCCATGTTGTGGTGTCAAGAACAAGTGGATGTGACTACTGGCTGGTGAGAAATCGAGAGAGGCTTTGGAATCATTCCATTTGCAACTGTCCGTGTCGCTTCTGTTCCCACGGCAGCACTGGCACTGGCCGACCTGTTACTCGTGAACGACGAAAGGTTTGCTTCCGTGTATGTCTCGAAGTGTAAAGGGTATCCTCAAAACGAGCTCGCACGCCCGCTCTCTCCTTCATCTTGTCCAGTTAAACGAGTGCACGCGCTGCCAAGGGTCTTCAAGTACTCTTTGCTCAACAACTCGACGCATTCCAACTCCAGCAGCAGAACATGACTAGACCTTTGACCAGTCAATACGAGGACGCGGCGCGCGGGCGCCACGCTACTGTCACGCGTACATGCACCCAATCGCGACGCGACGATGCAGACTAGCAGCGATGCGACAAATATCAGCGACGCGACTCGGAGTCCAATTGCGTGGTCATCTTACCGATTGGCGCTCTCGAGATCGCGGTCTGTGAGCCGGAACCAACGCCTGTTGATGCCGTCGCACAAGCACTCTGAGCACCGACCATGTCCAAGCGGTGGGCCACATTCCAGGTCGTTTGGCTCGGCATCGGTGCGACGCTTCTAATCCCTCCGCTGATGGAAAGGGGACTCATTTCGCCGACCAGCACGCACAGCAATCCACGACACGTCACCCATCCGTTCCCAGGCTTCTTCCTCATCCTTGTCGCGTTCAACGTGACCGAAAGCATGATCACGACGCTCTGCCCTTCCCAAGGCTTCAACAGTCTCGCTACCATCTATACATCCTTCATGCTCGGGTCCATGGGCGCTTCATATCTCACCCCGCGTGTCGACGTGCGCATCTTATTCGTCCTCTCCGGCGCAGCCTATGCCATCTTCATCGCCGCGTTGACATGGGTCGTCTTCGCGACCTGCATGCTCGCGGCAATTTACGGCCTCAGCGGCGGGATCCTGTGGATCCACCAAGGCGCGCTTGTCACGGTCCAAGCCGCGGAATCCAACATGCCCACTGGCCAACTGACCGCCATTTTCCTGGTTTTCTACGAAACGACCACCATTGTCGGGAACCTCATCTCGTTTGCGCTCCTGCGGTCAGGCATGTCGCGGTCCACCGTCCTGTCCATTCTCGCTATCATCGCCGGCGTCGGCACCTCATGGCTCGCACTCCTGCGGCCGCCGAATCACGGCATCGTTGCGGTACCCGACGCCGGGAGCGACCAGTCGCTGACGAACAAGATGCGCACGATGGTGCGCGTCGCGCGCGCAAGGCCCATGGCCGCCGCGTTGCTACTGATCCTGTGGAACAGCGCGCTCTTGACGCTCGCGTTCGCGAACGTGCCGACGTTTATCCTGCCCTCGGTCCTCGAGTCCAACCCAGAAACCCCTGCCGCTCATGCTCGTCGCGTTTGGGATCGCGTCGGCGGTCACCGCGCCCGCCGTCGGAACAGCGTACGACGCATGGGGTCTCGCGCCGCTCGTCTGGACGCTCGCGCACGGCGCGGCGTACGCGGCCATTTTGGACGTACCGCACATCACGAGCAACTACGGCGCGGCGCTCGCGGTGCTAGTCGCGGCCGAAACGTTCATGGGGGTCATGGTCGCGGGCACAAACTGCCTGATCAACGTGATCTTGTCAGCGTGGTACCTGGAAGGTGCAGCGGCGGCAGCGACGTTCTCCTGCTCTGTGTCAGGTTTGTCCTGCTCGCGCTCGTGAGCAACGCGGGCGCGTGGCAGGCGGTCATGGCGCTGAACCACGGTCTGATGCTGGCCGCGGTCGGGTGCCTGGTGCATTTGATCCGCACGACGCGGTTCGGGCGCCGGCCGCGCGATTTGGCGGTGGAGGTGGGTGCGGACGAGACGGCGCCGCGGAAAGTGGTGGACGGCGAGGATGGCGCGGAGAGAGACCGGTTGGTCACAGAGAGCGTGTAGGCAGTGCATTTGCGCAGCGAGGAGGAAGAGGAGGACAAAAGTGCAATGAAGCAAAACTGGCGTGTATATTTGATCGATCTTGCCCTGGCCGGCAGCGCTACGAGGCCGCCGGCACCGCGACCTGGAATTCGACGAGCCGCGCGAGCCGTAACTGCGACTCGGCCGCGACGCGCGTGACGTGCGCGAGCAACGTCCACGGCTCGACAGCCGCGCCGAGAAAGTGTACTTGCACGTCGCGCGCGCCATTCGGGGGAATCTGGGCGAGCGTCACAACCGGGTTCCCGAGCACGCGGAACCGCGCGTCCGGCATGACCTGCAGCAGCATACTCTGCGGCGCGTCGGCGCGGTTATGTGCGGTCAGCGTGACAACCTGCACGTGCGGCGTCGCGGGCGCGCAGTGCACGGCAGCGAGCGTCACGTCGAGCGACTGTTGCCAGAGGACGGGAACATGCTCGGGCGAGAACTCGAGCGCGCCGAGGTCGAGCACGCCGTGATGGCCGTCCTTCTACACACACCCGCAAACCATCGTGAGCAATCGCGATCGCGTTCACCGTCCAGGAAACAAACGCACCGACTCCCACGTCGCCTGGACATGCTCGAGCACGTGCTCCTTCAACCAAAAACACATCGTTCTTTCACGCCAATCTGCGCGCACCTGGCCGTGCTTGGTCAAGACAAACTGTTTCGCCTTGAGCGCCGGAATCTGTTTCCCCAGCTCAGCCTCATTCCACGCACACCGTGGCACGCGCACGACACACCGCGCCGTCGCGTGCGGCGCGACCTCGACCATCTCCCCACCACTCCACTTCACCTCCACCGTCGCGCCATGCGCATTGCGCACATCTACGTGCAATAGCGCCACATTCGCCGCGTCCGGAGCCAGGGTCGCATCAACGCCGACCACGGCCACACCCAAAGCAACGGTCACGTCGAGCGCTGTCGCGAGCCGGCGGCGGAACGGCGAGCTCGCCGCGCCGTACGCGACGTGCACAGTGACGCGCGTGGTCCCCGCCTTACCGAACGCGACGAGGGGCACGTCGAACAAAGACCCCGGCGCGATTGGCTTCTCCAAATCAACGACTCCCGCACCGTCAGCGACCGCCAGGACCCCGTGGTCGAGGTCGTACCGATCCGCGCGGTGCACGGCGGCGGCGTCGGCCTCATCCAGCCCCGTATCAGGAGCACGGTCCTCGACAAACCGCACGTCGAGTGCGGTCACCGGCAACGTACCGACGTTCTGCAATTGCAGGGTCAATTGAGTCTGCTGGCCCTCGAGCAGCGTCAGGCACTTGTGCGCGGCGCCGACGGCGCGCACGCGGACGACGGGCATTGCATCGACGACCGTCCACTCGAGCTTGTCCCCGATTTCCGCGGTCGGAGCCGCCGCGGGACTCCGGAGAATTTCCACGGCCGTCTGCTTGATCCGTGGCTGCGCTGCGGGGACACCGGACGCGAGCGTACACTGCTCGACGACACCGAAAATCCGGAACTCGCATCCGAGAATGTGGAGCGTGCCGGCCGTAGTCGGGGTCGCGCGCAGATCGACTCGCTGCCCGCCGTGCGCGGGGAGGATCACGGTGCGCGGTTCCGGCTCGATGGCGACAGATTTCGAGGGGTCGACGATCAGGACCATGGATTCGAGCTGAACGGCGAACGAGAAGGGGTTGACGAGATGGCATCGGAACGTGACGGGTTCGCCGGCAGCGAGGTGCACGGGGCCCGACGTTTTCTTGGTGAAGGCCGAGTAGAGGAAGGGGTCTTTGGCCGCAGCGGAGGTTGGTTGCGCGGGTTGCTTGTGCGGAAGGAGCGATGGTGGAGGGCTACGGTGAGGGCGGGCTTCGTGAGTAAATCGCAAAAGGCCACGAATCACGAACGGATCGATCCACGATGGAGAAAACGTACGGCACGAGCTCGAGCTTCTTCAAGAACGCAAACTGTCGCATCGGTTTCGCGCCCTCGAGCGGGTGCGCGGCCTTGGCCGACCGCTGCAGCCGGGCGACCATATCGAGCATCCCGTCGACCGACAGCATCCGCTGCAATTTCTGGAAACACTTGACCATGAGCACCGTCAACGACGCCGCGTCGTCGACGGCCTCGGCCAACTGCACGCACAAGTCGAGCACGACCGTCTGCAACACGTCCCACCCGAGCGGTTCCTGTGCGAGCAGGCCGTACAGGAACGCCAGCTTTTCCATGAGCTGGAATTGGGTCGATGGCGCCACGTGCGTGACGGCCGCGGTCGTGACGATTGCGACGAGCACGCGCACGGCAAGAACGAGCGCGAGCGCCTGCTTCCGCGGGTACCCGAGCTGCGCAAACTGGCCCGCCGCGCGGACGTACAGCGCGAGCTGAGTCCGCACACCGGCGGCACCGACGTGCGCGACCGCTGCCGTCACGAGCGCGGCTGCGTCGAGCGACGGGCGGTTCAAGTCGGCCATCATGGCCGCGAGCCGGAGGCCTAACTCGGCCGAGAGGAGCGGCGCCTCGGCGCGGTCGTAGTGTGCAATAATGTCGCGGAACTTGGCCTCGACATTGACCACGTCCGCGACTTTCAGCCACTCCTTGACGGCGGGCGGCAAGCTTTCGAGTTTCGCGGCCGCACCGGGCAGGACTTCACGCAATGCGAGCATCGCCGCGTAGAGACCCTCCATCGCCGACGCGAGCCAGAGCAGGTCGGTCGTGGTTTTGGCCGCGTCCATGGCCTCAAGGTACTTGTCGATGGCCGCGGGCAATTTTCCTGCGAGGAACAACAGGTCGGCGACGAGTTTGGCGGCACGCCCGGGCGCGCGTTTCTTGAGTCGCGCTTCCTGGGTTACGAGAAGGCTGGCCGAGGTCGGTTGGAAGACGGGCATGCCCGCGGGCGAGGCCGGCATCAGGGTCGCCGGCGCGGAGCCGTTGCCGAGCGTCAGGTCGGCATTGGTCGGGACGCCGTCAAAGGCGAGCGCGAGCGGTGGGGGTGAGTGGATAACCGAGCGCACTTCGATGGCCGACGCCTATTCGACTGAGCGGTCAGACCTGGCACCCAGGAACCGTGATCGGCACGCTTCCAGACAACACTACGAACCATATCCTGGAACTCGACAAGCAGCTGCGTGGCCATGTCGTGCACGAGCAGCACGAGTTCCTGGTGATCGCCGAGCGGGACTAAGCGGACCGCATCAGGCAGCGCGCCGCCGTTGGGCGGTGGGGCCAGGGCAATGCATCGGTGCACGAGCGCGCCTGGGAACTTGGGCACGATGTTATTCTGGAACGTGGCAACGCACTCGGCGACCGACGCGTCGGATGCGGCGTGCTCCTCGCCGTGCAGAATGCCCACCACCTAGTGTCGTTCCGCTGGTGAGAGCAGATCATCAATTTGGTGGGGCTTGTCGGAGACACGCACCACGAGCACCGCGCGCGAAGCATGAAACTCGTCGAGGATCGCATTCTCGTCGTCGTGTTCCGTGACCACGTCGAGACGAAGTACGCCTGCGGGGAAGGTTGGGCCGGCAAACTCGGCGCGCTGCACGAGGTTGGCGTCGGGCGTGAGCGCGCTTAGAGGCACGGCAGCAGCGGCGACTTGCAGGTCGTTGACGGCGTCGTGGAAGGTCTTGCGCTTGATGCGGCCGACGGGCGCGGCGAGCACGCGCACCGAGCACCGGTCGAGGTAGAGGTGGTCCATTGGCGATGCCATTTGTCGTGGGTGCTGGCGCTGGACGTAGTGCTGGAGCTGGTACTGCTGATGCAGATTGTATTGATCGTGTCGAGCCCGCCCCAGGCGGTCTCCGCAGCGTATAGTCGCTTCTTGCAGCGGGTCTTGGTCGCGGTGCAAGGGCGCCGCCGTCGTCGCCGTCGCCGCGGTTGTGCCGGCCACGGCTTCGTTCTGTTGGCGATGGTGGCGCCAGTGGGCGTTCGAACAGGCAGCCGAGTCTTCAGCACGGCACACGTGAACGCGCGTCCAAGCGTCGCTGCCACGGCCAAGTCATTCGATCCCCACCCTTCAATAACCGTTGATCATGGCTGCCCAGCGCGAACTTCGAAATGCGGCCGACAACCAACAACTCCAATCGGCCAACTGTACTCATCATTTCTTACAGCAACGGCGCGCTACGAACACTCTCCACCTTCCGTTCGGCCATCAATGCACGCGACCCCGCTGCATCGCCACCAACCCCTCACCGACCTTCAGCTCCACCATGCACCACTCCAAATGCTTTGCCATCCCCTTGCCCACCGCCAGCTCCCGCTCCAGATGATGCGGGCCAGAGATCGAGTGATCGAATCGCACCAGCTGGAACGACGCCGGGTGAAGCGTCTGAGTGTTCGCCGCGCCCACGTGAGCTCCGGATCAAGCCACGGCCACGTCGATCGTGGCAACGGTCCGCCAACCGACCGCACCAGCGCCCTCGTCGAGCTTCAGCCAACCCCCTCTGCTCTTGTCGTGGCCCCACCCAGCAGTCGCGCGACCGTGCCTCGCGACGACGACGACGCGGCCAGACGTGCTGACTCGCACGCGCAACTCCCCGCACTGTGCCGTGCGCCCGCCGCGCTCGAGACTGCTGCAAGCGCCGCGCCTCCGATCTCGCGCAGGGACCCCCAACGGCCACCATGGTGCCCGCGCCCAGCCCCGCACCGGGCAGCACAAGAGCCGCCGCGCTCGACGCTGCTGCCGACGCTGCCGCCGCCGCCGAGCGCGTTGCACTGATCCAGCACCATGTCCTGGCCGTGCTTGCGCACATGCGCCGGTCGGCCAAGTTCCGGTCCTTTGACCCGGCCACCTTCTCGCTGACGCCCTCGCCGTTTGCGCACGACGCACACGGCGCCGGCCACGCGGCATGGGCCGACCTGACGCTGCCGCCTGCACCCGCTGCGTCAGCGACCGACGCGGAGCGCGACGCGTACTTGGATCGCTGCGCTGCGCTGTTCCATTGGGTCGGCGACGCGGCGGCCACGGCCTCGGCGGTTGGATTATCGACAGCAAGCGACGACGTACGCGTCTCCGCGTCGAGCCCGGCCGAGTCGGCTGTGTCGGACCGCGACGACGCGGTGTCGACCGACGAGTTGGCCGCGACCACGACGGATCCGAACGCTGGTGCGCTGTCTCTTCCTGTGCGGCGCGCACGCATGCTCAAACGCTGACCACGACCGAGTTTTCGCTAGCACCGGCAACGATCCATCTCCACGACTCCAGCGAAACCGAGGCCGACGAAGATGACGACGACGAGTCAGCCAAGAACCCGACCCCAGTGCCGTCCCCCTCAGCTTCGCCGCGCACCGCAACCGTGACCACCTCGTCCTCCATGGCCTCTCTGTCCCCGTCCACCGACCACGCGCCACTGCGCGCGTCGGCGACGCAAACCAACGTGGCCCTACCCGCGCACGTCCTGCTACAGGGCTTCGAAGAGTTGCTGAAGCGACTTGCGACCATCACGACCCTCGCAGACCTCGCCACCCGAGTCCCGCCGCTCTTCATGGTGACCCCCTTCCTGCGCGTGATCCAGTCTGGCGACACGACCGCGCTCATCACCGGCGCGGCGCTCGCCTCAGTCCACGCCTTCTGGCTTGACGGCCTGCTGTGGGCCAAGGCGCGGCGCGACCGGCGGCAAGTGCTCGCCCTGATCGTGCACACCGTCGCACACGCGCGGTTCGAAGCCTCGAGTTCCGCGACCGGCGACGACGTGGTCCTCTACCGCGTGCTCGCCCTCGTGCAAGACCTCGTCCGGGACCCGACCTGGGCGGCATGCCTGACCGACGAAGCCGTCTGCGAACTCGTGGAAATGGCCGTCGCTGTATGGATGCTGCCGCGCGTGGCCGAACCTGTGCGCCGGCTCGCCGCCAGCGTTCTGCACCATCTCGTCCGGGTCGTATTCGCCGCGCCGACTACACCGCATACTCGTGCACCGTCGGTCGCGTGCCAGCTAGAAATCGTGCGAGTTCTCGCGGCGATTCTCGCGGGCGACCCTCACCCGGCATCCGAGTCGCTGCTCATCCTGGCCATGTCGCTCGTACAGCACCTCGTACCCGTCGCGCACGACGCGGCTGTCCGAGAGGCGTTTCGCGCGCACTTGATGCGGCACACGCTCGCGTGGGTTGCGCGCGGGACGCCTTCCTCCGCCGACGCTTCCGATCTTGACGCCGACCCGCTCGTCGTCGACCGTTCGCTCGGTGTCGGACTTGACGCGCCCGCGTCGTCGCGCGCGACCCCGACCGACGCGCGCCCGACCGTCAACGTCGTGGCCATGGCGTGGCGCACGCTGCACGTGCAATGGCAGCACTTGGCGCCGCTCCTCGCACCGGCGCACTACGAGCTCGTGCTCGACCTCGTCCTGCGCGTACCCCGGCGCACCGACCCGTGGGAAGTGCGTGAAGCGCGCGCCGTGTTTCTGCGGCACGTGGCGCACGATGCAAATGTCCTGTGCGCATTGTACCGGCACCTCGATTGTGTGCCGGGCCGTATCGACTTGTTCCAGAACGTGGTCGCTCATTTCGCGAGGATTCTCGAGGACCAGGAGGTGGCGGTCGCGGTCGCCGGGCCCGCGTTGGATTTCGTGCACCATTTGTTGCTAATGCTCGACCGCGCGCCGACGCAGGTGGATGAGGGGTTGCGTGCGCAGAGGGCGCGGAAGTTGGTGCTGAAGCGCGGGCTCGACTTGTTTGCGACGAGTCCCGAAAAGGCGCTCGACTACTTTGTCGCACAAGGGCTGATCCCGGCCGGTAAACCAGCCGACGCGGTAGCTGCGTTCCTGTTCACGTCGCCCGGGATCGACAAGCGCATGGTTGGCGAGTACCTGTCGAAAAAGGACAAGGAGGCCGTGCTCAAGGCCTACATGGTACATTTCGATTTCCGGCACTTGCGCATCGACGAGGCGCTGCGCGTGTTGATGCTCAAGTTCCGCATCGGCGGTGAGTCGCAAATGATCGACCGCGCCATCGACTGTTTTGCCAAGCACTACTTTGCGCAGAACCCGGACCAGGCCGAGATTGCCAACCTCGACGCGGGCCACCTGTTGGCTTTTTCGATCATCATGCTCAACACCGACCAACATAACCGGCAAGTGCGCAACCGCATGGACCTGGACGCGTTTTGCCGCAACTTGCGCGGGCTCAACAACAACAAGGACTTCGATCCGGCGTTTCTGGACGCCATTTTCACGGCGATTCACACCAAGGAGATCAAGGACGTCGAAACGCTCGATGGGAAATGGACCGAGGCGCTCGTGCAACCGCCCGTCGACCTGCACAACGCCGCGGCCCTGCCGGACACGGCGGCCATGATCCAAGACGTTTACGCGACGCTCGTGCAGGCACTGCTGCACTCGCCGGAACCGCGCGCCATGGCGTGTCTGTCGCTCCTCGCACGCGCACACGGGTGCGCCGACGACCTGCTCCTGCAACTGGCCAAACTGAACCAGCTGGCCCCGTTCACGGGCGACCGCAAGGCCGGTACCGGGCTGCACCACGCGCACCTGATCCTGTTTCTCGCGACGGTCGCGCACCAGATGCCGAACTTGTCGGAAACCGCACAGGACGTGGTCGTCGACACCGTCTCGACGCTATTCGTGCACGACTGGCTGCCCGTGGACTGCGCCACGTACGCGGACCCGCTTCGCGGCCGCACCGTGCGGATTCCCGTCGGAACCCCCGGACCGTCGGACCGCGACGTGGCCACGACCGCGGCCGAGCCCACACCCTCGGCGACCCCACCGCCAGGCTCCTCGTCGCCGCAACCGCGCGCGTCGTCGTCGTTGTTCTCGTTCATTTCGTACCTGTCGACGTCATTCACCGCCGCGGAACCGACCGACGACGAGGCCGCGCTGATCCGATCGGTCCTCGCGCGGTGCCAAGTCGGCGAGATCCTGGTCCACGCCGTGTCCCCCGCGCGGTGGCTCGCGGCGGCCGACCGCCGCACGCACCTCGCGTCGTTCTACACCGAGTGCGTCGTCCGGCAAGTCGAGCGCGCTGGCGCGTGGTCGGGGTCCCGCCGAGCCCAGCGACTCGTTGCACTGCTATCGAAGCGCTCACGGCGCGCAGTAACTCCGCTATGGGGCCGCCGCCGCACCAC
>GG745355.1:239756-250990 GCA_000151295.1 Allomyces macrogynus ATCC 38327 | reverse complement strand
GCCGGCCGGGCATCGTCATGGCGGGACCGGGAACGGCGGCGACAGGGAGCAGGCCGGATGCGTGCTGGTGCTGTTGGAAGGGGTCCTGGTGGCGGCCGGCGCGTTGAGCGCGCGGAGCGGGAGTTGCTGCTGCTGCTGTTGCTGCTGTTGCTGCTGTTGCTGCTGCTGCAGCATCATCAGGGGCGGGTAGGATGGCGGCGGCGGCGGTAACGCGGTGGCGACGGCGGCGGGGCCCGCGTTCATGGCGCTTGAAGTGCGTGGGCGGGCAAGTGGGCAAGTGCGGGTCGGGCGCGTGGAAGTGCGGGTCGGGCGCGTGGAAGTGCGGATGCGTGAGCGGGAGCCGAGGGAGTGGGTACCCGGGTGGTGGCTGGCGTTGGCCAGGTCGGCTGGCCGAAGAGGAAGATGGTGGAGGGCCGGAGGTGGGTGGGAGAACGAGAGCCGGCGGGCGCGGGAGACACGCGAACCACGGCGAAACCTCACGACACCGACCGAGTCCGCGGCGAATCCGGCGCCATCTCGCTCGAAACACCGAAACAAACGCGCGTGAGCCATGAGGGTGTTCGGCGTGGATGCGCGTGCCGTGCGGTGAACGCGTGCAGCACACGTGCGCGACCTGCCATCGCTGTCATCCAAGCATGTGCGACGCGTGTCTGGCCCGTCCCGCCGCGTGCCGCAGGTCACGCCGCGCGTTGCCGTGCAGCGGCGGCCCAACGGTGCCCCCCCCCCCCAACCCACCCACCCACACGCACTCCGCCACGACCACCGCCGTCACGCACACGCACACGCACGCGCCCGGGTGGCAGCACACGCACCAGCAGCCGGCCAGCATCCTTTCCACCCAACCGACCTGCTTCACCACCATCGCGGTCGCCCTGCTCGCGCCCAACTGGCGACGCCAAGCTGTCGCTGTCGTTCTCGATCCCACGTCGCTGCCGTGCCGCTCTCCGCGTCCCACCCGCCTGCCCGCGCCCGCCTCGTGCTTGACCGCTGCCCTCGTCGTGCTGCGGCCGCAATCCCGCCTTTCGTCGTCGCCCCAATCCAACACCATGAACATTGGCGAGTGGCTCGCCGGCTCGATCTCGGCTGGTCGGTACCGCCCCGTCCCCCTCCTCGCCGTCGTCTCGCCGCGTCGTGGCGCGCCGTGTCATGCACGCGCCTGGGTACCGCACCGCACCAAACCCGCCGATCTGACGCCGACGCGGCGCGCCGCCTGCCGCGCCAGCTCGGGACCTGGTCCGGGGCTGCAAGCCGGGCGACACTATCCCGCGGCGCCTGGAACGCGTGCGGCGCGTCGCTTGGCAGGGCCACGCGGCCGAAGCGGTGGGGCGTGCACGTCAGTGGCAGCCTGGCCGGAACCCCGCCGATCGGGACGTGACACGCGCCTTGCTGGACCGTGCCGTTCTTCACCGTCGCGTGAGCTGACCACGCCGTGCCGCCCGTCATTCATGTCGAGGCGGCCTGTCGCGCTTTGAGCTGAGCCGGGGCCATGCCATCAGCTCCGACGTGACATGACGCGTGTGCCAAAGCGACGCGTGCACTCGCCCGACTTGACAAGATATCTTCCCATCTCGACACGACTCCACCGCTGACCTCTTCTCTGCTGTACAACCGTGTCTAGACCAGCGCGTCCGTGAAGAGTCGGAGCGCAACTTGGAGGCCGCCTACAACTCGGACTACGTACGCTTCCACCCTGCTCGCTCGCGGACCATACCTCCCGCCTCGAACCGAATCGAACTCAACTGGCTCGATTCTGACCCACTAGACGACCTACATTGGCCTGCTCACCCAAGAACTCGTCAACCCCAACGCGGCTGCGCATGTGCGCACCTCGGCCGGTCTGGCTATCAAGAACGCGCTCACCGGCCAGGTTCGTCACGCTTTTCATAGCACATCCTGTCGTTACTGCGAACCAACGCGCTCATTACGCTGCTTCCCGCGTCTCCCTTGATAGGAAGCCTCAATCAAGGAATCCAAGCACCAGAAATGGCTCGCCGTCGACCCTACGCTGCGCAGGCAGATCAAATCGGCCGTACGTTTTGATTTTTTTTTTGTTTTGCTTTGCTTCTTTTCGTCCGTCTTTTTTGACTCTTTTCTCTTTTTCGTCGTTTCCTTTCCTATTTCGCGTCTTCTTTTTCGCTGTCGTGGAGCAATACAGCTCTTGTTCTCACTTTTCTTGTGCCGGACCGGGTTTTCTAGATACTCGGCAACCTCGACTCGGCTGCGGGTGGACCGACGGCGCAAGTCATTGCTGCCATCGCTGCCATGGACTTGCCGCGCAACGACTGGCCCGAACTCATGCAGCAGCTGCTCGCCAACATGACCTCGGGCACCTCGTCGGAAAACCTCAAGGTGCACTCGATGACCGCTATTGGCTACACGTGCGAACTGATTGTGCGTACTTTCTGGCCTTGCTGGCACGGCGATGGTGGCTCTACTCGCAAGACACATGCTGACGCCTTCACACTCTAGGACGCGTCCATTCTCGCGACGCAGTCGGACAGCATCCTGACTGCCGTCGTAAACGGCGCGCGCAAGGACGAGCCGTCGGCACGTGTGCGCAAGCAGGCGCTCGACGCGCTGGCCAACTCGCTCGTGTTTGTCAAGGCCAACTTCGAGCGCGAGGCCGAGCGCAACATTATCATGCAGGTTGTGTGCGAGGCGACGCAGGCGCCCGAGGTGCCGGTCCAAATCGCGGCCTACCAGTGCCTGATCAAGATTGTCGACCTCTACTACAAGTACATGGAGCTCTACCTGAAAAAGGCGCTCTACGGCGTGACGATCTTCTCGATGCAGTCGGGCGAGTCGGACGTGGCGCTGCAGGCCATCGAGTTTTGGAACACGGTCTGTGAGCGCGAGTACGACTTGCTCGCACAGGCCGAAGAGGATGCGTACATGGGACGGCCCACGCTCGAGCCCTGCCTGCACTTCACCAAGAACATTCTCAAGGAACTCGTGCCGGTGCTCTTTTGGCTCCTTTCGCAAAAGGACGAGGATGATGACGATGACGACTGGACACCCGCCATGGCCGCGGGTACTTGTCTGTCGCTCGTGGCCCTGACCGTCGGGCACGACATTGTCCCGCACGCGCTGCCGCTGATCGAGGCCAACCTGCGTTCTGTCGAGTGGCGGCAGCGCGAGGCCGCGGTCATGACGTTTGGCGCGATTCTCGAGGGCCCGAACGCGGCCGACCTTGCGCCGCTCGTCAAGCAGGCGCTGCCGTTTTTGCTCGACAACACGGTCGACCTCAACGCGCACGTCAAGGACACGGCCGTCTGGACGCTCGGCCGCGTGTGCGAGTTTATGCTCGACCATCTCGACCACGCCATGCGCGAATCGATTGTCGCTGCCCTCGTCCGCGGGCTCACCGAGTCGCCGCGCATCGCCGCGTCGTGCTGCTGGGCGCTCAACAACTTTGGTGAGCATGCCGTTCACTTGCTCGAACTCGACGAACAGACGGCGCATGCGGTTGCCGCTCTCGTCGAGCCCGCAGTCACGGGGCTCGTCCAGGTGTCGGCCCGCGCGGATAACGCCAACAATGTCCGGTCGGCCGCGTACGTGGCGCTCGGGACCTGGGTCTCGATTGCGACTCCGGACCGCACCGCACTCGTGCTGCGCGTCTGCGAGGAATTGCTGCGCCGGCTCGAGGCCGCGCTCGGCACGCAGTATTCGGCTGCCGCCGCCGACTTGCAGGCCAACCTGTGCCTGGCCCTCGTGCAGACCGTGCGCCGGCTCGGTGCCGACGTGGCCCCCGGTGCCGACCGCGTCATGGACGTGTTGATCCGCGTCGTGACCATGGCGTCGACGTCCAAGGCGGCGGCCGTGCTCGAGGACGCGTGGACGGCCGTTGCCGCGGTCGCCACGGCGCTCGAAAAGGGCTTCATGCGGTTCATGCCGGTCGTTCTCCCGCTGCTCGTCGCTGCCCTCAACAACTACGAAGAGCGCGCCGTGTGCACGGTCGCCGTCGGTGTCGTCGCCGACCTGACGCGTGCGCTCGACGCCGAGTTCCTCACGTTTGCCGACGGGTTCATGGAGGTGCTTGGCAACCTGCTCGTGAACGCCGCGGTCTCGACGACGATCAAGCCGTCGATCATCACGTGCTTTGGCGATATCGCGCTGGCTGTCGGCACGCACTTTGAAAAGTACCTGACGGTCGTCATGGGCGTGCTCGCGCAGGCGATCACCATGGTCAAGGACCCGGCGGCGCCCAACGCCGCGGCGTCGCCCGAGACCGTCGAGTTTATCGAGCTCATGCGCGAGGCCATCGTCGATGCCCTCGTTGGCATTGTCGCCGCGCTCGCGCCCGCGGGCAAGGGCGACCTCCTGATCCCGTACCTCGATGCGATGTGCACCGCCATGCACGCCGCCGCGTCCAACTTGCCGCAGGACCCGGAACATGTCGTGCGCCAGATTGCCGGGCTCCTTGGGGATTTGGCCGCCAATATCGGCGCGCCCGCGCGCATCCCGCTGAGCCAGCCGTGGGTCCCGGAGTTCTTGACGATGGCGGCACGCACGCGGTCGTTTGAGACGGGCACGCGCGAGACGGCCAAGTGGGCGCGCGCGATGGTCAAGGACCTGGCACGCGCCGGGTGAAACGTCGGTGGTGATGGTGCGTGGCGGCGGCGGCGGGGTTTTCGTTCGTGGTTGATTCTTTTTTTTATCTCTCCCGTCCGTTGGACTGCACAGTTCTCCCCTTTCCCTTTCTCTCCTCCTCCCCCTCTCCTCCTCTCGAGATTTCTTGGTATACATTTGTCGGATTTTTTGGTTTGGGCTTGACTGGCGTTTCGCGCGCATTTATATTTTTCTTTCTTCTCGCTTGAAAAATTGGTGCATTGGTCGATTTTTTTACCTTTATTGTGTGTGCTGTTGGCTCTTGGTTTCGTTTGCGTGTTCATTCCCGCCGGTGCGTCCCCAGCACCAGCAAAAACTCGTCTTTCTCGACGCCAACCCGATCGTTTTCGAGCCAATGTGACTGCGCGTCGTCTCTTGATCAAGTGCAGAGGGAAGCGGATCAACTCGGGCGCGCTAATCAACTCGACTGCTCCACAAAATCAGCAACGAAAAGAAAGACGCTATTCCAACCCGCAACCCACGCCCACCCGACTACATATCCCAGCCATCATCGCGCACGACCCCCTTTGCATCTACCGGCACATGGCAATTGCGCGTCGTGTACATGACCTTGGGTTTCCCCTTGACCTCGTCGTACGACCGCCGCGCCTCGTCCTCCGAGACGAAGTGCCGCTCGAGCTGCGCGCGCATCCTCCCGCCGTCCGACCCGCGCACGCGATTGATCGCGAGGTGCTGGTCACGCCGCAGCCGGTAGTACTCCATGACTACATGGTCGGACGCGTCCTCGACGTCGATCGCGTACCGCACCTTCCAGCAGTCGCCGTTGCGCACCGCCGGGTGTGCGTCGGGCTCGACGTTGCGCCCGTTGACCGTCGACGTCGTGTACAGCCGGATGCGCGAGACGCGCGGCGGGTCGAACGTGGACGACACGGGGTCGAGTTTCTCCAAGTTCGCGTCGGCCGGGTCGGCGCCCTCCGGGATCTCCTCGACAAAGATCGACTGGTGCGCGTCCGAGTCGATGGTCACGCGCAGCAGCGGGTGGCCGCCGTGGTGCGCGACGACTTTCTCGAGCACGTCCTGCAGCAGCTGCACGGAAATCGCAAACGACTGGTCGCCCATGGCCGAGCTGCCAAACAGCGAGCTATCCATTTCCTCGAGCGAGATGTACTGGAACCCGAAAATGCGCGCGGTGTTGTGGAACGCGACGAAGATCCCGTCCATTTGGCCAATGCGCACCTGCAGCGAGTACTTGAGGAACGCGGCGCGAATCATGTCGTAGTACTCGCGCTCGAAACTGGCAAACAAGCCGTGCGAGTACCGTAAATGATACCGCGTGTTCTCGGCGTAGTTGTCGGCATCCATTCGGACGGCCAGCGCCGCGCGGGTCTTGAGGTCGAAGGTCTTGCGCGGCAGGCGCGGGTCGATACAGTCGAGTTGCGCGCGCAGCATAAATTTGCCCGTCTTGCCGTAAAAGTAGGTCTCGGGCGGGTGGATGTGGTCGTCCGGTAACGGGTTTTTCGCGAGGTGTTGCGTGAAGTCGGTGCGCGGGCACGTCAGCATGCGTTCCATGGACTTGCCGAGTAAGGACAGGACGGTTTCGCGCTGGTCGATCGACTTGTCGGCGTCGATCGAGTAAACGTAGCCTTTACGCCGTAAGAGAATGGTTGCCGGCGAGCGCGACATTTTGGTGAAGGTTGCGGGCTAGGGTGGAGGAAGGTCAGTTGCGGGAAGCGTGGGGAGGGGCGGGCCGCGCGCGCACGTACCTGCGTGGTAAACTCTTGCGAGAGCCGCGTAATGTCGATCGGCTTGCCGCCGGAGATCATAAAGTACATTTGCGAGAGCGCGCCGGAAATGGACGAGGTCGACGAGAAGAAGGAGCACCCGTGGTCGGCGGCCATATTCGTGAGCGTCTGCAATGAAGTTGGCGGTGAGTGCGAGCGACAGGTTGGGTGGAGAAGGTGGAGCAGCAACGCACCTTGTCGCGCGACGCAATGATAAATGGCGAAAACGAGTCAAAGTTGATGTCTTCGGGCTGCACGATGCGCTGCAGGTACGGGTCAAAGTTATAGATGCCCGTGCGCGGGTCCTGGAGAAAGTGCACGCCGGGGCTACACAGCCGGCCAGCGGGTCAGCTTGTGCTGGATCCAGCGCGCACGGATCACAAACGAGGACGTACTTGAACAGCACGCGGTCGAGCCCATGGTGCAGCTCTGCGACGGGCGCCTGGTCCGGCACTTGCACGGCTACAATTACCACGCCGCGATCAGACCCAAGCACCGCAAAGATAGCAACAAGAACCCAACCAACCCTCGTGCGTGAACGTGCTCGCGTCGACCGTCTTCCAATCCAATGCCATGCCCGACGTCGACTTGATCACTTTACTCCCACCACCACCACCACCACCGCCAGCCTTGCGGTACCTGGCGGCACCCGACTGCTTGAACGATTTCCAGACGTCGCCGTGCGCTGACGGCAGGACAGCCGCGGCCGTCGGACCCGAGGCGGCGGCGGGCTTGCCGCTGTCGCCCGTGTTGCGCTTGGCTGTGGCCTGCTTATTGTACCGCGGCTGCATGGTCTTGGCGAGGACGCGTGTTGACGACAGGTGCCGTATCCCGTAGACAGCGCGGGGCGGCCGCGCGGCGAGGTCCGCGGCGGCGGCACGGAATTGCATGGTTGGCGCGTGAAGTCGGGGTCGAGGTTGACGGCTGCGAGCAGGATCCGGGTGGAGAAGTTGGTGCGTGGTTCTGCGCGCCGGGATCTTGTTTGGGCACGCTTGTCGCGGTCGAATCCAGGCTGGTGGTGTCGCTGGTGGTCACGGTGCCGGAGGAAGCGCTGTGATCGGGTGTATTGGCAGGGATGCGTTGACAGCGTCAGGCGCGCTCGCGTGACGCCGCTCAACCGTGGTCGCGAAGTGGTCGCGATCACGGCTTGGCCTCTCATCGTCTCGTTCGTCGACCCGACGACACTCATTCATTTCGCGCAACGACCACGGCGGCCACGACCATACCCAAGCTCTATCCTTGCCACACGCTGCACACATCATGTCCGACCGCCGCTCATCACGCCGGTCCGCGGCCGGCGGCTCGCGCGCCGAGCAGCTCGCCCGCCTGCGCGAGCTCCGCGACGTCAAGGACGGCGTCACGACGCGCAAGGACCAGTACAAGGTCGACGATTCCGCGACGGCCATTTACGACACGGTCACCGACGACGAGTTCCGCCGCTTGCAACGCGACCGGATGAAGGAGGACGCGTTTGTCGTCGACGACGACGGCGCCGGATACGGCGCCCCGATTGAAAGCTGGGAGGACGGGGACCGGTCCGACCACGAAGACGATAAGGACGATGCTGGTGCGCACCGTTTTTGTTTGACTGGTTGGAATGGACCGGTGCTGATGGGCAAATTTTGGTGCTGCCAGGGTCGCGCCGAAGGACAGCACGCGGGGACAAGACGGCGACGGGAAAGAATTCTGCTGCCGCGGCACCGTCCAAGAAGCGCTCGCGCGAGCAGCACCAGGCCGGGATTGCCGAGGCGTTTTCCAAGGTCGAGCGCAAGGCTGTCAAGGCCCCGTCGGTGCGGTATCTTCGAATCGCATGCCCGGCGCGCGACGATCATCCTCCTCATCGTTCTCCCCTTGATAGGCCGCGTCCGCGCCGAAACCCACGTCCAAGGAGGAGACCGATTTCCTCAGCTCGCTGCTTGCCGAGCTCGAAGACGACGACGCGGGCCACGCCGGTGCATCCTCGTCGTCCACCCCGAGAGCGTCGTCGGCGCGCAAAAGGCCGCGGCTCCTGCCGCCCGTGCCATCCTCCTCCTCGTCCCTCGCCTCGTCCAGCTACCGCGCGTCGGATACGTCGGCGCCGTTCCTTTCGGGCCCACCGCCCGTCGCCATGCCGGGCATGGACGATTTGCTCGCCTCCGCGACGCCCATGGACATTGGCGACGACGCGGCACCCATGGACGTGAAACCGGACCTGGCTATGCTCGATTCGGTGGATTCGGTCCGCGCGGGCGCGAGCACCGACCTGTCGGTGCGCGTGAAAGTCGAATCGGCCGTGATCAACGTCGACGACTCATCCCCGGCTCCGGCACCGGCGGCACCACCACCCGCGACGACGACGGGGCTCGAAGTGAAAGCCATTTCCACGGTCAAACCCAAGGCGCGCGCACGCACCACGATCGACCTGCCAGCATTCGTCGTACCGTCGACGTCCGGCTCGTCTGCGCACCCAAACTCTTCTGCATCCACCGTGACGGGCCCCGTCCCGCCGCACTCGGTGCTCGAGTCCGACGGGTCGCTGCACTTTTACTACATGGACGCGGCCGAGCACCACGGCGTCGTCTACCTGTTTGGCAAGGTGCGGCACGGCGCGTCATTCGTATCGTGCACGTTGGCCGTGGAAAACATTGAACGCAACCTGTTCCTGCTCCCGCGCGAGCGGCGTATGCGGCGCGACGGCACGCACCCAACCGACGAGCTGGTCGCGCCCATGGACGTCTACGCGGAGTTTGACCAGATGCGGCGGCCGCTACGGATCGCCAAGTTTGCCGCCAAGTTTGTCGACCGGAAGTACGCGTTCGAGGTGCCCGACGTGCCGGCCGCTGCGAGCTGGATGAAGATCGCCTACTCGTTCCAGGACCCGCCGCTGCCGTCCGACTTGAAGGGCGAGACATTCTCGCACGTGTTTGGGACCAACACGTCGGCGCTCGAGTTGCTCGTCATCAAGCGCAAGCTCATGGGGCCCGCGTGGCTCGTCGTGCACGACGTGGCCATGCAGGCGCCGGCGTTTTCGTGGGCGAAAGTCGAGGGCACCGTGACCAACCCGAAGAGCATCACCGTCATGAAATCCGGCGGCGCAACGCCCGTCCCACCAGCGCCGCCGCTCACGGTCATGGCGCTGTCGGTCAAGTCGGCGCTCAATGCCAAGGGCCAGCAGGAGGTGCTGACGTTGACGACACAGACCTACTCGCTCGACAACGACGGCACGCAGCAGAACGTGCAGCAGCTCGTGCTCGTGCGCCCGCCGACGCTCGGGACGACGATCCCGCCCGTCGGGCAGGACGTGCGCGTGCACCAGCAGGAGCGCAGTCTGCTGAGCCAGTTTATGGCGACCGTGCAGGTGCAGGACCCGGACGTGCTCCTCGGCCACAATATTGCCGGGTTCGACCTCGAAGTGATCTTGTCCCGGTTCAAGCACCTGAACCTTGGCGGGTGGTCGAAACTCGGCCGGTTGCGGCGCACGCAGTGGCCAAAGGCCACGCAGTTCCGGACGGTCGTCGCCGGCCGGCTCTTGCTCGACACTTACCTCGCCGCCAAGGAATTCATTGGGTCGTCCAAGTCGTACTCGCTCACGCACCTGGCTGCGACCAAGTTGGGCCATAAAAGGCCCGAGTTTGACGTGACGGCCGTGCGGCAGCAGTTTGCAGCGCCGCATCTGTTGCAGCAGTTGCTCGCGTTCACGGTCGAGGACTGCGCGCTCGCCATGGCGCTCATGAAGCACCTGAACGCCATCTCGCTCTACAAGCAACTGACCAATATTTGCGGCAACTTGTGGTCACGCACCATGATTGGCGGGCGTGCCGAGCGCAACGAGTACCTGCTCCTGCACGAGTTTCACGCGAAAAAGTATATCGTGCCCGACAAGCCCGGGTTCGGGCAGCATGGCGGCGGCGGCAAAGGCGGGAACGTGCAGTCGGCGGCACCAGCGCCGCAAGCCGAACCGAATGCCGACATGGACATGGACGAGGCCGGCGAGGACGGTGTCGCTGGGCACGAGCAGGCGGCGGCATCGGGTGGGACCACGACGACGAGCCGCAACAAGCGGCGCAAGCCGCAGTATGCGGGCGGCCTCGTGCTCGAGCCGAAGAAGGGCTTCTACGACAAGTACGTGCTGCTGCTAGATTTCAATTCGCTCTACCCGTCGATCATCCAAGAGTACAACATTTGTTTCACGACGGTCGCGCGCGCCGATGGCGACTCGGCGGTCCCGCCCCTGCCCGACCTGAACGCCGAGTCGGTTCTGCCGCGGCT
Organism: Allomyces macrogynus ATCC 38327; assembly: GCA_000151295.1. Lineage (NCBI taxonomy): Eukaryota > Fungi > Blastocladiomycota > Blastocladiomycetes > Blastocladiales > Blastocladiaceae > Allomyces > Allomyces macrogynus. The sequence goes on along the minus strand of GG745355.1, from coordinate 240,392 downwards.
CATCAAGACACTCGTCGACCGCCGCCGGCAGGTCAAGAGTCTGATGAAGGGCAAGTGCACGCCTGCCGAGCTCGCGCAGTACGATATTCGGCAAATGGCGCTCAAGCTCACGGCGAATTCGATGTACGGGTGCCTCGGGTTCACGTTTGCGCGGTTCTACTGCAAGCCGCTCGCGGCACTGATCACGCAGCAAGGGCGCGAGATTTTGCAAAATACCGTCGACTTGGCGAGCGCCAACCACATGCATGTGATTTACGGCGACACCGACTCGATCATGATTGATACGGGCACCGATGACCTCGCGCAGGTCAAGGCCCTTGGGCGGCAGCTCAAGGACTTGGTCAACAAGCGGTACCGGCAGCTCGAGATTGAAATGGACGGCTTCTTTGAGCGCATGCTGCTGCTCAAGAAGAAAAAGTATGCCGCGCTCAAGGTGGACGAGAACCGCGACGGGTCGCTGGCGCGCAAGCTCGAGACCAAGGGGCTCGACGTGGTGCGCCGCGACTGGTGCGGGCTCAGTCATGTGGTCTCCGAGTACGTGCTCGAGCAGCTGCTCATGCAGCCGATTCCACGCGAGCAGGCCGTCGAGACGATTCACCAGTACCTCGCGACGACGGCCGACCGCGTGCGTGCGAA
>GG745355.1:154766-239656 GCA_000151295.1 Allomyces macrogynus ATCC 38327 | reverse complement strand
CGAGGTCGCCATCGACCAGTTTGTCATCAACAAGGGGCTCACGAAACCGCCGCGCGAGTACACGGATTCGCAGCCGCACGTGACGGTCGCGCTCGCCATGGAGGCGCGCGGGCAGCCCATACATGTCGGCGACACGGTGCCGTACGTGATTTGTGCGCCCGTCCAGGGCACGGCCGAAGCGGCGAGCGGGTCGCAGTCGCTCGCGTCGCGCGCACATCATCCGACCGACCTCGCGCGCGACCCGGCACTCAAGGCCGACGTCGAGTGGTACCTCGCGCACCAAGTCCTGCCGCCCGTGATTCGGCTGTGTGCCGTGATCGAGGGTACCGACCCGGCACGGCTCGCGCACTGTCTCGGACTCGACTACCAAAAGTACTCGATGTCCACGAACGTGTCCGGCCGCGACGACCAGGGCGCCAACGACGACGTGCGCCCGCTCGAGTCGCTGCTGTCCGACGAGGAACGGTTCGCCCAGGCTGACCCTCTGATGCTGCGTTGCCCGCGGTGCGCGGCCAACGCCATGGACCCGGACCACGCGCCGCCGCCATTTGCCGTGCGCGCGCCCGTCGTCGCGATCGACCCGACCGACCCGGCGTTGGGGATGCAAGTCGGGTGGACGTGCCCGCAATGCCGGACCCCCGTCCCCGCACCGAGCGTCGCCGCGCAGGTCCTGCACCAAGTGCGGTCCCATTTATACACGGCCGGGTCGCGGTGGGCGGCGTGCGACGAACCGTCGTGCCAGGCACGCTCGCGCGCGATCCGCGTGTATGGCGGGCGGTGCTGGAACGCACCGGCGTGCCAGGGCAGAGTGCATCTCGTGCACGGGCCGCAGATGCTGAACCGGCAACTCGCGTTTTACGCGTACTTGTTTAATGCGGATCGCGTGCTTGCGCGGAAAGACTCGACCGAGGCCGCACGCGCGTGTGTTACCGGCGCGCAGCATGAGATGCGCCGGATTGGGGAGCAGGTCGCGAGGTACACGCGCGCGAATGCAAGGAACCAGGTGGACTTGGCGAGCTTGTTTGCATTTGTGCGGATTTGAGTGGAAATGGAGGGGAGGCGGGGGGGGGGGGGGGAGGGTCGCGCGGGGGTGGGATTAGATATATATATTCGGCGTTGCGCTTGCACTCGGTCATTTTGGCACTGTTCGGCTCTTGAACAGCCAAAAGAGGTTCTTGAGTTCCATGTTCAATCACTTTCTAAACATGATTTCCGTGCGGTATGGTTGCGGTTGCCCAAAAAGTGCACAGGAGGCAAAGGATATTGCGCGCTGATCAAAACCTGATGGTGCGGAAGGACGGCCATCTCGCATTAGAGAACATCGTACAAACGGTATCGCCAGCCCCGGAGCGCTTCAAAGTGTGCCCCCGCTCTTTCTCTCCCTCTCTCACAACTCGCCAGAACGTCGCGCATCCCAGCACGATGACCATCCAACCTGCATTTGCTCGTCCGCAAACGAACCCCCTCGCGACTTTGCCAGTCCCCATCCTCGGTCGGCTGCTTGTGCTGCTCGACCGGGCAAGCGCACAGGCGATGGGCGCTGCGAGCCGGGCTCTTGCTTGGTACCTGCACTCGCCATGCCACGCGCTGCTGCAAGTCTGGGTTGCGTTCATGCGCGCCGGCTTTCCAACGCTCACGACGTCCCACATGGCCCCTGGTTTCCCGTTCAAGTGCAACGACCACATTGCCTACCAGTTTTGGCCATGGCCATTGAACGCGAAGATGCTGCCCTGCTCGACGAGTTGCTCGCTCAGCACCAACCGCATCAGCACCCGAGCTACAAGTTGTCCCGACAATTGCCCGACCTGCTTCGTTTGCCGCTCGAGTCGCCGAACCGCGCGCGCATGGCTTTGGCTCTCTTGCAGCACGCGACCGTGGACGAATGGGATTGGCTCGACTTGACGACACGCCCAGTTATTACGCTGCTCAACGACATGGTGCGTCAAGTGCTTGGCGACCCCGAAGTGACGGACCAGAGCGGTCTGAGCATCCCGGTGTACGCTCTTAGCACGGCCATTCCTTGATGCCAAGGCGCAGGACGTGGACGCGGGCAAGCATTCTGGTTCTGGTCGTCTGTGGCGGCTGATGCCCAAGTTGGCGGCTGTGGCATTCGACCTTCGCCTCGACGAGATTCCACCCTCCTGGTCGACGTTGCCCTGCTCGACGCCGTTCGCACGGGCGACAGCGCAGCTATTATCACCATCATGTCAACCACGCGTGCAGCAGTAAGTCCAGCACCGGTTCCGCTTTTCGCGCTTAGAGTGGAGCGGATGGACTTGCGGCGTGCGTGGGTCCCTGTCATGCTCACCACCACTGGGTACTCTGATCGCGCACGTGTTTTGCTGGACCAAGTCATCTGGGACGTTACGACTCCTGCAACCTGGTCGACGGTTGTTTCCCTGGCCCTGCGCGAGCAGTAAATCGAACTGGCCGCGTACCTGTGCGTGCACCGCCCTGGTGACGTGCTCGACATGGAATGGTGGGACGTGGATGTGTGCGCTGTTCCAGTTTGCTGCGGTACTGCCATGAACCGACAGTCATTCAATTGATGCTCACCCATCCGTCGCTCCGAGGCCATCTGGCGGATCATTATAATGGATTGCTCGCGATTGTACGGGCAGAGGGACTGGAGCGGATGGCGCGGATGCTACAATGTGATGCACAGGTGCAGGCGTTGGAGAGCAATCCGTCGTAGATGCGGACGTATTTGGCGCTTGTACGCCGCGAGCGGGAAACGGGTGCAATGAGGGCGTGGCAAGAGCATTGGGACCGTCTTCGGGTTGTTGAGAGTCTTGATGAGGTGGATTGGTCGCAGTTTGCAATCACGTTGTGCGTCTGCGCTCGCGGAACCGCGTCAGTTCACGCGCAGATAAATCTCGCTCCAGATCCGTGGTGGTCGGTAGTGCCCTTTCTCTCGACCGCTGTCTCTCAACCACTCTCTCTCTCAACCACTTTCTCTCTGGCACCCATTTTTCCTGTTCTGCACCAAGCCGGTGGTCAGACCGATCATCTTTCGACGTTTGGCGCGTTCACCAGCAACCTTGAGCGGTACCCGCGCGACCCTTAACCACTGCACGCGCTCAAATCATGGATCAAGTTGCAGGGCAAGCCGTGTCCCACAACCCGCCCAAGATGAGCGTGCAACCCAATGTGACGGCGACTACCACGCCTGCGATGGGCCCAGTCACCATTGGGAATCTCCCTACCGACGTGCAACATTTGATCGTTTACCAGATTCTTGCCAGCAGCTGCGGGGACGTTCCGAACGGGTTTGTGCAGGTGCACTCTCCCACTGCATCAACAATTCTCGCGCTCCGCCGTGTGAACCGCGAGTGGCAAGCTGCAGTGGATGTCGTGCTCCCTGGCTGGCATGCTGTTCACGATCTTTTTGTGGAAATTCCTTTGCAGCAACCCACGACAAACAGGACGAACCGCAAGGGCCCACATGTTTGGCACAAGACAGTTCTGGCCCCATTGCCGCGTTTTGAAAGTAATCGCATCCATTCGCTCTCACTTACAGCCACCCAGCGCTCGCTCATTAACATCTATCGTCCTGATCGGAGACGTCCTTTCGCTGATGTCGAACGTGTCCTAAACATGGACCTGTCACGAATCACTGCGTGGTCACCCACAATTGCACAAGTGATCCTCAATTCACCCATCTTGTGGCACGCAGCTGCAGTTGTGCCTGCACTCTTCGCGTGGAGCACAACATTGACAAGCCTCTCGCTGACAGTCACGCCTGATTGGAACCAAGCAGCAGCAGGACTCGAGCTCCCTTTTCTGCGCCAACTCGACATCACCATCAATAGAGCCTCGTGGAGACGGCACCCCAATCTTCATTTGGAAACGCTGCCATTGGCGCAATGGTTACAGTCGCTGCAGGTAAACTTGGAGGGCGTGGTCCGGCCTGAGGCCATTGCACAATACGCAAGAACGCTGCGCTCTTTGATTGTTATGGCCATTCCGACAGCAGAGTCTGAACCAACCAAGTTACCATGGCGTACGCTGAAGTGCTACAGGGGCTCGCCACAAGCCTTTTTCCACCTCATGGCTGGTCATTTGGAGATGGCATCCCTCACGTGCCTTGAGCTGCGATCCCCAACCAAATATGCTCCACCAATGCAGGTTATTGACGGCAAGCCCCAGATCTCGCTGCCAAACCTGACTGTCCTGTCTGCAGATGTTGCCGTGGTTTCTCATCTCAGCTACTGTCTGGTCTTGCCACAACTTGCCCGTGCTGAAATCAATCTTGGCACTCCAACATGGCGGGAGGCTGTTCCGGACCTGCCGTGGCCATCCATTACAAACCTGATACTCTCTCAACAACTGTCAATTCGTCACTCTGACTACCCCGTCCTGATCTGTGGTGCCATGCTTGATGCACTGACAAAACTTGTGACGCTCACACTGCCGCAAACTGATGTTGTGTGGGTCAACAACATTTCTCCAAAGTTGTCGAGTGTCACGCATCTTAAAGCGTCGGCAAAAACGCTCTCGCGCTTTGCGGACTATGCTCTGCCAGCGCTTGAGCGCGTCACGACCACTGACAAGGTTCCGTTGCCATTGTGTTCCCTACCTGCAGCGTGCATGCAGACGCTCTGGCAGGTGGATGCACCAGTACTTCATCTGTACCTCGCCACCTTTCTGGCGCACATGCCATCGCTTGAGCGACTCACCGTGAAGGGTATTGAGCCGTTCCTTGACGTTCTACCGCTTTCCGAGTGGCGGCTCACTTATGTGCAGGGCAACCCAGTCTGGTCGGCAGTGCCAGCGATCGAGTTCAGTTTCTGGCTTGTGGACAAGTTGATCATTGAGGTGGGCGCCGTCGCCGACGCCAAACGTATGGCCGTCGAGATTGAAAATATGGCGCGTTGGTGTGCCAAAGGCGTGCGACTCGATTGGGAGACAGATTGGCCTGGTGCTCGCACGGAGAACAAGCTCGTGTTAGACGTGCATGTGTTGCCGGCAGCAGCTGACGTCGTGTGGCAGCACATTGAGAAAATGGTCCAAGTGCTGCTGGCGGATGGGATTGATGCTCGGGTCCTCGGAGCTGTGACAAGTGCCCTTGACAGCGCAGCTGGGGCGCTTTCACATGTAGTCTCTTGAATTTATATCTTTTTGTTTGTCGTGCTCTGCAGCAGCAGGTGGGAAAAATGAAGATTTTCGTTGCCTTCTGTTGTCATTCATCTCGGTAGCTTAGCCTTGGTACTGAACCGGCCCAGCGACGACGACGATTGCTCAAGAGTGAAGGGAAAAACTAGAATGCATTTGCATGGATTCCGACACGAACCAACAATACAGCGGCAGCAGCAAAAATGGCAAATGCGGCAGCAACGCAAGCAATGGGCAGCGGGCAGGAGAGCAATGGATCGATGGAGGTGGTGAGAATGGATGAGGACAAACACTTAGATCAACGGAAACTGAAAAACGAGAATGGTTGGCGGGCAAAAATGACGGTTCGATGAAAATGAGGGAAGAATGCGGCTCGCCCAGCGCGAGCGACCGACGAGGATGGATGAGAGGGGAGAGGAGAGAAGGAGGCAATCAACACTTGTCCGTCATGGTTGCGCGAGCGGTGAGGACTGAAGGAGCGTTGCACCATTACTGGGCCTGCATGACACGACGCAACGAGAGCCGCGAGCGTCGCGGTCGCGTTGAGCCCGTGAAGAACGCCTTGAATGCTCGAGCGAGATCAACGATCCGCAGCTTAGAACAGGGCAGCAACAGCCGCGACAATCGGTACCGAGACGGCCATGATCGAGGCAATCACCGACGTGGCCCCATTGTCGCCACCGTCCTTCGGGTTCTTTGACGACGACGACCCACCGGCCGACTCGTCCGTGGTGGTCCCCGACGAGGTGCCCTTGATCGTCGACTTGGGCGCGTTATTGGCGCCCGACGCCGACGTCGGCGGCACGATCGTGGGCTTGAACTCCTTGGTGTCGCGCGAGTCCTCGGTCGCGCACTTGACCTCGACCCAATCAATGTACATCTTCTTAACGTCGCCGCGCTTCGACGCGTCGTTGCACCACTCCGTCGGGCCCAGCGCCCACTTGGTCGTGCCGGGCGGCTGGTTGCAGCCACCGTCCCAGACCGAGAAGTAGACGCGCGCAATCGCCGTCGGGAACTCGTTCTTGACGTCGGCGGGCGTCATGGTGCGAATCGTGTTGCCATCGACCTGCCACTTGATGCGTTCCGGCGACCAGTCAATCGTGTAGACGTGGTACTCGTTGGTCGTCGACTGGCCGGCGGGGAGCAGGTACTGCTTGCCGCGAGTATAGTCAATGTTGCCGTTCCAGTACGAGTTGGTCTGGACCTCCGTCGCGTTGGCGCCAATAAACTCCCAATCAATCTCGTCGCCGACCTTGTCAGAGATATCCGTCTTGGTGATAAACGACGAGACGACACCGGGACCCGACGCCGTCTTGATCCGCGCCGAAACGGTGCCGTACTGCATCCAGCGCACCGACGGGATCGTCGCACCCTGACCACGGCCGAGCTTGTCGTTCCACTTGAGCGAGAGGACCAGGTTACCGTTCTCGACCTCGGCATAGTCGGCGCCGGGGAACTCGCGCCAGAAATGCACGGCGTCCGGGTCGCCCGTGTAGTTGTACTTGTCGATCAGGGACGCCGGCGAGTTGAAGTCTTCGCGGAACGACTTGCACATGGGGCGCGGCGTGCACATCTTGTTGTAGGACGAGTCCTTGTCACAGCCCTCGGATTCCATGCAGCCCCACGCCTGGTTCGCACAGAAGGCTAGCGGAACGGAAAGACGGCGGCAAAGAGTGTGAGCGGACATGGAACGCGGCGGCGCGGTAGAAATCGTTGACGGCAAAGTGCGTACCGCCATTGGCCGACGGCACACAGCACGGCGACCACTTGTCGCACGCCTTGGAGCAGAGACCGGCCTCGGCCGCGGGCGTCATGGCCGCGAGCACCAGGACGGTGGCCGCAGCGACCACGGCGGCCAGCGAAAGCGACGGCGCGCGCATGGTGAACGGTTTGGGTGTTGGGTAGTTGATCACGCAGGAATAGGCCAGTCGGGTCGGTCGGTCTGGGTATCGACGTTGCGCAAATCGTTGGGTGGTTGGTGGGTTGGTTGAGGAGATGGCGACGGGGCCGGCGTCGGCGCTTATAAACGAGCGAGAGGAGGACAGTGGTTGTCCTTGGTCGAGATCGTTGTCGTCGTCGGCAAAGTGGAGATCACAGAGTTCCGCAGCTGGAACAGGGGCGGTGCCGCAAAATGATTAACCTGCAAAAAGCTCGTTTCGAAGTCTGCAAAGCAGGGCCGTTTGGCGGCGCAAGCTTGGTGCACGGCTTCACCGTTCTTGCCGCAACCAGGCGGTTTCTGCCAGCAAACCTCGGCGGCGAGCCGCTTCCCGCAAACCTAAACCCCTGCCTTTGCATCCTTCCAATAATCAACCGGCGTGACGCATCCTTGATCTCATTTTGCGTGTCCTGGGGCCCATGGATAACGAAGTGGCTCGTCGTTGTCGGGCCTGGCAAGCGGGCGACAGAGGCTCACCACAGGGCCGCGGTGAGCGAAAGGAACGGGCGAAACAACACGAAACGACACGAACCATTGGTTGTTCGTTTACGAGCGCGCCTGTCGTGACGCCAAGCCCGTCAAGACGGCTCGGCATCCACACCAAGGGCCGGCGGTCGGACCCTCACTGCGCCGGCTCATGCAATTCACTCAAGGGCCATGGGCCAAGCAGCAAGTGGAGAGGCTTGGCGGCGCGGGTCTGGCGCATGTGCATGAAGGACCGTACGTGGTTTCTTGACCGGGACGGCGGCCGCAACCGCTCCGGCGGAGGTGTTCGGGACCCGTCTCGCCTAATGATGGGATGGACGCGTGGACGCGTCCTAGCCAACCACTTCCTTCCAGACCGTATACTCGCTCGCGAGCTCGGCGAGATGAATCAGAATGACGACGATGCCTGCCAGCGAGCGACACGGACCGTTCGCGACGTGCACCAAAAATCTCGGCTCTATGTACAAACACCGACACGCATCGCGGTACACCCATTCGCGTCCTCGGCACCAGCGCGCCTGCTCGCGCGATCTCCGGCACAGCTCACTCGAGGTTGTCAAAGTCCTCGGGGATCTCAAACTGCCTGCGGAATTCGGCCGGCTCAAGGTTGTAGTTGTTGCTGCAGTAGCTCTGCATCGTAAAGATATTGTCGGTCCATCGGTTGGCCGCGTCGCGGCACACGTCGGCCTGCTGCAGCATCAGCTTGTGCGATTCCGGGTCCGAGTCGCGGTACTGGTCGAGCTCGGCCGTGAGCTGTGCCTTGCGCTGCTGCTCGTTGGCGAGTCGCGTGAGGAGGTCGGCCCGCTCGTCCTGGTTTATGGGCAGAGGGTCAGAAGCAGGTCGTGGGCGGTGTTGGTGAGATCGGGTGGAGAGGACAAACCGTGTCTTCGCGCACCGACCGTGCCGCGTCGAGGTCGTGTACGAGCGCGTCGTGCCGCGCCTGCAGCTGCTCGACTTCAGTCGTCAGCGCGTCGAGGCGCGTGCGTTTCTTAATGAAAACAGGTGAGGTGAGACGCGGCGCGCGCTCCGGGATATCGAGCGATGCAAAATGAGACGCACCGCCTTGGCGGCCTGGCTTGGAAATGACCAGTAGTAGTTGGACGAGCCGATCTTTTCGCACTGGACGAGTCCGTCATCGACGAGCGCCTGGACCACGTCCTTGACCGACTGTGCGACTAAGGTGGTCGAGCGGATTCAGGGTGAGACACCATTCGAGTCGAACGGGCCAAACATGGCGGCGACGCGCGCGCGTACCGACACCCTTGAGCTTGGGCGCAAGCTTCTCAATGTCCTTGAGCTGGTATACGTCTTTCTGAAGGTCGGAGGCGGCAACGCGTGAGCATCTTGCGCACAGTCTCTCTCTCGCTATCGGCGCTCGAGCATGATGACGGTGATACCAACCGACTCGTGGAAAATCTCAAGCACGCGCTTCCGCTTGTCCTCGGCCGAGACGCCCTTGGCCTGTGCAATGGTTCCATGGCCGGCAATTGCTCGAGCGCGTCAGCAACCATGGATCAGCACGTTGCACGACATGCGCGCCTATCGCCTTGATGTAAGTTGATGCTGACCATGATGGAAGATCTGGAAATTCGTCGATGAAGTCGCGGTTGCAGCGAGTCGTTGAAGCAGTCTTCGTCGCAGCTGTCGTGTCGGATTGCACCAGTCGGGCGTGCGGGTGCTGGTGATAGATCGTGAGCGGCTCGTTGCTACGAGTGCCGTGCCGTGCTCGTGGTGCAGGTCGTCGACGATGAGATCGTGGTCGGTGACGCAGGCGCGCGCCGTGCAGGCCGAGAGCGCGAGCTGGCAGTGAGTCGGCGGGGTGGGGGACAGTGGAGACAGACGCGCCTTGCACGGCGACGGATCTGGCATGCAACTCGCGTGACCCCACCTGGTCCTCGGCGCTCAGATGTTTGCCTTTCAGAGATTTTCTGACTGCACTGGTGCGTGTTTGGTTCGGCCTTTAGATTTTTTTTTCCCTTCGGCAAACCTGACAGGCCGTGCCGTGCTGCTGGCTGCCAACGTGCCCGTGGCCCGGCTTTCTCTCGCGACGCTGCCCGCACGTTCCACCCCACCACCATGCTGTCCCTTGCCCGCAGCCTCCGCGCCGCCGCGCCGCTCGCGCGCACCTACGCGCAGGCCGCCGCCGGCGCCGGCGCCGTCGCCACCGGCCAGATCAAGTCGGTCATTGGTGCCGTCGTTGATGTCCAGGTGCGTTTTGCAGCACGATACGACGGCGAACCGCGGGCGCGACGTGCTCGTCACCGGTGTGCACGCGATGCCGTGCTCGTGCCGGTTCGCGCGCCCCAAGAAGAGCGTGGTCAGGGCCCGCCGCCGTGCTCATGGGCCAACCAATGGCGTACTTCACGCTGACCACAGCCTTTTCCGTACCAAAATTAGTTCGAGGGCTCGCTCCCGCCCATTCTCAACGCTCTCGAGGTCCAGGGCCACTCGACGCGCCTCGTCCTTGAGGTGTCGCAGCACCTTGGGTGCGTTTTTCTCTCTGCTCCTCCGGCCTGCCGATCACCGTTCTGTTTCCCCGAACTGACCGTTTCCTTACTCGTCCAAATAGCGAGAACACGGTCCGCACCATTGCCATGGACGGTACCGAGGGTCTGGTCCGCGGCCAGAAGGTTGCCGACACGGGCGCGCCCATCATGATCCCGGTTGGTCGCGAGTGCCTCGGCCGTATTATGAACGTCATTGGCGAGCCGATCGACGAGCGTGGCCCGATCGTGACGGCCCAGAAGCTGCCGATCCACGCCGACCCGCCGGAGTTTGTCGACATGACGACGACGCCCGAGATTCTCGAGACCGGTATCAAGGTCATTGACCTGCTCGCGCCCTACGCGCGTGGTGGCAAGATTGGTCTCTTCGGTGGTGCCGGTGTCGGCAAGACCGTGCTCATTCAAGAGCTGATCAACAACGTGGCCAAGGCCCACGGTGGTTTCTCCGTGTTCACGGGTGTCGGCGAGCGCACGCGCGAGGGCAACGATCTCTACCATGAAATGATGGCGACCGGTGTCATCAAGCTCGACGGCGACTCCAAGTGCGCGCTCGTCTACGGCCAGATGAATGAGCCCCCGGGTGCCCGTGCTCGTGTCGCCCTGACGGGTCTCACGATTGCCGAGTACTTCCGTGACGAGGAGGGTCAGGATGTGTTGTTCTTCGTCGACAACATCTTGTACGTGCTCTTTTTCGCGACTTTTCGGTCTTCTCACGCATCTCGAACCGTTGACTGACGTGCCCGCCCGCGTTTTCACCTACTTCTAGCCGTTTCACGCAGGCCGGTTCGGAGGTGTCGGCCCTGCTCGGTCGTATCCCGTCGGCCGTCGGCTACCAGCCCACGCTGGCCACGGACATGGGTGCCATGCAGGAGCGTATCACGACGACCAAGAAGGGTTCGATCACGTCGGTGCAGGCCATTTACGTGCCGGCCGATGATTTGACGGATCCCGCGCCCGCCACGACGTTCGCGCATCTTGACGCCACAACCGTCTTGTCGCGTGCCATCTCGGAGAAGGGTATCTACCCGGCCGTCGACCCGCTCGACTCCAAGTCGCGTATGCTCGACCCGCGCATTGTCGGCGAGGAGCACTACGAGGTGGCCACGTCGGTGCAGAAGATGCTGCAGTCTTACAAGTCGCTGCAGGATATCATTGCCATTCTCGGTATGGACGAACTGTCCGAGGACGACAAGCTGACGGTCGAGCGCGCGCGTAAGGTCGAGCGTTTCATGTCGCAGCCCTTCCAGATGGCCGAGATCTTCACGGGTTACCCCGGCCGTCTTGTGCGCCTCCAGGACACGATTCGCTCGTTCAAGGAGATTCTTGACGGCAAGCACGACTCGCTGCCCGAGCAGGCCTTCTTCATGTCGGGCTCGATCGAGGACGTGATTGCCAACGCTGAGAAGCTCGCGGCCGAGGCGCAGAAGTCCAAGTAAACGCGATCGAGGTCGCGACGCGACCGTGCGTGTCATCGCGGCGCCGCCGTGATTCTTTATCTCGGCCCGTAGTTGGAGGGCCAGGCGGTGGTGGCCGCGGGGACGTGTGCGCGAGGACGCGTCGGCGTCGTGCCGGTTTGGGAATACATATTGGATTTCATTGGACCACCGGTGCTTTGTTATCTCGTCACGAGCGTGAAGAACGGAATGTTTGCCAAAAACACAAGCGCTGAATTGACCGTTGGCGCGTTGTGGATCCGGCTGATAAACAGAAACTAAAGTTGCTGAGCAGACGGCGACCTTTTCTGCGTCAACAGTGCTTGCCGTTGTATCTGAGACATTAAAGGAACAGCGCAAGCTTGCGCAGGTCATCCCTCATGAGCCCAAGCATGTCTCTTCGTGGTGCAGCCTTCCCGTTTTGTCTGATTTCTCCATGGCGAGACGCTTCTGGTCAGTGAAAATAGTATCATGAGACTTTGTTCTCGATTCCAAGGCACCAGCAGCGTCCGCTCTTTTGTCTTTTGTTCAACAGCCCATCAATCCTTTTGTTCAGCAACGCATCCATGTTTCGTCCGCTTTCGCGGGCTCGCTTAGCAGCTGTCATGCTTGCAGGCTGGCATTTGTGGTTGCTTGTCATGCACCTTGCCAAGACGTGCTGAAAAGGATGCAAATGTCAAAGTGTTCGTCTCGCATTTGTGTTTCTTGTTTTTTGTCTTCCCTCATTGTTTCCTTGTTGGAGCTGTTCGAGTTGGATTCTTGTGCAAATGATGGTGGCAACCTAGGTTATGGTTGCCACCACCGCTGAAGTGCAGAGTGCACGCACCAAATGCATTCCTTCTCCCGCTCAACCTTGCAAAAGGTTATGAGCCCTGAGCGCATCCCAAGCGCTCACGGACAGAACGAACGCTGCTGATATCCTCGTCGTGGACCCGCTGCTGCTGTGCTCGCCGATTTCTGCGAGAAACGGACCGATTTGACCGACCGACCGAGTGGGGGCCACGCTGGACCCATCCGTCACCACGACGACGACGACGACAACTGAAACTCGAACCACCACCACCCGAAACGTGCTGCATCCGCTCGAGACAGCGCGACGCCAATTTTTTCGACTCGATTTTGATGATTTTTGCCAACTTTCGACCTGCACCATGACCGTTACCATGACCTCGTCTGTCTCGGTCAAGACGCCGATCTCCGGCCATCCAGCGACAATTGAGATGCTCAAGGCCGATGGCTCGAACTGGCCGACGTTTGCCGACCGTTTTCTCGGTTTTTTGACCGCCGACCAGCTCGAAGACCTGCTCGAACTCAAGTCCTTCAAGATTTTGGTTGATGCCGATTTCGAGGTCGTGTCACTGCAACAGCAAGAGGAAATGACGGACGCGCAATTCAAGAAACTCATTGAGCTCGACTCGGACGTCAAGTTTGTTGCCGACGCGATCTATTGGAACGGTCCTGCGGGTGCTGAACGCAAGAAGTGCATGGCCCACAACAGCTACAAGGCCAAGTCGTGCATCCGGAGCATCATCAAGGTCATTTTGCCGTCTGCCGTTGCGTCCGAACTCCTGCCGGTCTTCTCGGACGCCACCTGTGTTGCCGATGCGTGGGCGCTGCTGTGTGCTCGTTTTGACAAGCGTTCCACGCAAGCTCATCTCGCCAATGTCAAGGGGCTGTTCACAAAGCCCATGTCGGGCTCTGGTGCTGCGGTGGTTTGCGAGCACATTGCCGATTTGCAATGCCGTTTTGACGTGATTCGGCACCATGAACGTGCCAAGTCGTCCTCGCATCTGTGCACCGACTTTGCCGACTCGTTCTTGGTCCTCGCACTGCTCTCCTCGCTGCCGCCCGAGTATTCACCAACGGTGCTCTCCTTGGGCGAGCGCTATGAGGAAATGGCGATCGTCAAATTACAGACGATTCTTGAGGGGGCTGCCGACCAGCTAGAACGCAGCTCTGGGACTGAGACGCAGGCGCTTGTTGTGACGAAGCGCAAGGACACGAATGCCTGTCACAACTGTGGCAAGATTGGTCATTACGTGCGCTTCTGCCTGAACCGGGACCACCAGCGCAAGAACGGCGCTGAAACCGCGAACTGGCGCAAAAAGAAGGGCGCGAATGTTGTGGCCAAGGACGGCGACAAACATGCAATGGTGCATTTGTTGGTGGACGAGTATGAGCGTTTGATGGCGTCTGCCTGTGGTGCGGACGCCGCTGGTGTTGTTTTTGGTGCTGCTGAATTTGACGGATTTGCGCACTACCCGATTGTCGCCCTCTGCCCCGAAATCGTGAGACTTGAACGTCAAAGCCATCAGGGCATGGCGACGCCACCCGGCACGTACCCGCCCATCATTCATGTCGATGCATCGAATTATGAAGGACCGGATCCTCACCATCATCGTGCGTGCGCGCTGATGCCTTTGTCGGTGCGCGCACATCTTGCTCAGAGCCCGAAAGTCGACTCGGCCGCTGGCGCGCACTTCTGCGGCGACAAGTCGCTGTTTGCTACGCTCAACGACATGCGGCCTGGCGAAGGGTTCCTCGTCTCACTGGGTGACCACCACGTGTGCCGTCCAATTGGCAAGGGCACGATGCGCATCTGCACGCCTTCGGGCAACATTGTTCACCTCGACCCGGTCTGGTACATTCCCGGCTTCAAGATGCTTGTCTCAGTCTCTGAGCTGTACGATCGGACTGCTGTGCGAGTCATCTTCGGGGATCGAGACGTCCAGTTCGTGCATTGCGAGACAGGAGAACTGCTCGCCAAGGGCGTGCGGCATGGGGATACGTGGATCGTCCCAGGCGTGTGCGAGAAGGGACCAACCAAGGACGCGCGGGTGCTCGACGTTTGGGGTAAGCGACCTGTTGGTGCGCATGTCGCCGATGCGGTCAAGAAGGTGTCGCTCGCCGAGCTGTGGCACGCGCGACTCTTTCACGTTGGTCATGATCGCGTTTCGGCCATGTGTACGCTCGAACATGGTATCAAGGACGACGTGGGTGTGGCCAAGCCGCTACACGAGTGTATGACGTGTCTTGTGGCCAACGCGCACAGCCAGCCGCATCCGCTGCGCCATTTGCGTGCGAATCGACTATTTGGCGTCCTCTACACTGATTTGGTGTTGATGAAGACGGTCGGCATGGGGGGTGTCAACTACTTTGCGACGGTCATGGACGAGTACTCACGCTGGTGCTTCGTGCTGCTTCTCCGGCGCAAGGGCGACTTTGGACCACAGTTTCTCGATTTGCTGAAGCACGCCGAGTCGTTCTTCGGCGTGTCTGCGGGCCGGCTGCACAGCGACCATGGTGGCGAGTTCATTAGCAACAGTTTACGCTCGATTCTGCTCTCGCGTCGCATGCACTTGTCGACAACGTCTCCGAACTCGCCAGAGTCAAATGGGCTTGCCGAGCGGACGCAGGGTGTGCTCAAGTCGATGGCGCGTGCGGCCATGATGGCCACCAAGGCGCCGGATTCCCTCTGGCCAGAGTGTGTGCGCGCGGCGTGCTATGTGCGCAACCGTGTGCCAAGTGACTCGCTCGGTGGTCGCTCGCCATACCAGGTTGTTTTTGGCGCGTCACCCAACATGTCGAAGTGCAAGGTGTGGGGCTCGCTTGGTGGCGCTGTTGTTCCGACGACGCAAGTGTGTCAGGGCGCGTCCGGATTCGCTGCAGGTGTGGCAGTGCGCATGGTTGGCTATGGAGACGAGTTGCCGTGGGTCACGTGCGACGGCTACCGCGTGTGGGACGGACAGAAGGTGTTTGTCACACGCGATGTCAAGTTTGCCGAGCGGCTCTGTGTTGCAGAGTCGCGTGTTGTTGCTGGTGCTCCTCGCATGTTGCCGTCGGCCAAGGTCAAGGTTGGGTCGCCCGTGCGAGTTGATTTGGGGTCGCTGGACGTGCCGTCGACTGTGGTCGATGGCGTTGGTGGCGATGAAGTTGTTGATGAGGAGATTGGGCGTGGTGCGCGGCGTGATCAAGTTCAAGTGCCTATGGCGGTTCCGGATCAACTTCCCGCGGTCAACCTGATTGCCGAGCTCCCACTGGCAGGGCCAGCGTTGGAGCGCGATAATCTGCAAGTTGGCGAGAGGCCCGGTTTGCCGCAGGTGGACCAGGGACCAGTGGGGGTCCTCGCGGACGTGGGGGAGCCCGGTCGTCAGGCCGATGCGCCAGAAGTGAGCGATGGGGGTGTTGGTGCTCTTCGACCTGATGCTCAAGCGCCCATCGCACAGCAATCGCGCCGTTTGCGTGGCCTACAGCCCGAGGTCGCTCGCCGTTTTGATCCCGACGCCATTGCCCGCGTCCGCAGTACGCCCGATGTGGGGGAGGTGGATCCTGAACCTAAAAGGGGCGTCGAACGTGCTGCTGACGCAGTTGAGAAAGTGCGCGTGTTGCGGCTGAATAGTGATTGCACTGACGCTTCGGCCCCTCTTGTTTGTTCCCTAGCTGGCCCTGGCGTTGACTCAGGCTCGCCCCTGTCCGGAATTGTCGATCTCGATTTGCCGACACTGTTTCTACGTGCGCACCCGGACTCGGATCTCAGCAAGTCTGTTGAGTCGGCAAGTGCGGTGCTCGCATGCGTTGCCGCAGCTCAAGTCGGCGCCCAGGGTGCAGTTTGGGAACCCAAGACGGTCGAGGAAGCGCTAGCGCACCCAGACTGGCGTGCGCCGACATTCGACAAGTACAACTCACTCGTCGAGAATGGGACATGGGTGCTCATCAGCGCCGCCCAGGCGACAAGGTGATGTGCTCCGGTTGGATCTTCAAGTGGAAACTCGGGGCAGACGGAAAGCCCGTGCGCGCCAAGTCGCGACTTGTTGCCAAGGGATACACGGCCATTCCAGGCGTGCATTACACGGACACGTTTGCGCCCGTTGCGTCGTTTGACACGCTGCGTCTGATTCTGTTGCTCGCCGCATATCTCAAGGTCCGGCCGCTGCAGCTCGACATCAAGACGGCCTTCCTGTACGGTTACATCAAGGAGCGCGTGCTCATGGAGCAGCCACCAGGCTTTGTTGACAAGAAGAACTCGGACAAGGTCTGCATGCTCGTTAAGGCGCTGTACGGCACCAAGCAGGCCCCACGCATGTGGTTCTGCCGTTTGGCCGATTACCTGATTTCGCTCAGATTTGCGGAGTCCAAGTACGACAAGTGCCTGTTCATGCACAAGACGGACAAGGGCGTGATCTTCATTGGAGTCTATGTCGACGACTTGCCGATTGTCGCGTCAACCAAGGAGCTGCGCAAGTGGATTGTCGACAAGTTGAAGTCCGAGTTCAAGGTGCACGACTTGGGCGATGCGGCATGGTTGCTCGGGTGCAAGATTACGTACAGTGACGAAGGGTCGATTTACCTTGACCAGAGCCAGTACGTCAAGTCAATGGGCAAGCGGTTCCAGATCCCCGAAAAGATGCGGCCGGTGATCCCGATGCGACCCAACGACTTCAAGGAGCTGCTCGAGTTGCCCAAGATCATTGATCCAGTCGTGAAGACCGAGTACCTCGCCATTGTCGGGTCGCTGCTCTTTGCGGTGACCAAAACGCGGCCGGACATTGCCGCTGCGACTGCAATTCTTGGCCGTTTCATGCATGCACCTGGTACGCTACATCTCGAGGCCACAAAGCGGCTTGTTGGGTACCTGTTGGGCACGTCGAACCTCGGCATCAAGTTTTTGGGCAAGGATATGAAACTTGATGCGTTTGCTGATGCCGATTGGGCCGAGGATCGTGGCGACCGCAAGTCGACATCGGGTTTTGTGATACGGGTTGGTGGTAGCCCTGTCGCCTGGCGCTCAAAGAAGCAGACGCTCGTGGCAAAGTCGACCATGGTTGCTGAGTACGTGTCGGCAAGCTTAGCGGGCGACACGATCCTCACGATACACGCGCTGCTGGAAGAGCTCGGGTACAAACAAGATGGACCGACGCCGCTCATGGAAGATAACGAGTCGGCGGAGCGTGTTGCCAAGGACGCGCTGCTCTCGTCGAAACACGTTGAGATCCACGCCCACTGGTTGCAGGACCAAGTTGCCAAGAAGACGATTGACCTGCGGCGCGTGGACATGGAGAACCAGATTGCCGACATTTTGACCAAGCCGCTTGCTGCTCCTGCGTTCCGCAAGCTTCGTGACATGATTGGGGTTGCGGAAGTGATTGCTCCGCGCGCGTAGGGAATGCTCGCCGTGGGGGAGTGTCGAAGTGTTCGTCTCGCATTTGTGTTTCTTGTTTTTTGTCTTCCCTCATTGTTTCCTTGTTGGAGCTGTTCGAGTTGGATTCTTGTGCAAATGATGGTGGCAACCTAGGTTATGGTTGCCACCACCGCTGAAGTGCAGAGTGCACGCACCAAATGCATTCCTTCTCCCGCTCAACCTTGCGAAAGCAAAGCATGAAGACAACTTTGAAAGCACGATCAGGAATCTCGATGCAAACGATCATACGTTCGGATCCTGGTGGAGGGTGCGGATCCTGATGGCAAGTGCAACCTCTTGCAAGCGCATGCCTGCCTTCAGTGCATCGTCTCATTTCACGACACTGGTACGCATCACCAGTTGCCCTCACGCACCCGTCAATTTTGACTTCCGTTCCTTCCATTTCAATCATGTATTCCGACCGCATCTGCGCCGGTTCCGCACCCGCACCGCATGGCATTCAACCCCAAACGGCTCAATGGTTCAGTTTTGGTAATAGCAGTCCTGTTTTTGCCGGCTCCCATGAACGCTCCATCACACGCTGCGATCACACCCTTGACCATGCGCTCCATAACCTCCACCTTCCCAACTCAGGCCTCGCTCGCTCTCCAAGTCGTCACAAATTTTTGGCAGTTCATGAGTGTTCTTGATATGCCGCGGCTCCAATACTTTAAGTGCATTGTGAAACCAATGGACCAGACTGTTCTGCACGACCTTGTGCCCTTCCTGTGGCCGACCATTGTGTCGCTCAAACCTGATTATTGGATATTCGCGGACGATGGCGACGAGCCACTCCTCCTGCGCCCCGAATTCTTCTTCTCTCTGCCGCACCTGAGGACACTGCAGCTGGCCGACTGTGTATACGCTGATGCCAATTGGCTGTTGCCTGCGCCTTGGATCACCAAGCTTGTTGCAAATCGAGGCATCACGCTCGCCCTTGCAGCTTCACTGGAAAGAGGGGTTTGAGGAGGGGCTACAAGAGGGCCAAAGTCCTTGTTGTGGGTAAGGAAGCATGCCTCTATCATATCACTTCTGATTGATCTTGCTGCTGTTGCTGGCAATCCATTCTCCACCAGGTTGGAACAAAGTCGGAGAAGACGGGTGTACTCTTCCACCATGCATAATCCATGGCGATCCATGGCACTCGGAGTAGTGGCAATGCTTTTTCTTGGCTCTCGTCTTGCATCAGGTTGCGGCCAGACCAAGCATGCGTGACTGACGTGGAGCCAAAACTGGCTGTGATCTTCGACTTCGTTTGCCTCCCTGCACGCTTCAGACCGCCCGCTCATGCCTTTGGGAAGTTCAAGCTCCGTGCCGCTTCCTGCAATCTGTCAAGTCGTCCAGCGCACCCGTCTTTCACGGGGCTTCCAGGAGGGCATTTGCACCATATCGTCGACAGCATTGCATCTCAAGAAAGGAGAGGGATGAGGCAGATTGCTTTGAGGTCCAAATCGGACGCAACATGCTCCCTCCTCAAACTGCACCAAACATGTCGGACTCTCATGGCCATTGTTGCCAATTTTGCCAATTTTGCCCAATTCTCATTGAATTTGGAGTTGGAGCATGGACGCGGCACTGTGCTTGATGAACCATCTGGTGGGCTCTGCATGCGTCCACCCAGCAGACAAAAACGCTATTTGGACCCCTTGCTTGTTGTCAATGGTGTGCCATCGACTGTAGAGGATTTGGGCGTCGATCTTCCACTTGAAATCGAAAAGCGTGGATCTCATGTCATTTCCATTTTGTATGATCATCGAATTTCGCCAGGGGCTTGTCTTGGACTGGCCTCAAGAATCTGACCAACTCATTGAAACTGGTCTTCAGATGCTCCTTGTAACACATGTTTGCCCGGCTGAAACGCCGTTTTCCGAGCGTCGAGTCTCTCCAATTAAGCATGCCAACTCCGCCTTGTGTGCATCAAATCTTGTGGCCATGAGCCAGCATGTCAACACATCTCACCACCACCAGCTTGTTGTGGTGGCCTAGCGGTGCTGAGAAACTGTTGCTGCCCCACTTGCTTGTGCTTGAGGTGTCAGTTTTCCCCATTTTTGATGGACCGAGGGCTGATGCTGATGCTGTGCACCCATTGATCATGCCCAAGCTTCAATCGCTCACCATCAATGCTGAACAAATTGAACTGTGCTCTGTTTGTCGCCACTTTGTATTGCTCACACCAATGCTTGGCAAGTTCAGGTTGACTTCAGACCTGGTCCCTGCAACTATTGCCAGGCTGACGCTCAACGCAGCATGACCTGTGCTATGCCAACTCCAAGTGCCAGTCACTGTGTTTTAGCAACTTGCTCTCAGCAACATTGGGAGTCGCATTGCTTTGTCACAAGTCAACACGTTCATGCTAGTCCCAGACACGGACATGGAGTTTCACAGTGGATTGATTCGTTTCCCATCACTCCCCACGCTATCTTCAGTGGATCTTCATCGAATCGTCATTGCAGACCGTTTGCTGGCTGACCTGGCTGCAGGAGCGCCAATTCTGGCCCAGTTAGCATTAGTGACATGCTGCTTCAACCTCTTTACAATGCACACAGCGCCCCTGGTCTTCCCCAATCTGAAGCGCCTCTTCCTGAACATTCATGACAGGGAACTGGCCGACCTCGTCAACACTCTCCAGCTGCTGCAGATCAACAATCTCAGCATTGTTCTTCAAGGGGACCCCATGTTGTCAACCTTGCCACCACTGTGGCAATCTATCGCGCGCATTATGTTCCTGACCTTTCACAGGTTTGACCTGGCTGCGGTCCTTCTTGATGCTCTTCTGCATCTCATGACACTTGAGCTTCATGCCATGAGTGTCTTGTGGCACCAGGGCACAGTGCACTGCAGCGCATCACTGCGCCAGCTGTGGCCGTACACTCCATCGAATTGCTGACGCGCAGGCCCCAGCTCACCGCGTTTGCAGCAGAACGCATCGCCTCTAAATCCTCGCCATTGTCCAAGTGGTCACTTGTGTGTCAGCGACCAGTTTGGTCCGTGCTCCCATACCTGCCCTGTTCTGCGCCTGTCGCGCACCATCTGGAAAATGAGGTCCAGCACATTGGCAATGTCGACAAAGCGGTTTGACAGCTTGCAGCCGTCATCAAGTGGGCAGCATAAAAGGCACTGACATGCCCACTGCACATCAATGTGACCCTGGCGTCAAACTTTGACACTCACGTTGCAACACGGGTTGCTGCAATGATCGATGAGACGCTGCTCGGATGTGTGATGGGCGAGGGTGAGCAGAGCGCGCCAGCCAAAGACTGAGGCGACGCTGAGACCCAGAGCACAGTGTGACGTTCATGTGAGAGTTGGATTGTTTGGGCGGGTGGCTGCAAAGTCAAATATCAAACAATTCATCGACAGGTGACCACTTTTTGGTGGAGGCGATTCGCAAGGAGGAAATCACCGACTTGAGCTGCTTTGAGCCGGCCCTTGCTATCTGACCACTACTTTGCCAATGATTATTTTGATAGCCGACACAAGCTGACAATGCCAGGCTGACGTGTTGCGACGGATGCAAGCCAATGCAAGCTTCTCTGAACGATGTTTATGAACGCGCACCAAACATCTTGAGCCATCATGCTCCCCTGGACGACAGAACGAAGAGATTGGCAGCAGGCTCTGACGAGCAACAAATCTGTTGCGGATCACCCGGAAGTGACGTGGAAAGATGCGCCACTCACTCAAACTCGATCACGACCGATCGTTGCCATGAACAACATGAGGATCAGCCACTCCAAGCATTCGGACTCTGCCTCTGAGCGTGCTCTCGAACGCGAAATTGGATTGGACACTTGTGGCCGCACTTGTATCTACCATGGACCCGACGCGTCTACCGCTGCCGATTGGCCCAACCCAAGCGAAAACAGCCCCAACCGATTCGAGCTCGACACTTGCAACCTTGCCCGACGAGATCATGCATCTGATTGCTGAGCGCATTCGCAATAGCGAAATTGACCAGATCCGTATCGATGGCAGCATGGATCTGGACTGCATTGCAGCGCGTTCACTCGTGGCACTGCAGCATACTTCACAGGATTGGATGCGCGCCGTCGACCAGGTGCTGCGAGGTTCTCTGTCGCTGCATGTTTCCGTGCGGGACAGTGAGAGCGAGACCTCGATTCTCGCAAATGCAGCCCAACTGTCACTGCTGGTTGACGCTGCCGCGCCCAACATACGTCTTGTTGCCAATCGTGCGACTGGAGCCGCGTTGATCTTGAGCTTGAACGGAGCGCAAGAGGACCTGCCTGGTGGACAACCCGTCATTTACGTGCCTGATTTCCGCCCGAATGCGGTCCTGTCTGTGGCGACGCATTTGATCTCCTCGCTCGTCATCAGTGGCCCCGAGGTTCCACTCGCGACTCTGCACGACGAGCAGTCTGGATATGGAGCGTTGTACCGGTCGCTATTCACTCATCTCGCGCATTACTTTGTGCCCATCACATCGCTCGACTTGACGCTGGTGGTGCCCACGACAGCCGTGGACCACGCGCTGCAATTGTGGTCCAACACACTGACACAAGTCCGGATCGTCGTACCTTTCCCGTGGGTCGAAGGCGCTCAACACGTGTCGTTGCCGTACTTGCGCTCGCTTGATGTTGAAGTCCGCTGGCTTGACTCACACGACCAAAATGGAATGAAGACGCCGCTCCCGTTTGTGGCGCCTGTGCTCAAGCATTTGCGCGTTGTTGCACCCTGCATTCACGCGCGTTTCTTTGAGCAATACCTCAATCAATTGACGCCCATCCTGACCTCGCTCATTGTTGACACAGTGCAAACTTCCGGACCATCGACAGCCGAGCCGCCCATGTGGCCGGTTCTGCGAGAGCTCGATATTCCGGCTGTTGCAATCGGGTCACTCGTTGATCCTGCTCATCATCTCTTGCCGCAGCTCCGCATCCTGAAGGTCCGGCCTGACGGTAATTTCCTGGTCCCGGTGCCTCTTCATTTCTCACCTGGTCTCCACATTGCGAGTGCCGAGTTGCATTTCCACATGGCAGACTTGCATTGCCTGGGCAGCCTGTCTGCAGCCGCGCCGCAGCTTGCCACCTTGACGCTGGCTTGGAGCAACATTGACGTGCGTGGGATCCCTGTGCATGCAGTTGTCTTCCCGGCGTTGAAACAGTTGGTCTTGCAGAGTCGTACCGGTCGCCGTATTGCGGGCGTTATTTCGACCTTTGACTTGCCACAAGTGGAGCATTTTGCGATTCATTTCTACCACCAGCCAATGCCAATGCTCCCATATACGGTAGAGCTATGGCCGTCCATCTCATCGATGACGCTCACTGCATTGAGCCCTTTGCGAATCCACGCCAGCCTTCTTGATTCGTTGCCACGCCTGACCACGCTGGATCTACAAGCACGCATCAACTGGGCCAAAGACGTGGTGCCTCGTCTTGCAACCGTGACCAAGTTGACGGCGTCGGACGTGGCCTTGCGCGGGCAGCTGGGTCGAGCGCCAGAGACTTTACATAATCTTGTTGAGCTGGTAACGCCGGACGTGCTCGAAATTGTGCCTGTGGGAGCCATGTCGTCGCTCCGACGCGTGATTGCACCAGCGGTGCACGCAGTTGCAATCAGGATTCTGACGCGTGTGCCCGCCCTCGTTGCCATGAAGACGCAGCGCGTGCAGGTGGGCGTGCCCTTACCCTTCTGGTCGCTAGTGTATCGCCAGGGGCATCCGGTTTGGCGCATGCTCCCGCGCATGCCATGCCCGAGTGCGCTCGCCCGCCGGATTGATATTGAGGTTGCGGCTGCGATCGATGTGGAAAAGGCCGTGCAGGAGATCCGCAAGGTCCTTCTTTGGGCCGTCAAGAACGCTGTTGCTCATCAAGTGCCGGTGCACGTGCGCGTTGCGAAGAGCGTCAAGGAGCCGAGTCTGGTGCCGCGGATCCAAGCAATGTTGAGTGGATTGGCAGCGGACGGGGTGCTTGGAAGTGTCGATGACTGAGGTGGCGCATTCACTGGCTGCGTCTTCCTTGTGAAAGGCGGCCATTTATCGTGGGAGCTGGACAGCGGTGAGATGACCAAGAATTTATTTCGATGCATTCTTGTCATTGATTCACATCTTTTCTACTTGTTGCGACCAGGATCGAACCCTCTCTAGTGTTATTCGTTGTTGTCATGGTGCTGCCAAAGCGCGCTGTTCGCTCCTTAGCTTCCACAGCCCAAACAAGAGGTGATGCGAAGCATCATTTCGTTGCCTTGTGTCCTCTTCAAGTAACGCGCCTCTCCCTCCTAACACAGTGCGCGCGCTGGCAAGAACCTCCACCAAAGAAAAGCCACCAACAAGCGACTTGGCGCAAATTTGTGTCATCAGCTCTTTTTGATTGGCCCTATCAGGGATTCATCGCTCCCATGAAAATGGACGGTGAGAAATCCGCGCAGATGTGTCCCGATCACGATCGCGCAAGCAGCGCTCGTCCAAGATCTACCGACCGAAGTGCTATTCGTGAAGTCCGTGTAGCTTGTGAAGCGCTTGCGTTCTTGGAGAGCAGAGTTCTAGAGCTGTCTCCAGGCATCACTTCGTTCATGCATCAATGGTGCATGTAGCAGCCAGTCTCCGTGCACGTCCTGTTGGCAATCCCTAACAACCTCGTCATGCCTCACTTGCGGGATCTCAGCCTTGCTTGTCAAATTATTGATGCTGGAAACTTGTCCCCTGCAAACTCCCGACCAATCGAAGCTCTTCCACTTGATGCGCCTGCGCTTGAGCGGCTTCACGTCAATTCACGACGCGTTCACCCGCACTTTAATTGGGAATATCTTATCAAGTACCACGGGGCGCTGCGCTGGTTGAACATTGAAGCCGTTGTCTCAACTGACGCAATTGTCACCATGCCTGTAGGCACTCCAAGAATTTGGACTTCTCTGTGGCACGTTGACGCTGTACCTACAGTTCTGGCCCTCCTGATATCCGGTGCTGGCACAAGCAACGCACTGCCGCCTCTCGAGTCGCTGCGCTTGGATGGTCACGATCGTGATGGCATACTCGGATTGCCATTACCGCCTTTGCCATCGCTTTGTCAATTGGGGTTTACTGATGCGTTCCTCGGCTCCATGCTGTTGCACAGCTTGACCGTTGCCGCGCCCAACCTCATCACAATGGAGATTGATATTCATGACGAGGAGTCCTTGGATTTGACGTCGAGCGCGTTCTCGTTGGTCAAGTGGCTTCGAGTCAATAGGGCGAGCGAGCCTACTCTGCCAGCGGCAATTGAGATGCCGAATTTGCAGGAAATGCACCTCGAAATAGCTGGCTCTGTCGACATGTGGGGCTTCTCTCTGCCTCCAGCGATCGCAGCGCTCACAGTCAATGGACAGGACGAGGAGGCGGTGTTGTTTTTGGGATCGTTCACGCTGCAGTCGGCGCCGCACCTCTCATTGTTGCCATTGATGACGCCGGTGGAGTGGATACGAGGGCGATGCGATTCCAACTTTAGAGTGTTTGATGGCGCCCGTGGCTATGTTGAACGCGTTTGCGACCGCTCCGCATGCCCTGTCCAAACTCATCGACCTGGAAATTGTACCGGGCAACTCGATGACAATGAAGAGCCGCTCTTGTGTGCCCCAGGCCGTGTACTGATGCACATCGTTGCCATTCTCCTGCACCCACGAGCGCTCGCGCAGTTGCTGCGCCTTCCGACTCTGGTGCATTTGCAAGCGACTGAAATTCTGACGGCTGATGATGGCCCCTGGTCCACTATTGATTCGTTGGAACTCGAGGACGACCAGCGGCGCTTACCGTGGTCCGAGTTTCTGGATCTGGTTTCGGCCGAATGGGGGGGGGGGGGCTTCACGAACCGGCTCATCATCCGGATTGTCTATGCGCCAGATGAATAGCAGGCTCTCGATATTTTCAAGGCGATTGATGCATTTGCCATGGCGCCAGTGCGTGAGCTAGATTGCGGTCCGGGTGCGGCTCGTGCTGACCTTCATGTGGGCAAGGAGGTGGGCGATGCATGAAACCGCGGATCGCGACGGGAGACAACGGTGCTCTAAACTGCTTCAGGATTGTCACGGTCATGACGGACGGCCAGGGCAGGTCTGGGACCCCGGTACTGTGAGCAGAATGAGCACAAACAAAAGACATGACGATGATGGTTGTTGCGCACGTGTGTCTTTCGTCAGCTCTCAACGCGTTTGGGTCGCGTTTGATGGCCAAAGCAATATGTGCGCGGCTGACGTGGGCTCACCCAGAACAACACTCCACCGTCTCGGCCTCGCCCTCGTCCTCGACAAGTCCTTGCTCGCAGCAACAACCGGCCGCATTTTTGTCGACGCTCTCGGCCCTCTCCTGGAGCCTTCTCCTGCACCACCACCATCATGTCCGACGCCGCCATGTCAACCGCTGCGGCCGCGACCGGCAGCGCCGGCCACGTCTCAACGATGGCCGCCGTGGGTCTCGCCGTCGCCGCGGGCGCCGCCGCGCTCTACTCGATCATTGCCCTCGAAAAGCCCTTGCGGCCGCAACCGCCGATGGCGCGCCGCCGCCGGGGCGGGCGTGCGGGCGTGCGTGCGATGCGTCGCGAACACAAGGAGCGCCAACGGCAGCAGCAACAAGAACTGGACGACAAGCAACAGCAGCAAGTGGATGACGACGATGCGCGCAGGTTACCGTCCCCCGCGCCAAGCGACATCGCGGAACCCGACGACGTCGCGGTTGCGGCTGCGGTGAATCGCGCGCGGACGCCGAGTCCCGTCTCGGCCACCCCGGCCGCGCCCGTGCACCTGTCGCAGCTCGACGCCGACTCGCTCGACTCGGAGCTCGCCAAGACCGACGCCAAGCTGCGCCGCTTACTCGTGCGTAAGGAGCGGCTCGAGTTGCGCCGCACGCAGTTGTCGGTCACGGCCATGCATCGGCCGCCCTCCACGGGCCCCGCGGCCGCGGCAACCGACATTATTGACCACGCCGACGTCGACCCGGCGGTCAACGACGAAGACATTGCCTGGGGCCACGCGCCCGTCTCGCTCGCGACCACGACCGCCTCGCCACTCTCCCCGTCCCCGACCGACACGACCGGCACTTCCCTTACGTCCCCGCGGCCATACGAATCCGTTCCGCGCCGCGCGCGGCGCGTCTCACACACGTCCTCGACCGACTCGGCCAACGGGTCCGCGCTGTCCACCTCGCCCACGGCGACTGCGCCAGCCGTGTTTCCGTCGCACTCATCGGACTCGTCTGAGTCCGGCGGGAACGAAGTGGATGCGATGGCGCAATTGCAGCAAGATATGGAGGATGACCGTGACGACGTGCTTTCGGCATTGTCGGACGATTCGGATCTGGCGTCGTCGTTTATCTCAGACTTGTCGCTCGGGTCCGATTTTAGCTTGTTGTCGGAGGCGCGGTATGGGCGGCCGGCGGCGTAGATGCTGGGGCAGTATCGAGGTAGATGGCGTGGGAAGATGAGCGACGCCAGGTTTGTACAGAGGGGTCGGCGCGGTGGGGGAGGGTCGTGCCGAGTCTGTTTCGTTGGTCAAAGTGTGCCGCTGTGGTTGTTTGTCGGCCGGGCGCGAGAGGTCTGGCCCGTGTGTGCGTGATTTGGTTTTGCTGGTTTGATTCCCGCACGAACGACAAGACCGGGTGCAGTGGAAGAAGTGTTTGGGGGAGAGAACGCACCCGATACATTTGGATTGTTATTCGCGCCCCTAGTCGTGACACATCGCAGTCCAGCGATCCATGATCATCTCCAAAGGCTTGTTGGGGCGAAGAGGATCTTTACCTCCGCAAATGATCAGGCCTGGTGGGCGAGTTGCTCAGCATCGGATCGGCACACGTGGCAATGACGTGGAGTTGGAAGCATGTGATTCGTGACTTGGTCAACTCTGCACTTCAGGACCCACTCGACAATCTTGGGCACAAAAGCGCACATGCTGGAGGTGCAGCAGGCGGTCCGTGACCTGCATGAAAAGGAAGGGGAGACCGTCAAGCACTGCGGCTTCGTCAATGGCCACAAAGTCCCCATGATGATTTCGCCAATCGTGCAACGTCATCTGGACACTTGTCGAGCAGGACCAACAGCCCCCTTCAGATGGTGTCCGTTGGGTGGAGCATGTAGAAGCATGGAAAGGCAAAGTTGCGGAACTAGCGCGCGGGCGCCCTCCGATGAGGCTCACGTCCTGCACATCATGTTCGACGACGAGTAATATTGACATTGGTGGATTGCAAACCGCAGCATCCCCAAGCCGCTGGTACGAAACCGATGTCAATAAACCGCTCTGGCTGGTCGCAACAAATCAATTGTTAGGTCGATGTGCCAACGCAGTTCTGGGTCAAAAGCAGCACATAGGGTCTTGCAGGTGCAGCGTAATGCGAGCAAATCGATGGACATCGCGGTTACGGCCGTCATTAGCCGCGAGACGAGCCGAGAATATCCAATTGTAAATGCTTACAGAATGTGTTGTGGGCCGTTTGCTGCAGATGGGCGAGCTGAACGGGTTGCGGGAGGTTGTGATCGCTGACGTTGAAAGAGTCTTGTGGCATGGCTGTTGCTGCTCAAAGTTGCCCACAATGTGATCGTGTTGTATCGTAACGATGTCATTTTGGCTTGGCACTGCCCTTGGACTTCCGTCGCCACCAATCACCACTTCCTGCATTCAACTTGCAGCAACTCTCGCGTCCATGTCCCAGTCGTCAACAAGCTTGTCGTGGCTCCAGACATCTGGCCTGGATCGCTCAGCTCCGCTCAACGATGGCCATTTCAGCGATGCTTGCCCTCGTACCGCCAAGTTGAAATTCCTCGATCTCCCGCACGATCTGTTGTGCCAGATTGCGCGCGCCCTTAAGGGCCGGCCTCATTCTCGTGCTCTTGCTTGGCGCGACGCTCTTTCGTCAGGATCTCTGCACGTCAAGGACTTGCTTGCAATGCGCCGCACGTGCAGTTCCCTGATGGATGCAGTCGATTCGGAGCTGTATTGGCATATGGAGCTTCATGTTTCCCGGGACTTTGGTACTGCGAAATCATCAGCACCGGACGACTTAACACCAGACGCGGTCCTGAACAATCCGCTACCGCCGGAAATTTGGCCAATCCGCACCGTTCAGGATCCTGGGCTGCTCGTGCCAGCTCACCAAGTTGGCTCGGTTGCTGTTCGCGCTTTTATGCGAGATTTCGCAAGCATGGCCGAGTTTGAAAGCTACACCTTCGTGACTATACTGGTGCTCTGGCGCATGGCCAAGTCTGATCTATCACATTTGCGGCATTTGACCCTGGACGTGTCCTTCAACATTCTCATGCTGCATTCAGGGATTGCAGCGTTGGCTCCAACACTCGAGTCACTACAATTGCGGCAGCTGACGGGTGGAACGCTGTGTTCTAGACTTGGCAGACTGTATTTCCTCGGCTGCGCACGCTCAACGTGGATCTTGTGGATCTTCTCGCCTCCAGCGACCAAATGATGACCCATACTGGCGAAACTCGATTTCTCCCCATGACACCAGGACTGCGTTCTCTGACGATTCGTGCGACCCATGTCCACCCAGATTTTGTTACTGCGCTCCATTGTCTCTCTCCTGTACTTCTCGAGCTGGTGTTAAGTTGCTCTGGGCTGTCTCCGAGGTGCGCATGGGCAGAGCCGGCTGTGCCTGTCGAGCTGCACGTTCTTCACTCTTTGTCCATGCCACTTGCCGTCCTGGATCTTCTCGTCCATGCCCCAACAAGTAGTCCCGGACCGCATGTTCCGAGCGCTCGGCCAGTGTTTCCCGCGCTGCAGTCACTTCACATCTTGGGTCCGCGCGAGAATGGGAGCCCGTCGGCACACCTGTCCCTGGCATTTCTGCACCCCGCGCGGGTTCGTCGGCTTCACTTGACCGACATCGTTCTCAGCGAAGCGGAATTTGTGCACTTGGCCGAGGCAGCAACGTGCTTGGCAGCACTGATCTCTCTGGTGTCTCGGTGCTCCCCTCATCAAACCAGGCTAATCCATGGCCCATCATTTTCTGGGCCTTGGAAAACCTGCAATTCTGTTTCATCACCTCGGCCCTCCCCCTCTGGCTGCACCGTATCCAGACACCGCAGCTTGACACGGCACAGCTTGATTTCTGGGATCAGAACGATGCGCCATTTGGTACTATTCCAACGCGGCCAAGCTTGACTTCGCTCATGGTGGCCAATAAGGGGTGCCCTGCTACATGTGACACTATAGTGCAAGGTGCTTCGATCGATGCTCTCCAGCGCCTTGTATATCTCAAGCTGTCAAACTGCGTGAAGTGGTGGAGCCAGAGTCTCGTACTGCGGCTTGCGTCGGTCAAGAACCTGAAGACAGGACTTGGAGCGCTGATGATGCTGTTATCAACGGCGCTGTCGAAACTTGCTACAATCACGTTGCATGATGGCGGCGCTGGTTCTCGTTCATGGCTGACATGGCCGCACCTCCCTGCGCTGCGTGCCATTTCTGCAGAGATCATTTCGGCGGCTTTGCTCCCGCACCCGATCCGGATTTCATTGCGCGCCATTGTTGACGTGCATTCGAATGTGGAGGTGATGACGGACCCAGTGTCTCAGATGACCGAAAAGTTGAAGGTCTGAAGGGCCAAAGACGTGAGCAGCAATGTAAATCATTCGGAGCCATTTTAAGGTCAATTCTCATTCACGATTCGGCGTTAAAGCTTTTGAACGTTGAACCAATGCATGTAACGCACAACACCGTTGCCAGGACTTCGCAAATGTCGCAGACACAACTGCTCAACACAAAATACACGATCCACAACACTCAGCCTCCACAGCGCTTTCCACAGGCTCATACCCAACCCGTACAAATGCCTTGATTTCAGGCACTTGCTCGAACACTGCGCGCATTCGAACCACAAAATTCTCGCCCACTTCCTCAGCAACAAACACGTCCACAGGAATCATGAGTGCTAAAAGCGTCTCCTCTTCACGAGAAAAGTAATGGTGGGGTGAAGAGACGATCCTCTGCACCACCGAGCTGATCAACACACTCACGTCATTGTGTTTCTCGACATGAACGACTCTCACCACGATGCGCGCGGGGCGGTAATCAAAATTAATGAGAAGTATTTGCTCCCAAACTGGCCGACGAGCGTCGTGGTAGACGAGATCAAGTAAATCCACATAGCCAACGGCAAAGTTCACGTCCAGCGACTTGAGGACAGGCGCTCGAGTCAACTGGGCGAGCTGCAACAATTCAACCCAACCCGCTTCAAAGCGCCGCAAGTGGACCAAAGCCAGGGGCGGGAAATAGGCTGGCCGTGCATGATATGGGAGCCAAGCCCGCCTGTAGCCGCTGCGCACAGCTCTGAAACAGACGAGTTTGGATAGAGCCATGCGTGGAAGTGCTGTTGCCGTCGTCAGGTTCATGCCATCAATCCGCTGAACGGAGCGGAGCATGGGTCCACGCCCCTCGACCCACTCGACCTGGCGTGGAAAATTGATCCGCGTCAAGTTCGGTAACCCGTCCAGGGCTGCAGCACTCAACATGACTAGGTGCGAGACGTCTGGATCAAACCCCTGTCCAGGATGGGACTCCATCGATGCTTCAATCACAAGTGTTGTGAGGGTCGTTGGCCATGGAACGTCTGAAAAGTCGAGGCAACGGGCCGATTCGCGCACGAGTGAAAATGTTAGTTCCAGCTGGGCCAGTTCCAGTTGTGGCATGGTCACTGCTTGGAGAAGAGCCCGTGTCGCACGCCAGTCTCCGGATACTCGCAAATCACGCAGAAAAGGAAAATGGGCTCGGGCTGATCCCTCAAATGCCGTGACGGTCAGGTTCATTTTGGTCACATTCGACGCTGCATAACCCAACAGAGTGAGAAAATCGTCTTGGACATCTCCCTTCCAAGCTGTCAGCGAGCGCAGCGTTGGCCAAACGCGCAAACCATCTGCACCTTGAAGCAACATCTTCACTACGCTGTCCGACGCTTCTAGAGCGCCCAGTGATGGGAACACAAACGGCTGGTCAGACTCCCAGTCAGGATACTGTTCCAGTTCTAAGCTCAGGTCGCGAAGCGCCTGCTGTTGGGTTAACGTTGCCACAAAATCAGGGTGCGCAAATGGGGCTCGAATCGAAAGAGCTCGAAGCTTGGGGGCCCATGGGAGCACGCGAATTGCTTGCGCCTTGATGCGGGCGGCCAGGCCAGCTTGTTCAATCTGCGGGTCCACATTCCGACCCATGGCCTTTACTGTTACCTTCAAACAGTGAAGCCGAAGAAGATGCATAGATGGATCAAACACTTCATTCCACCGTTGGTTGACTTGGACCTCGAGCGACTTCAAGATTGGTGCCAGAACAGTGACAGCCTGGCCAAGGACTGTGGCGTCAAGTTCAGTGTCGATACGGACTTCGCAAAGAAATGGTAGACGTGCGACAAGCTGGTGCATCAGAGCCGGAACCAAAATGGATGTCGGTTCATGCCCAACTTCAACACCAACTCTGTTGAATTCATGGAAAAGGCCGTCAAAGTTAAGAGTTGCCGATGCAACTTGGCTCACAGGAATTGCAAAACCGGCAGGACTATCTTCATTCTCGTGATTCGGCCGCACTTCCAACAAAACTGTAGATAAGAGACGCTGGCTAACCTCCGCGCAATCAAAACGAGCGCCGCGCACTTGCTGCCATGTTTCTTCGCCAGAGGTCATATTCCCCGCAAATTGTTGCAATTGAACCGCAAGCAAGTGTGGGTTGTACACGACACGGCTTTGGTAGAAACAGTATGGCGCCAGCATGACATCCAAAGTCCGCACATTGGACGACGGATCAACAGCGCCGTTGTTAACGTCAAGCATCGCTTCCCCATGAAGGTGAACCTGCCAAGTCAAGAGCGGCCTCGCAACAGAATCGAAGAGTTTGCATGAGCGACGAAGAGCTACCAAATCATGCGCAACAGGAGGGATGGTGGTGAGGGTCTCGTATGGAGGCGAATGAAAACGATTCGCGTAAGCGACATGGTTGACAATCTGCTCCAGAATCTCGACTGGCAAGTCGAGGAGCGTCACGCTCATGGTGTAGCGACACGAGGCGAGCACGGCAGGGTGTCGATGAGAATATTTACTGCGCCAAATTGTGGAGCTGAGGTTCGACAAGAGAGTGCAAGGTGCAACGCCGGCAACAGTCCGCATCATGCGTTGTGTTTCGTCCCGGTTTTGCTTCTTGACCGCGTCAGTTCTGGCTTCTGCCTGTTCCAGCTCGGTGTGGAGATGATTTGTTGATCACTGACAACCAGTCACACGACGCGGCATGACCAGAACGCATCCATCTTTTGGCCTCCGTTAATCACAAATGCAACCGAATGCAAACGTTTCGTGGCGCGCCTCGTCAACGCCGTCTCCATGCACGATTGCTGTTTTTTGCACCAGCGGAGCACACTGGGCCTGCACCTGTCACCATGGTGCTGCGCACTATCAAAGCCCGCAAGACCTCCTCAACGTTGTAGGCTTTATGCATAATGTGGTCAGCACCCCGCCATCGGCTGCACGTCAGCTATTCCAACCCACTGCAAAATGACGCCTGATTTAGAAAGAACAGCTCCTGTGATCCATACTTCTTGTTGGCCGTCTTGAAACAGCACCTGCAAGTTGATTCGGACCCTGAACGCGTTGCGCGCCTGGTCGTCCGGCTCGCGCACTTTCTCCGAGCAGGCAAAGACGCAGAGTACCGGGGCACCGCGGTTCTCGATCAATTTGCAGCGAGGAGGGCCGAGATCCGAAATACATTTGCGTCGAGGAAACATGCATTGTATCACGTCTTGCTCGACACGGTCGTCCCGCTGCTCAATGGACATGATGGCGGCGAACTACAGGCTCTGCGCGATGCGATCGATGCATTCTTTTTGCCGCGAGTGAGCGACAGAGCCTCGACTCGGCACGAGCAGCCCAGTCTCGCCACATTCCACGATTCGCTCCTGTTTGCTGCGTTGGTCATGTCTGGGAAGCCGTTGTCGAGGACGAGCGAGTCGCCCGCGTCACCGGCCATTACGATCCACCGCGAATTTGCCGCGGATTTGATCAAGCGATTGCTTTTACGTTGTCGCGTGCAAACTCTCTTGGTCCAACTGCAAGCAGCCGACTCGGCACTGCATCGGCATGTCCTCCGCACGCTGGTTTCGATCCCAGATCGCGCTGCCAATGTGTATCAGGGATCGCCACCCAAGATTTTCGCCGCCGAGTATGGATTTCGGTCGTGAAGCCATGTTGACCGGACACTCACATCAAGATGTCATTTTTCAGTGCATTTGTGACCCGAATCGTCGTGGACCTGGACGAGGCTCTGCGACCGCTACCGCATTCCGGCTCGACGACGGGTGGCGACCTGCGCTCGCTTGCCGCGACCCTCGTCGACCAGCTCTGCCGACAGAGCCATCCCGCGCCGCAACTCGCTGGTTTCTTCCTGTCCCGGACCACCAATGACGTTGACCCGACCGTTTCGTTTGCGCTGTCGTGGCGCGCCGCCCTTGGCCATCTCCCGGACCTGTCGCGCGATGCCGTCCTTCTCCACCTGCTCGGCCGCACTGAAAAGCGCGGGGTCCTGTGGCACTCGCTCTCCACTTGCCTCGACGCGGTCATTGGTCGCCCGATCCCGAGCTCCATGGTTCCGGCGCTGACGAGCATTCGCGCCATTTCACTCGGCCCGACGTCGCGCGCGGCGATCGTGCATCTTTTCGCCGACCCGTCCGCCATGTCCTCCGACGATCCGTGGCCCAGTACGGTCGCGGACAGCATGCTGCCGCTCGTTTCTGTTTTCGCCGCATGGCTGCACATGTGGGGCAGCGCCGGAATCCTGGCGCACCATGACGTCGATACCGTCAAGGCCCTCACCGAGACGCTGCTGCTGTGCTGCGGGTACCTGCAGGCCGATCACACGTCGCTCGCGTCTTGGGCGACCAGACTCAACTACCTTCTCTACAAGGGCGTCGCGCAGCTTCTCGACCAGGCGCCGGAGCTGCGCGCGTACGGCCAGATTCTCGCAGAGGAAGCAACGGCGCTGATTTTCCCGCAGCGCGTCGATTTTGGGCTCGGTGCGCAACTACCAGATGTGGCCCGGTTGCGCGCGATTGTTGCTGCTGGCGCAGCTCGCGCGGGTGCAGCTCGCGCGGATCCACGTTCTGCTGCGCCTGAAACCGTGACGAGCGACGCCAAGCCGCAAGTATCGCCGCCAGCGGCCGCTCCGCGTGCGCGTTTGCACCCGGCGCTGTGCGACTCGGACGACGAGGACGACTCGGACGAGGTCGACGAGGCCGAGCATGCACTCACGGGCTCGGTCATACCCGCCGCGAAGCCCGTCTCCGTCTACATTCGCGACTGTCTCGACATTCTGCAGAAGCGCGACGGCGAAAAGGACGCCGACCGGCTTATCGTGGTCGTTTTGCACCTGGAACCCGTGATTCGCGCGACGCCAGCGTACGAGCTCGATGCGGTCGCGCCGGGTCTCGTGCGCCAACTGCACCAGTTTTGCGAGTGTCCGATTGACGACGAAGGGGCCGCGGGTGGCGAGAGTGTGGAGGTCAAGTTTGAGACGGCGCAGTCGAATGCGCTGGTCGCGCTCGGGACGCAGAGTCCAGTGGCGACGCTCGGGTACATCATTTTATGATATTTTTTGGTCGCGAGTTGCTCACGACATCGATCGGTAGCGCGCTCCTCAAGGATATCAACCGACCCGACATGCTCTCAGTCCCCAAGACGCTTGAGGCGTTTGCCGCCGCGTGCCGGATCGCCGAGCGGCTCGCATTTGGCACCATTACCTCGTCGTCGACCACGGCCAAGGGCAACGACCTCGTTCCGGCTCCCTTCATCGACCGCGCTGCGGCGGCCATCGGGTACAAGACTCGCACAGGCTCTGGTACGGTCACGCAACGACTTAGCGGTCCGCGCCCGCGGCCCACGGCGCACCGCAACCGCATGATGGGCGTCACGACACATTTCTTGTCGCCGCTGATCGCGATGAACGTGTCGGACCGTGAACCGCGTGTCATGGAGCGCCGGCTTCTCGCGTGTGCAAACGTCCTGTTTGCCGCAGGTGCGTTTCTCGACTGCATTTTGCGCTCGTGTTTGTAGCGCGGATACTGACGCGTAGTCGACACCCCTTTATGGGGCACACGCCCGAGTTTTTCCAGGCCGTCGAGGTCTGGGAATGGATCATGGACCTGATGCTGTCGATGCACGACGCCAAGGTGCGGCGCGCGGCGTTGATTGTGATTTTCGCGCCGCTCGACGTGGTTCAGGACGCGACGGTCGCGGTGCGCGAATGGGACGCGTACTTTGCGCTCCTGGCGCAGTGGCTGCACGGTACGTGCCGCGTTGGGACCGAGTACGTTCAGGGATGCGGTGGACTGATGGGAAAGGCTGCATGTAGAGTGGAAGGACGACAATCGGCACCCGGAGCTCGTGTTGATGCGACGGTGCCTGCAGCAGAGGCTGTTCGAGCTGCACAAACCGCACGAGTCGAGTTTCTTGCGCGTCTTGCACTAATTCGATCCCGATTCGAGCCGGGGAGCACGGTGCCGAGACGGGATTGTCGATATGGCCGGGTTGTGTTTGATAGAAATTGGATTTTGGTCCCTTGGTTCTCATTGTTCTCGGCCGCGATCGTGAGCGGCCAAGGCAGCATCACCTGATCGCGTTTTATGACGATCATTCATCAAAGCTGCATCGTGGCGGCGGCCTCCCTCACCAATCACAATGCATCTTGCCCCACCGACCCGCTACTCGGTGCAAGTCGTGTGCCGTTACTAGCTGCAAGCACTCCACCCGCCAATTGTGACAGCATGGACTCGACCAACGCAACCGACATCGAAGCCGTCGAGAACCCACCCGCCGCCCAAGCAACGACGGACACCGAGCCGAAAAGTAATGACCAGTCTCAACAAGTTGAGGATGCGGCAGAATCCGTTCAGTTCAACGATCAGAATTCTGTGCAGCCCGACAACCCATTTCGCCGCAGGAGCGACGAGCCCGCACCGATTCCCGAGCGACGGTCCCCGCCCGCACCACCACATTCGCATGCAGGACACGTCTCTCCACGAACCTCCAGTTGTCCAACATGCAAACAATCCTCGCCTCGACCGCCCAAGCCGGACCCGACGCCGCCGCCTGCCGCACCCGCGCACAACCATGCCCTTACCGGCGCCAATGCCGCGCCGCTGTGGATTCGCGCCTTCTACAACCAGAAAATCAAGTCGCTCAAGGTCGATCATGCCAAGACGGCGTCGGTCGCACAGGTCCGGCGCGAGCTCGAAGCGTTGTATGCGGCAGATCCCGGCGTGCCGCTTCCACGATTGCGACTCGAGTATCTCGGCGACGAGGACCGGATGCCGCTCGATTCGAGGGAGCATTGGCACCAGGCGCTGGAGCTGGTCGAGTTGCGCGAGCGCGCCCATTTGCACGTGTTTTGCATTGACGGTAAGTGGGTGCGTTGATGGCGAGGTGTGTGTTTCGAGCGGCTCACAGACTGTGATTCTGTGCAGATCCGTTGCGACCGCCGACCCCGGACGAGCCACCACCTGCCCCCGAGGAGCCTTCAGCGGTTGTCGAAGCACCACACGATGTCGAGGAACCGACGCTGAAGCTCCAGGACCGCGAGCGCGCGCTCTCCACGGACGGCCAACCGGAATCGACGCAATCAGCAACGCCGAACGTCGACCATCCGCCGCTCGAGCTGCAATCGGCTTCTCCTCCACTCCACAGCGTTTCTGATGAGCCACCACGGCTTGCCGACGATCCTGCACCCGACTCGAACTCTATTGTCACCTCGGACTCGCCTGGCCCCACCACCACCACCGTCGGGTCGGACCCAAACTGCGACTCGTCCGACTCCCTCGACGATGACAACCCCATCCTACTCGAACCACCTGATCCCGTCCCACCACCTCCCGGCCCGTCTCGCAGCTCTCCACCACGCTCGCGCACCGCGCCTCTCCGTCCTCCGCGCGACTGGGACTTTTCCACGAACCCGCGCGACCTGCGCGACCCCGAGTACGAAGCGCGACTGAGCCTGATCAACCCGCGCGACCCGCTCCCGCCACCACCGCAAACGGCCCCATCAGCACCAACGGGTTCGGCACCGCCGCGAATGCGCCCGCGTCGTGCGTCCACATCGAGTAGCGCCAGCAGCAGTACGGCGTCGTCGCGGTCGGTATCCCCCGCGCGCGGGTCACCCGTGGTGGTGGTCCCACCGCCGGCTCCGCCGGCACCGATGCCGCTCAAGTCGGCGCTCAAGAAGCGTGTGTCGTTTTCGGGCGATGCCGCGGCCAAGCCGTTTGATCGGGTCCCGCCGCTTCCGCAGACGAGGCGGATTAACCGGATCAGCGAGGAGGAGGGCGACGACGGCGACGAGGTAGATGGTGGAGTGGATGACGGTGGAGAGGAAGTGCGCGGTCGGTCCATGTCGTTCCCGCCACCACCACCACCGCCGGACTTGCCGCCGGTGATTGGCCGGTCGCGATCAACGTCTCCTGAAGGATTACCACGCCCACCACGGTCGACGCCGACGACCGTCATGGTGCCCGTACTCGTGCCGTACGTGCTCATTCCCGCAGCAGCGCTCGCGCTCCAAGCACCGCCGATGCCGTTACCGCCGATTGCCGCGTCGGGTCCCGGTGCGGGAGTCGGGTACCTGCCGGCGCACAGTTCCGAGCAGATTGGTGTGAATGCGTTTGCGGCGCGGGAAGACTTGCCGCCACGGCCGAGGAGTATGGTGGACTATGGAGGGGGCGGCGCGGGCGGAGCTGCGGGTACGAGGGCCGCGGCATTGCCGCGGCGGCCGCATACGACGCACGCGCCGCCGTCGTACTACCGACAGTACATAGAAAAGCAGAAATGAAGGGTTGGATCTCTCTCTCTGCCTTTGGCGCGGCAGGGTCGTGGCCCGGCTAGCCGGCCACTTGGCAGTGCTTGGCGTCATAAGGCCGTCCGAGTACTGTTGTTCATTTTTTTTTTTTTTTTTTTTTGGCAACGGAACGGTCAAAGACAACGCTGAATAGGAAGAAAGGCAGGGGAGCTCTTTGAGAAAGGGGAGGAAGCGGACGATGAGGGACCGTGCGGGACATCACGCTCAACTCACGAAGCACCAAGTTGGTGCGGCCACCGCATGGGCGACCTTCCATCCAAGCAACGGAGTCGCCGGCTCGCTCCGACTACGCCAACGAGGCACAACAGCAAGAAAAGCCGAAAGCTGAAACGGCCGGCGCGAAAACACTCTCACGAGGGAAAAAAAAAAAAAAAAACAAAAAAATACGCAAAGGCGATGCGCGTTTGCAACTGCAAGTCTGTACGTCAGAAACGTTCGCCACGATCAACATGCCACGCTGGCCACCTCGCCGCGAACCCCGACTACCCAGCTGGCAAGCTGCACGACGAAATAGATTCCTCCTCCCCGCGCTCAACCAGCACACAGCTGCAACAACCGCGATCGAGCAAGGCCGTCCAGTCCACTCCAAAACCAACCACGATGCTTCAGAACGCTGTCCGCTCGCACCTCGCGCGAATGGCCGCGCGCCCTGCCGCGTCGCGCATGTTGGCCACAGCCGCCGTCGACCCGTTCGCTCAAGTACTTTCCCGTCCGGTTCAACTGCCAACCATGACAATGGACGCTGACCCGACCCGCTACCGCCCATTTGGCAGGTCCAGGTCCTGAACCAATCGCTGCGCGAGTCCGACCCGGACGTGTTCGACATTATCGAGCGCGAGAAGCAGCGCCAGCGCGAATCAATTGACCTGATCCCGTCCGAGAACTTCACGTCGCGCGCCGTCATGGACGCGCTCGGCTCGGTCATGCAGAACAAGTACTCGGAGGGTTACCCGGGCGCGCGCTACTATGGCGGTAACGAGTTTATCGATATGGCCGAGTCGCTCTGCCAGAAGCGCGCGCTCGAGGCGTTTGGTCTCGACCCGGCGAAGTGGGGGTGCAACGTCCAGGCGCTGTCGGGTGCGTTGGTTTATTTCGGGACTGGGACGCTGTGTCGATTGGGGTGAAGTTGGAGGATTGACCGCGACGTTGGCTTCGGCCAAATCTTCAATGAATAGGCGCACCGGCCAACCTCTACGTCTACTATGCGCTCCTGAAGCCGCACGAGCGCATCATGGGGCTCGACCTGCCGCATGGTGGCCAGTACGTTTTCCAAACGCTGTTCTCACCAATACGGATCCAATCTGACCTTTTCTGGCCATTCCTGCGATGCAACTAGTCTCTCGCACGGGTACCAGACCGACACCAAGAAGATCTCGGCCGTCTCGGCCTACTTTGAGACGCTCCCATACCGTCTCAACGAATCGACGGGTTACATTGACTACGACATGCTCGAGCGCACGGCCGTGCTCTACCGCCCGAAGATCATCATTGCCGGTGCCTCGGCCTACGCGCGCAACTACGACTATGCGCGCATGCGCACGATCGCCGACAAGGTCGGCGCCTACCTGCTCGCCGACATGGCGCACATTTCCGGGTTCGTCGCTGCCGGCGACCTGCCGAGCCCCTTCGAGCACTCCGACATTGTCACGACGACGACGCACAAGTCGCTGCGTGGGCCGCGCGGATCTATCATTTTCTTCCGCAAGGGCGTGCGGAAAGTGAACGCCAAGACCAAGGAGAACATCATGTACGACCTGGAAACGCCCATCAACGCGTCGGTCTTCCCGGGCCACCAGGGCGGGCCGCACAACCACACGATCACGGCGCTGGCCGTGGCCCTCAAGCAGGCGACGTCGCCGGCGTTCAAGGCCTACTCGAAGGCGGCACTGCGCAACAACCAGGCATTTGCGAACGCGCTGCTGAGCAAGTCTTACTCGCTCGTCTCGGGCGGGTCCGACAACCACCTGCTCCTCGTGGACTTGAAGCCCAAGGGTGTCGACGGTGCGCGCGTGGAGCGGATTCTCGAGCTCGTCAACATTGCCGCCAACAAGAACACGGTGCCCGGCGACAAGTCGGCGCTGGTCCCCGGTGGTCTGCGGATGGGCACGCCCGCCATGACGACGCGCGGACTCGTCGAGTCGGATTTCGTGACGGTCGCCGAGTTTATTGACGAGGCCGTGCAGATGACGGTCGATTTGGCCAAGCGTGCGCCGGGCAAGAAGCTCAAGGACTTCAAGGCCTTGCTCGATACCGACCAGGAGGCGCACACCAAGATTGCCGATATGAAGGCGCGTGTGGCCGGGTTTGCGCGCAAGTTCCCGACGGTCGGGTTTGTCGAGAGCGAGATGAAGTACCAGTAAGCCGTGGTGCCGCGGCTTGGGGTACTTGCTGTTGTTGCCGGTTGTATTGTCCTTTATTGCCGTGTGATCGGCGCCACATTAGTCTTGCTTCATAAATGTACCTCTTCGTTCTCCTCACCCTCATTGAACCTCCCTTGTCAGCAAAAACCGCTCAATAATGCGCATCGACACTCACTCGGACAATTTACACGCTCCACACATGCTGGATGACGGCCTTGATTGTCTTGTGCTGCGCCTGCTCCCCACGCGCGTTCGCATCCACGACCAGCACGGGCATCGACGTGTTTGGGAGCCGCACGACCGTCGGACCAGTCGATGGCACCATCCTCGTCAAGCTGCGCGGTCGTGTACTGTGGCGGCAAGAGCGCAAGCACGCGCTGGTTGTACTTCAGGTACGCCGGCCAAACGAGATCGTCAAAGGAGGACGGCGGGTCGGCCCAGAACACGACTACCCAGGAAGGATCGTGGCATGGCCCCAGCAAGCAGCGCTGCCTCTGTGGACTGTGACTGAGGGTTCACGTGGGTTTCTACCGCTGATCCACCGCAGTTGCAGCACGCCGCCACAAGGGATCGCCACCCGACGCCGCCCGCAGTCGACATGGACACGCGACGGAGCACGTTCGCCACGAACGCGAACACGCCCGCAACTGCTCCACATGCACGCCCGGTCCACGCTCAGCCCTGTATGCTCTCCACGACGACGAGCGCATATAAGTGTCCAAGAACGAGCACGAACACCAGCACCACCACCACCACCACCACCACCACCACCAATCCGGCCGGATTCTTCTCCCGTCAAGAAAGCACCCCCATGTCGCCATCCTCAATCGCAACCCCGACGCGCGCAACCGCACGACCACAGCCGCCGCGCGATTGCCGAGCCCCGCGCGACGTTGCCGCTGCACCAAGACCGACGCGACCCGTCAATGGTAGCCGTGACGACGGCGACAACGCGCCATTTGCCGACCCTGCCACACTCGAAGCCAACCTCCGGGCCAACCCGATTCCGCGACCGCTGACCGAGGACCACGTCGGCAAGGCAATCGTGTACCTCGAGCCGCGTCCGGGCACGCCGTTGTACCGCGCGGTCCTACAGTGGTACTGCAATGCGCGCAAGCAATTCGGTCCAGATGAGGGCCAGCAGTACTTGCCGCATGTATCCGTGACGGGTACGTGCGCTCAATCGCTCCCTTTCCGCCACCACAAATGACCTCATCCCTGACCGACTGCTCTCCACCCTTAATTCAGGCTTCTTTGACGCATCCG
This sequence comes from Allomyces macrogynus ATCC 38327, assembly GCA_000151295.1. Taxonomy (NCBI): domain Eukaryota; kingdom Fungi; phylum Blastocladiomycota; class Blastocladiomycetes; order Blastocladiales; family Blastocladiaceae; genus Allomyces; species Allomyces macrogynus. The sequence goes on along the minus strand of GG745355.1, from coordinate 197,582 downwards.
GCGCAGACCTCGGCTCGCTCGCCACCCATCTCGCCACCAACCTCCCGCCCGCATCCGTCACGAGCTCGCAAATCTCGCTCACGGGCCTGATCCGCGTCGACGCCACGACCCTTCTCCTCGGCGTCGACTCGTCACGCGCAACCGGCCTACACAGCCTCGTCTCGTCGCTTCAACAGTTGGCACCGACACGCTGCGTGATTCGCCCAAAACGAATCGACCATTTGTCGCTCGCCTACTTCAAGCTGCACGCGCCGCCGCCAGTGACGGCCGACCCAAACGCCGTCGATCGTGCTGCTCTCGAAGTGCTCGGGCCCGTGCTCAAGGATGCGGCGGTCGAGTGGGATTTGGTTCTGTACCGCGTCGTGATGAGCGACCGGTTGCCGAAACCGCACGCGTTTGCTGAGGTGCAGCGGTGGCGATTGTAGATTTGTACTCGGCGTCCAAAAAAGCTTGAATGTTGTATGCCCTTTGCTTGTCCGAAGAAAGTGTGTGAAATGATTCATTGGGAGCTTGGGTCCGCCTTGATGCGTCTGCACCTTTCTGTGTCACCTCGTCTATACAACAACATTTGTCATCATGGACGACGTTGTCCATTGCCCTCGCCAGCACCTCGGGATGCTGCAATGTGCCTATTCCTTTATTGAATGGGCTCAATCAATCGACACTATCTCAGGAACATAAAACATATGATGAAACGTCAGTTCTGAGAAAATGAAAAAACAGGCTTGATCGCCTGGGCCCAGTCGAGGTGCACCAGCAGGATACCATATCTGTGGCCAGTTTGTCAGCCATATCTGAGAATCCACTGAAGCAGGACAACAGTGGCGAGACACATGTGCTGGACATGTTGCATGACACCATTGCCTGCCTGGACAGGAATGGAGCCTTGAGCCCTGCTGATGTGTTTGGCCCTCTTGACAAGTCAGACAACACCAAGAAGCAGTGCCACAAGTGCGCCCATTTCTTCTCCAACATCAAGGAGATCATGCTGCAAAAGGAAGCGCCTGATCTGGCGTTTACCCTTCTGGGCCTTGGCACCTCAATGAAATGGACAGGCACTGAGCAAGACAGGCTGCTTGTGGACATGACCAAGCATTTGATGACCCAGATGCGCAGAACTGTCACAGTGGCCTCTTGCCTCAAGGTCCTTGCCATGCTCCTCCAGGAGGTGGCCCTCTTGAAGCTCAACATGGACAACTGTGTTAATGTGATGGCTGCACTCAATGCTGTGGTTGGCACACCAAGGCCCTACACAAGGTGCTGCCCTTGGGTTCCTGCTTGGGCCATGTGTTACTGTTTGACAAGAATGCACTTGCCAAATGGGTGGAGGCCAATGGCAAGGTGTACTACTGGCATGTGCAGAGTGCTCTCAGTGCTGGCTGTGCCCAGCAACCCCATGTGGCAAACCCATTTGGGCCCATGCACCAACATCACCAACTGGCCCTGCCTGCAGGGGGGGGGGGGGGGGGGCGTTTCAGTGGTGTAGTGCCCACCAATTGGCAGAGTGGTGAAACGTTTGGCAGCCCCAACACTGGCTTGGTGCCAGCATGGCCAAACAAGAAACGGGTTTAGTGGTGCTGCCCCTGCTGCTGATGGATCACAATTTAAATATATTGGATCATTGTACTAGTTCCACAAGCACAGACTGTTGTTTGGTTGGCAACTGGGGCACAGTCTTTGGAGAAATGGATTGCATTGTGCATTGCTTGCAGATGGATCCTGGAGAACGTCTCACCATGTTGGCATGGAATCGGTCCTGGGAATACTGAATCCAATGGCCCTGTCCACGTGGAAGGAGCTGGTGATTTCCACATCACAGACAGTGCAATGGGTAGGATGGGAGTGGGACCTCACACACAAAGTCATGTGGGTCCCCCTTGCACAACTGAGAGCAGTACAGGACAAGCTGTGCAAAACAAGCCATCTGGACCAGATTCATGTGAAGAACCTGGCAAGCCTGGTGGGGAAGATCCTGGCCATCTTGCCAGCAGTGGGCGAGCTGAATCTACTTGTGATGGAGCTCTGCACAGTGATGCAGTCAGTGGCACAGTCCATCAGAACACACTGCAGGAGGTGGAGCTCCCTTTGGTGGATGTGACACCTCTCTTGAGGGAGGACCTGTTGGCAAGTGTGGCAGTTCTCCTGGACTACAAGAGGTCCATGCTGCTGCAGCTGGTAGTGGATCTGATCATGCACTCCAACATCAGGGATGGGCTGGGCCCTGAACACAGGGGTGAAGGGGGACCTGGTGCAGGCGCACGACCAGTGGTCAGCAGAAGTCCTCCTCCAGTACCAGTACAAGTACCAGTTGGCAAGGGATCTGGATGCATTCCTGTCTGAGCACCCCACAATGGATCTGATCCACATTGGGGTCTTGGAGCTTGTGGTCCCACTGGGGCTGCAGGCCCTGGTGGCCTCCAGGGCAATGGAAATGTGTGGGTTACAACCTCAGCTCCACAATTTCCCTGGATCAGCAGGGGGGCCACCAATACCCATGGATGAGTCTTGCAATGAAGGATACCTGGCTTTGGCTGCAGGGGTTTGGGGCACAATTGTGCACAACCCACCTGGTGCAGGCGGAGAATTGGGGTAGATCCCCCCTGTGGATCATGAACGCGTCTGTCACCACCACGCCTGGGTCCAGACAGAATGTCACAAACCGATCCCCAATCTGCACTGTTGCTACAGATGCGAACAGATCGACCTCCACCAGCCAGTGGGCCCAGGGTGCCTGGAAGATCAACTGGTGGACCATGCGGTTGTGGTGGACTGTGTCTGCCTTTGAATCCAGGTCTGCTACCCCCTTGGGGCGTTCTGGCCTGTGTGCTGAGGAAGCTTCAGGACGATTGGGGGACGGCAGCTGTAGTTACCCTGTTCTGGCTGTCCCAGATATGGTTCCAGAGCGCCCTCTGAATGTTGGTGGATGACCTGTGATCCTCCTGATGGACATGCTGGTGAGGGCTGTGTGGACACAGGCACCCCCAAGTGGAACACGCCTGATTGCATGGCAGCTCTCTGGCATTTCAGAGCTCTGCTCGGCCTATTGTGAGTGGTTGTTGACTGCACCAACACAGCCCTCATGGAGAACACCAGGAAGCAGTATAACACAACTTGGCTGTGCTGGCTTTGCTGGTGCCACATGCCACAGGGAGTACACCAATCCCCTTGTGCAAGATGGGAATGCCTTTTGTGTGTACACCATCTCTCTTTGGGAAGACGACCCCTCCCCTGTGTGGGCGGCCCTGGTGGCCTGTTGATGCACAGCAATCAGGGCAATGTGGGGGCAGTTCTGCAGACTGGATGGTGCAATCATGTCCCTGTCGACCTGCACAATGGTATCAAAGGTCATGCACTCCTTCCAGGTGGAGTGCCCTTGGGTCTCACACAACAAGTGTTTGATGTGACGATTTTGGATGATGCAGTGCAGGCCTGGGGCCCAACTGCAGACCTGTTGTTCTTAAGGCTGAACCACTGCCTTGCATACCTCCTCCTGCAGTACAGGAGACGCCAATTCAGCTGACTGGAGCGCATCATCGTGCTGGAGAGCGCCATGCTTCTGGACACGTTGCGTCTGGCAATTCATGGCCCCAAGGACTGGCATGATCAAACAGTGATCACATACCTCATGTGGGCCAATGACCCACTGTTGGACATAGGGGCGCACTGGACTGCTTACTTCAGGCGCTGTTCCCCCTTTGTACCTGACAGGGACACCAGTGACGCCCTCTTTGTGGGGGTGGGCACCACCAGGCGTTTTGTGGTTGCTGATGTAATCATGTCTTGGGTGCACCAACTACTAAAGGATGTGCGGATCCCACAGCGCTTCCACGCCTATGACCTGAAGGCGGCAGCCTGCAAGTTCATGGAACTGAACGGTGCCACCAAGGAAAAAATTGTGGCTGGGACGTGGGCCTCCACGGCCATGTACCACAAGCACTACCAGGGTACTCAGGTTCTATACAAGCTTCGCCACCTCCTCACAGGAGAGGGGGGCCAGTAGACCTGCAAACTGGCATGTCACAGCACCCTGAGGTGCTGGTGAGGGCAATGGACAATGCTCATTGCCTGAGCTGTTTGAGCTGTCACCTGAGGGTCCTGACAGCAAGGGACGATGTGCGTTGTCCAAGCCCAAGTCAACATGAGGGGTACAATACCCATGCGATTGCCGGCTTCTGAGTCCGTGTCGCCGTCGTTCGAATCCGGCGAGTCGTGGTCTGAATGCCAGGAGCCGAGCATCATTGTGGTGGTGGTCCAATCAATCTTTTCGTCGCGTTGCAGCGGCTTACAGCACAAGCGGAGGGACAATTGGAGTGGTGTTTGTGGTTGGGATGCCTTGGCCATGGGCAACGTGCAAAGCGACAAGCGTCGCGATATTCGAAAGTTGTTTGCCACAGCTTCCAAACTTCCACGTCAGTCAGCTGCCTTCATGACATCACACGTACAAACGTCGTAATTGCTATCCTCATCGATCGTGACCGATGGAAATGCTGCCCACTATGACCATCAAACAACCCTCCTCGTCGCCATCGAGGCAGGTTGGTGGATCCGGCGATTTGCACCCAGATTTTTCTTTTGCTGTGCTTGCAGCATCAGCTTGTGGAAGAAGTCTAGAAGGTTACATGTGTTGCTGAAACGAGGCAGAGATGGACAAGCACGTCTTAGGCGTGGGAGCTGATTAACTCCCGGAGTCTTTTTGGGGCTCAGGTGCTGCCAGACAGACTTGTTAGTAGCAATTCTCCACAGTGATGTCGATGAGCTCCCTTGTCTTCCTGACACTCGCACCCTGAGCTGCAGGACCTTGGATGAATAAAGGCCCCCGCCAAACAATCATCAGACAATTTTGTGTCAAAATACGGAATTAATTGATAAACCCTAACTTTCTTTTCCCAAACGCGTCTTACTCGTAGAGGTTGATATGGCACTGGGTATAGGCCTGCGTACGCTGATTGATGGCCGAAAAGAGAAGACCAGACGGCTGCATTGTGACTGTCACTTTCACAGAATCACGCTTGCTTGAACTCTGGCATGGTGTCACCGCGACGTCAATGCTGCCGATTTGCCGGCAACCACCCTCATCCGCGAACTTGGGGCAATCAGTCGACACGAGAATGTCGATCACAACCTTCTGTTGAGAAGAACTTGAAGGCCAATACACCTTGGTCGCGACAACTGTGCCTGGGACAAGCTTATCGCGCCGGCGGATAATGACGCTAAAGACTCCTCTGATCCACTCACCATCTTCGTCGTTCTCGAGTCGTGCTCTGACCGCTGCTCGTGGTCCAAAGCGTGACTCTGAGTACGTCGTGCGCACGGTCGTCCCATAGGTGACGCGGGCAATTTGATGGAGCAGTAGATTGGGACGGAGCGCTAGAAATGAAGCGAATACTAAAATTAGTGAACGTCTGCTAATAGAGAATGTGACGAGCCGCGCGTAGTACCAAAAACAATTGCGCCCAACACAACAGCAGACGAGCCGTTTGGGGAAACGATGACTTTTTTGGCGTATTGCTCCATCAGTCGGCGGCGCAGCATGTTGATCAGGTACCTTGACTGCGAGAACCCGCCCACGCAATAAATATGCCGAAGATCGACGCCCGCCTCCTTGCATTCCCGAATCATGCGTCGGACCAACTCATGGACATTGTCGACAATTGGGGCGTACAGGAGCTCCATTGTCTCGTACGTAATGTAGAAATCCCCTTCGTCAAAGTATGCGCCACCTGTGCCAGGCACTGGATCCAGGTCCTCGCGCACTCGAGCACGTTCAAGGGGAGCAGGAACTTGAATTTTGGTGCGGAAGTTCGGTTCGGTGCCTGTGAACGCCAACTTGCAGAATTCCCAAGAACTGCGGATCGTGGACTCGTGCTGCGGTTTGTTGGAAATGATGCGCTGGTACGCCCCAGCACCAATTGCTTCCTTGAACATGGCAATGAACGCCGTATCAAGCAACGTGGACCCACATGTCGCGCCAGATCCCTCCACAAGTTCTTGAAAACCGTTGTCACACATGCGCATGACTGTCAAGTCGACTGTTCCCCCACCTGAGACGAGTTCGTTTTTGTCAGGTCAAACTCGCCATGGAACACCAAACGTCAATTAACGGTTGCTGATCACGTACCCAAGTCCACGATAAGGACAGGGTCGTCCTTGTGAATAGTCGACATGGAATCGACCGTGATGGTTTCGTGAATGAGGCCAGCCATTGGCTCTGAGCAGAATTCGAGCCGATCGGAGTTGAGTGTCTGGATGAGCCCAGCCTTGAACATGGCATCGCGCATTTTTAACTTGGCGACATCAGACCACATGGCGGGTACAGTGAGGCACCAGCGCGTGTGGTTTGGGTTCCATTTTCTGTCGAAGGATCATGGATGCAGAAGGAGTCGGTTATTTACAGGCAGGGAACCAGGTTAAGAATTGAGCGACTCACGTACTCATTTGGGTTTGGCTCTTCAATGAACTCGCGAATTGTTCCCGCCATTTCACGCAGGTAGTCACTGATCACATCAACAGGAGTCTTGTTAAACCGTGCCTTGAGCCGTTCCATTCCCGTGTTTGGAATCTTGTTTGTAGTGTCCAGTAACAGCTTGAACTTGTCGATGAAAATGTGGTTTGCCTGATCAGCGCTGCACATTTCGAGGTACCGCGTACAGGCTTCATTTCCCCACGCAATAATCCTGCCGGAGTTGTGGTAGAGCAGTGCCGTTCGCGTCTTCGGGTATGAGGCTGTACTGCCCGGCCATGAAGACTTGTACTTGACGCAGCGTGTAAGATTCAGTCGCTGCACATCACCAATGTCTGAAATACTCGTGCCACTGGTGAGGGCATCAGAAAGCTCTGGGAGAGGCATCGAGAAACCGGAGTGACTTGTTCCAAAATCAATCGCGATTTGGTATTTCACTGGTTGAACTTGGCTGAGATCACTGGGGAGCGACGCAGTATTTCCCATGATAAAAATGCCCGTCAATTGTCGCTTTTCTTGAGGGCCTTGTCCTTGATGGTCGCACGCGTCTCTGGTACTGTAATCTGGGTCAGAGTCTTGAGCTACCAGTGCTCCGGGGCTCTACCAGAGTACTTGGCCAGATATTTGTATGGAGGGACGACCGGATTGCACGGAAGAGCGAGCTGACGCAAGAGAAGCGAGCTGACGCAGGTGGCGGAGTGATCTGACGCAGGAGAAGCGAGTGAACACACGAGGAGAAGCATGCTGACGCAGGAGAAAAGAAGCGAGCTGACGCAGGAAGAGCGAACTGACGCAGGTGGCGGAGCGAACTGACACAGGTGGCGGAGCGATCTGACGCAGGAGAAGTGAGCTGACGCAGGAGGAGCTTAATGACGCGGCAGGAGGAGCGAGCTGACGCGGCAGGAACGATTTAACTCCAGAACCAGAAATACTTCTCAAGGCTGGCAGGGCTCGTGGTCGCAGCCAAGCAATCATATATAACTCGACCAAGCATCCCGTCCTGATCGACCCACCAAGCAACCAGCCTACTTTCTCTAATCAACATGGATCTGCCTCCTGTTGACCATGGGACATCATCGTCGTCGAAGCTTTACCCACCCAGCTCCTATTCCTCCCCCAACCAACTGAGAGTCGATTATCAAGCAGCCAGATCGGGGAAGACTGCTGGCCGAGCCCCTCAGTCGCCTGATCAACAATTGACTGGCTCAATGAACACACGAAAGGGCGTCATGCAGGACTCTACAGAAAAGGAGGCTCATGGTCAAGAAAAGCGAACCAATATTGGTGACCGCGCAATGGACGTCACCACGACTCCCAAGTACGGCAATGGTAACGTATTTCAGGAGGCCTTCTGGTATTGGCCAGCTCTGTTGTGGTGATTACAGTTTTTCACGATAGCCGAGGTTCTGATGACGCGAAACCCACCAGTCACACGGCCCTTGGGCAAGGCCAACCAAGGCCAGATGCATGTCGAAACAGCAAGTCACGTAATTCACAAGGCGCTCGAAAAGATTGAAAGTACGCTCGAAACACTTGTGACATCAATCGAGAGTGCCCAAAGCGGTAAAGACAAGACGTTTCGACGTGGCCTTGTCCAGAATGCATGGGACCAGCTGAAGCCAAAACTCACCGACGCCATGAACGCCGAACGGGAACGCGAAATGGACGCTGCGGTCAGTGCCGTGAAGAGTGTCTGGAAAAAGAAGTCCAAGTATGCACGCGCTTTTGTGTGCTCAGAAGTCCTGCGCAAGACCTGGGCCAACCTGGAGAAGGACTGGGCTCAGCTTCACAACAAGGCGCGTTTCAAGGGCAAGTCTGATTCTAGTCACTTTGAGGACCTGGAGCGCGCCTCGGAGGTCTTGATCCTGCTGCAAGCTGATCTGCACGCCCATGGCGAGCCTGTTCTCCCTGAAGGACAGAATCTGCTCACGCAAGAAGCAGTCAAGGGACTGCTTGCAGCCATCGGTCAGAAAACTAGTCTGCCGTGTCCTTCCCAGCTCTCCACGGTCCTGGAAAACACGCCGAAAACAATCCATGAGGTGCTCGGAAATTACGACCTCATTCCGTCGCATCCAGCTCAAGTCATGTCCATTGTCTGCAACATTGCAGTGCCGCTCATCCAAGTGTACCTGATGGTCAAAACTTCGGTGATCGACATGAGTCTCCACTTTTTCCCATCGGGTTTGGCCTACTCGCCCTTGACGATGATCGAGAGCGAGCTGGAATGGCGCTTTGATGATGACGCCGAGATACCGCCTGCCCCAGCTGACTGGCAAGACTCCAAGGTCGTTTTGTTTACCTGGGCGCCAGGCATTCCACAGCAGTTTGGTTTGGCCGATGCCATTGTGCACTGTGCTCGTGTCATTACAGTGACTGTTCGGCACCCGCTGTCCAAGAAACCGCGAGTCCCTGCAGCAATCTACGAATCACGCAATAACTGGACACTATATGAGTCGGCCCCAAAAGGTCGACCTGCCCGCAATATTCAACCGCAACCTGAACATGTGCTCAGACTTGTGATGGGGCCGCAACTTGACGTTGTCAAGAGTACGTTTTATTCGCGGACAATGAATGAACCCCTTTGCCATGACGAGATGCTTATCTAGTTTAATTACGGCGGCATAGTGAGACAAGACTGTGAAGACCTGTCGATTGAGCTCAAGCAACTCTTGGAATGGTCGGTTGAAGCAGGTTCAGCAAACGTCGCCGGCCTGCCCTGTTTGGATTGGGCACTCATTACGGCCACAGGACACATGATTCGGCGCATTCTCGTGGAATCACCAGCACTAGTGGACGTCGAGGAGATTGAAGCCAAGATCGCAAATCTGAGGCTGGGCAGTTTCCACGTCCGCAACGATAAGAGCGTCGTACTGAACGAAGTGCTTGACCTGATCAAGAAGCATAACACCATTTCCCTCCTAGAGGATATCCTTCCGGGCTCGTATATCCTTCCGGGCTCGTACGCCTCTGTGGCCTTGCAAGTCAAGTACCTTCGTATTCGGTACAAGTGGCACCGGCTGTTTGCACTAGCAAATCAGCATGGGTACAGTTTGGCACTGCCCCAAGCTGGGACCAAGAACAACCAGTTTGTGTGCTTGTATGGAAAGAACGGTTCCATGCTGACCCACAGGTGCAGTGCATCGATCGGGCTGGCCATGTTTCCAAACCTCGTCAACAAGGATGGGGGACTGGTCACTGGCGTGCTCCCATGCGATGGCTTCTGTTCATGCGCTGTCGATGAGTTGAATGCCGAGACAGAGAATGCCCATTGGGGGGCATCACGACAGTTTCGGTGATTTGTTCTGTGCATCTTTCGTTTGAGTGGAGCCCAAGCAAATGCTTGGCTGCATTGCTCATGGCGAGTTGATGCTGTTTCCAATGTTCTCTGTTCACAGCCAGTTTGAGTATTTTTCAGCGACATTATATTTGCTCTCTTTTTTCTTCCACTCTCTGCAGCAGCACTTTCCATATCGTGGTGGGCCGCATCTGTCTCGCCTGTGCCCATTTGAGCACTACTCTTTCGTCCAAACTCTCACACGAGATACAATACCTCACCCGATGGTCTGTACAGCGTATTTACATCAGCGCCGGTCACTTCGTCCAACCAACCTAGCGCCATCCATGCGCCGACCCTCTTCATGTCAGCCAACCACCTCTCCGTCCGTGATCCACCACGATATCCTGCTTACAGCTCCACAAACACCCCACCCCGAACGAATCCTCCCAGATCAAACGGCCGCATCACCAGCGCAAACGCGCCCGCCGCGCCCTTTGGCACCTGTTTCCCCACAACCACCTCAACAGGCACCGCGCTGCGCATCCGCCCCGGCCGCGCCTGCATCGGCCCAACAACCAACGCGTGAATCACCTCGTCGATATCCTCCATGGCCGTCACCACATCCGGCGCGTGCACGACTTTCAGCACAAACTTTTTCGCGAGCAACGCGTCGTGCGGAACCACCTGCGGCAGCACGACCCACGGCATCCGGCGCTGGTCGTAAACCAGCTCAAGCCGATCGAGCGGCACGCCATTGTCGGCCTTGGCGAGCCGCACGGTCGTGGTCGAGAGCGTCTTGAGCGACTCCATGGTCATGATCTGCGCAAACACCACCGGGTGCAAAACGTGCGCCTCGAGACGTTCGAGCGGGCGATTGGGCAAGAACCGCAGTGCGTCGGCGCAGGACTCGCACGCGCGCGCCACTTCGAGGTCAGTCAGTTTCGGCAGCGACTGCTTGCACTGCGCAAGCTCGTTGACAGTGTCGACGACGGCCACGAACCGTGTCACGTGCGGCAGGACGGGCGTCGTGCCGCCGACCCACGCCACGTGCGTGAAGAGCTGCACAGTGGAGAGGTGCGGCAGCGCGTCGAGCGCGGAAGCGCGCAGGTGCACCGAGTCGTGCGATGCCGAGTGCGAAAGGATCAGATCCCTGAGCGTCGAGGGCAGTGGGTAGTCGCGCACGTCGACCGGGTCCTCGGCGTCGATTTGTAGCATGTTCACGTTGGGCACCTGGATCGTGGCCGGGAGCGACTTGTGCAGGACCGTGCGGTCGAGCACGAGCGTGTTGAGGTCCGAGAACGCAACCGTGATCGGCGACTTGGTCAGGGCCAGTTTGCACTTGGTCAGTTTCAGGACTTTGAGATGCGTCGCGGCCGCGGCAAAGTCGCGCAACAGCGTCGGCTGCAGCTGCAGGAACGCAAACAGGCACAGGTACCTGAGCTTGGGGAATGCCGGGAGCGCGACGGCCGTAACGGTCCCACGGAACCGGCAGGGCCGCAGCGTGAGCTGGTCGAGCTCGGGCATGGCATTGTGCTGCTTGCCGGCAACCATCAGGAACAGCGCCGTCAAGGGCACGTCCAAGTCGTCCAGTTCGCTCCACTCGGTGGGTGCGCCCGCGGCTATGCACGCCATGTCCTTGGCCGTCGGTTCCACGTTGCCCTCGATCGTGAGCGACTTGAGCGTCGCACGATGGTTGCCGAGATAGTCGCGGAAAAACTGGGCGTGGATCTTGATCGCACCGAGGTAGAGCAACTGCAAGTTGGGCGCGCGGATCGGCAGCGTCTTGAGCCCGTCCTTGTCGCACGGGTCGCGCTGCTCGAGGAACAGGAGCGTCATGTCGCGCAGGTGCGGCAGCGTGAGCGGCGGCGTCGTGACCGGCCACGGAATTAGCGCTGTGAATCGGATCGACGTGAGCGTGTTGCGCACGGCCAGCAGCGGGCGGTCGAGCGTCGGCGCCGGCACCATGACCTTGCCAAACGAGAGCTTCGCGAGCCGCGGGAAGCGCTTGAAGATGCGGTCGAGCAGCGCCGCAAACGCAGCATTGTCAGCGGGCAGGTCGTCGCCGACGGCGCGGCCGTTTTGCAGAATGTAGGCCGACTCGGGCTCGATCAGACTCACTGACGTGACGAGCTTGGTCGGGATCGGGATACGGCGGCCGCGTTCCCCGCGCTTGCCAAAGTCGGGCACGAGCAGAACCGCCGCACCCGTGGCCTTGAGCTTGTCGACGACGCGCACGTTGGTCGATGCCGCGGCAGCGTTGGGATCGGCAGCTCCAGGAACGGGCTTTCGAGGGGTGGTCGTACGGCGACGCGACGGCGTTGGCGGTGGAGCTGAACCCGTCTTGGATCCACTTGTCGCGCTCGACGCGGCGGGCCGCGGCTCCATCACGGCCAACCCGGCGGGCGCCCAGACCATATCGTCGCGCAACGGCGCGAGCGAGACGCGCAACGACCGCACGCCATTGATTTTGGCGACCTCGGTCTTGAGCGCGAGCTGTACATGGCACTGGAGCATCTCGTTCACGACCTGAAACCAGGCCGAGCATGTCCGACGCAGCGCCGCGAGCGAGCGCGCTGCGACCGAGTAGACGGGCAAATAGGGCAATTCCACGTCGCCGCCGTCGTCGTCGTCGACACGGTGGCAGCAGTCATAATCACAGCAATCGAGCAGACCGCGCACGTGCGCGGCGACGACACGGAGCACATCGTGCGGCAAGTCGGTGAGTGCGAACGTCTTGGTACCGGCGCGCTTTCCGGGCGGCGGCGCGCGGTCGCTGCTGCGCGGTGCGAGCGGTTTCTTGGCAAAGACGGTGAGCTTGCGCACGCCGATCATGGTGGTGGTGCGGTTCGACCGATGCGGTGCGGCTAGCAGTTTTGAATGACGAGCTAGCACACGGGAGCGAGAGAAAGGGAGATAAAGGAAGAGCGCGACGCCGCGGTCGCGTTATATTGTGCCCGCAGTGAGTCGCTCATGTGCTGCAGGACGTGTGGACTTGGCCGTGGTCCAACACTGCAAGCGTCGCACGACACCATCTCCGAACTGTCATGATTCGCTTCCCCGCTCCTCAAACCAGAAAAACAATACGTGGAGATTCACGTCCGGGATGGTTCCCATTTGATCTCGACTGCTTGACTTAGAACGGTTGGAGCAGGCCGATCACACAATTGACTTCCGTAGAATTGTGACCTTGGACAAAGCATTCGATCTGACCTTCCCATGTCGATCACACGGAAACCTGGTCGACCGACAACGAAAGAACAAAACATTTACACGAAGCAAGTTTCGGTTCAAAGGCTTGGAGCGCAATTTCTGCGCGATCAAACGCCACCAACTTCGACCGCGGTCGCCTGCACGTCCTCAATCAAACCAAACGCCTGCTCAAGGAGCTGCTGGAATCCGGTGCCTTCCAACAATTGAGCAGAAGCAAAGATGTGGAACGTGTGCCGGAGACCATCCGCGCTCCCATCGCCGTTCTCAACATCGTGGTCATTCATTTCTGCGCTCTCCTCCAAGTGTGCATTCTCAGCCTGGCCCTCGTCAAGTCTCATCGTCGCGCCGCCATTATTTCCCCTGCGCGGCGCGGATAGGATCCATTTCGCAAATGCGGAGATGTGCCGTAAAGAGCCATCAACGTCAGCACCATGCTGGACATGCGCTTGCACCATCATGAATGCGTCATGCAAGCGTGAGACCAATGCTATTTCAAACTCGGGACCTTGTCCCAAAAAAGGCAGCGGTCATCGTGATATTCAAGTTCGAGAACGGGATCAGGGCCGCCACCCACATGATTGATTTCCAGACGCGTGAGATGCTCGAGTCGCGAAATGGTTAAATACAGGATAAGAGTAATCGGAGCGGACAACAAGCTTGAACTTCATGGACTGGGCAACCGAAAAGAGGACGTCGGGTGGAAGATCGAGAAGATGCATGGCGCCAGGGATTTTGTGGTAATGGACACCATCAGCAAATCAGGCTCGGGCTATTGGCGACCAGACGCCGACGACTTGAGGAGAGTGAGATTGCAGCGGTTGCGGCAAGTCACTACCAATGATTGTGGCTTGGTCGCAGGAGTTGGACTTTTCGAAGGCGCTCAAGATGCGTGTTCAAGTGACAGTGCAAAAGCACAAGCAGCACGCGCGCTGTCATCGATCTGTTCATCATGTGATTTGTTCGTGTTCCCACAGCGCGCTCCACCTGATGCTTCCTTGAGCCTGAAGTCTCGCCCGGAAATATGTATCAACCAAAGGAGCAACATGGCGGGTAGGGGTAGAGCACGCGCCAAAGTATCCATGCCGAGTATGTTCTGTCAGTACGAGAAGTGACAGGGGAGGGCAGCCTTCGGGCCTGATACCTCTTCGACGCTTGCCAGTGATTCTGATTGCGACCATGATAGTCGTTCTCGTTTATCGATTGATTGCCATCTTCCTCACCAGACCAGCTCGTGACGCATGAAAACAGCGGTGGGGAGGCCTGATATCACGGATGCCGACGACATCCGCGATCGTAGGGGCCGTCTCTGCTCAGGAAGCAAATGCCGTGCAAGAGATTGGATCTATAATACACCGAGCGCCCATCACCCCTCACTGGCCACCACCCCTCCAACCAACTCCAACTCCTTCATAGCGCGACGCGTGCCTCGTCCAACATGACCGAAATAAACCGCTGCACGGGGTTCTCATCCTGCCGCGCCATTTCCGTGCGCATCAACAACTTCTTGACCGAGATCGACACGTCGCTGATGCCCGCACGCGCGAGGGCATCAAACACCTTGGCGTTCTCGGCCTCGTTGAACGCCTCCAAGTGCCTGGTCACGAGCTGCACGTCCTCGAGCGACCCGACATTCGGCACGTACAGCTGCGAATTGAAACAGTCGTCCATGTCGAGCTGCTGCAGGACGGCGCGCGACGTAGTCGTCGACAGGATCAGCAACTTTCGGCCCGCCGGCGGCGGCTTCTTAAGCAGCACGAGCAAGGTCTGCAGGACCGTGTTGGAGAGCCGCGGGCCGATCGGGACCCACTCGAGCAGCCGCTCGAGATTATCCACGACGATCACCGACAATGGCGACTTGTACGAATCATTGAAGACCTTGGCAATCTGAGCGGCCTTGGACGCCTCCGAGTACCCGACCATCGACTCGGGCGAAATCAGCTTGACAAATGGGAAGTCCGAGGACATGGCCATCGTCGCAGCCAGCGCCGTCTTGCCCGCGCCCGGCGGCCCGTGCAACAGGACCGACACCAACGGCGTCCGCGCCGACTCCTTGACTTGCTTGATGAACAGCGCGCCCGACTCGAGAATCGCGTGCGTGGTCCCAAACGGCACGATCCCATTGGCCACACACTGCCCAAGTTCTTGCTCGGCGGCACCAAACGCCGCGGGCACTTCCTCAATCGCGCGCAGGAAATCGGACCTGTTCACTTTGATATTGTCCATGTCGGTGGAGACGGCCGCGTCGCCGACCTTGATGTGCCGGTTGAACGCAAACGACGTCGCCGACTTGACCAACCCGGCAATTTCGGCGCCCGAGAAATTCTTGGTCAACGCTGCAAGTTCCTCGAGCCGCACGTCCTCATCCATCAACCCATTCTGTTTCATCTTGGCCGTGTGGATCTTGACAATCTGCAGTCGACCGTGCTCGTCGGGCAACGAAATCTCCAGCTTCAACTCCAGTCGCCCTGGGCGCAACAGAGCCTCGTCAATCATATCGAGCCGGTTCGTCATGCCAATCACGAGAATATTGTTGAGTTGCTCGACGCCGTCCATTTTCGAGAGCAACTGGTTGACAATCGAGTCGCCGACGCCGGTCCCGTCGTTCTTGGACCCGCGCTGCTTGCAGATCGCATCAAGTTCGTCGAAAATGATAATGTGCAGCCCGGACTCGTCGCCCTTTTCGCGGTACTCCTGCTCGGCGGCGGCAAACAGCTTGCGAATGTTTTCCTCAGACTGGCCAACAAATTTGTTGAGCACTTCCGGACCGTTCACGATCATCGGTTCCCGCGCGTTGAGCATTTTCGCGATTTGCCGCGCCATGAGCGTCTTGCCAGTACCGGGCGGGCCGTAGCTACACAAGCGCATTATACGTCAGCGTCCGTCCATCGATCCCGCGTACTCCACCTTCGGGGGTACGTACAGCAGAATACCCTTGACGTGCTGAATCCCCAACTTCTCGACAATCGACGGCGGGAAAATGCGCGACGCAAACGCGCGCCGGAAAATGGCCGAGAATTCCTTGTCCAACCCACCGATCCCGAGATCCTCGAATTTGAACGACGGCTGGATGAGCGGGTTGACCGCGGCTTTGCGCGCATCACCCTGCAGCTTGAGCTGCGCGTCGGCGGCTTTCGCGAGCCGCACGTCGGTTTGCGCGATCAAGAGGCCGATTTGCGCGGGGGTCGTCGGGACTACCGGGAGGAAGGGGAGGAGGTCAGTCTGGAGGAGAGGAGAGGGGTCGGGTGGGGTGGGGGACGGACCGTCGTGCGCGTCGCCGCGGAGGACGCGCTGCATCGAGTCAACGTCCATGACGTCCATGGCAGTCGGGGTCAGGACGTAGTTGATGCCGTGGTACTCGAGAAGCAGCGTCTAGTCGGTGCGATGGGGGAGTTGAGTGGGACGTTCGTGTATGAAGTTTCGGGACGAAAGGACGGCGCACCTGGCCGACGGTGAAGATCTGGTTCAAGAAGTTCTTGAGGGTGGAGAAGGACACGGAGGTCAGTCGTATGCATGCACTCAAGCTACGGAAATTCAACTCGGACAGCGCACGTTCAAAATCGTCTTGGCGAGCGCCGACGAGTCGAGCGCTTCGGCAACCTGCTGCCGCGCGCGGAACGTGTTGATCTGCAGGCATTTTCATTCGTTTCGGGTGAGCATTGACGAGCGAGCAAGAGCGACGAGGTCCGATCGCAGGTCTACGCACCTCGAACGTGATCGTCGACGCAGCTATCGCCGCACCCGCCGCGAGCGGGTCGTAGGGCTGCACGGTCACCTCCTGGTTGAGCGCAAGCGAGGCCCATTTGCGGTGCAGCGCTGAAGTGCCAATCTCGCCCGGGTTGACGCGCGTGTCGGACCTACATTGGCGCGAGTGTGAGTCTCGGCATCCACATCGAAGACACGGCATCGATGTAATTCGTACTTGATGGTGAAGACGTAGGCCGAGTTGAGCACGACATAGTGCACTTTGGTGTCGTCAAAGTCGAGGTGCGAGACGATCAGCCGGTTCCTGGATTCCCCACGGAGCGTCAGCATCGACGGCACACAGTCATTTCTTCGAAACGAAGCGATCGGTACGTGTAGGCCAGCGCGTCGGACGGGCACTTGCCCACGCGAAGAACTTTGGCCATGGTTGCGGTAGGGTCGGCACGGCGCGAGTGGTATTGAGTCGGGGACGAGCGCGCGGACGAGGCGGTCCGTGGCGGAGGGCTTGAGCGAGCAGAGGACGAGCGCGGCTGCAGGCACGCGCGCGGATCGAGGGCCGGGACACACGAGTGCGGCGTGCGATTCGGGGTGGGACTGCCTGGACTGGCGGGCCACGCGGGGCGGTGGCGGCGCGGTGGAGGGGCGCCGGCGGGAGTGAAAGCGCGAGCTGAAGCGGGCGCCGTGGCGGTGGTCCAGTGCGAGCGCGGCGGCGCGCGGGATGCGGGCAGTGACGGTGGCCAGGCGTGCGGGTCCGTCACCATTCGTGGGCGGGGCTGCTTGCCGCCGTCGTTGTTGTCGACGTCGCGATGCGGCGTGTGGCATTTTCGAATCAAGGAAGCATGAACACGCGTTTGAGCGGAGCTGCCAGGCCTGTCGCTCAAAGCAGGACCACGCTGCAGAGCTTGCGGGCCTATCTGCGTCTGCAGCAACTGCCTGGCCTGATGGAATATCGTGCGTGCACCACCATCTCGGGGTGCCTCAAGCCGGCACCACGTCCAACTTCTCCACCAACGAGCACCGACGCTCTGCAACGCTAGACGGCGCCCTAGACGGCCTTTTGCGCCCCGATACCTGCCACCAGTACCCTGCAACCGCACCTGCTTACCTACCCGCCTGCCCGTCCGCTCGCCAACAACAACATGATGGCCGCCTGCCTCGGTTCGACCAGGTGGCCGTGGGCCACCCCTTCCACCACCTCGCCTCCACCCCATGATACGGCCGAATACCATCCGCTCCACCGCCGAAATGGACTTCCCGATCCGCGCCTGCTTCGTCGTCGCGCTCGCCCGCGCGCGGCCGGTCCGCGTCGTCGCAGCGCGAAAAGACCGGCACCATCCCCTGGCCGGCCGCACGCCGGCTTCTCACAATCTCTCTCGCGCCGCGCACGGGCGCGTTCATGGCGCTGGTCGCGCTGATTCTCGGGTCGATCGTGAACGAGCTCATCATTTTCCAGTCCGGGTCATTGCCGAGCCGGTTTTACCAGGTCTTGCTCGACCAGGACCGCAAAGGGTTTGATAAGTTGATCATCTGGGGGGTGCTCGTGATGGCGTGTTCGGCCGTGGTACGTTTTCCTTTGGTGCAAACATTTTGGGGCCCAAATGAGCGCGTGTGCTCACCGCGTTGGTGTGTTCTTCCCGGAATCTCATCCCAGGCCAAGACTGCATGCCAATGGCTCGTCGCGAACCTGGCACTGCGCATCCGCACCGCGTTGACGACCGCGTTACACGCGACCTACTTTGCGCATCTTCGCATGATTGACGCGCTCGACTACCCGGACCAGCGCATCGCGCAGGACACGGACCGGCTCGCGACCCTCGCCGCCGACACGGTCCACCAACTCCTACTCGCGCCCTTCCTGATCGCGTCGTATACGTACCAACTGGCCTCCCTTTCGGGTTGGCTCGCGCCCGTCGTGATTTTTGGCTACTTTATCCTCGGCTCTCTCGCATCCGCCATCTTCATCAAGGCCGTCGCTGCCGTCGTCGCCGCGAAAGATAAAGCCGAAGGCCGGTTCCGCGCGGCGCACGCGCACGTCCGGTCCGGCTTCGAATCGATCCTGTTCACCTCGGTCCGCGCGCCGGGGGCCGAACAGGTCCGGCTGGACGGCGTGTTTGAGGCGGTGATTTCCGCGACGCGCCGCGTCATGGCGAAACACTGGGTGATGAGTACCGTCACCGAATTCTTTTCGTACTTTGGGTCGATTCTCAACTATGTCGTCGTGGGCATGGCGCTGTTTGCGGGGCGGTACGACGACCTCGATAAACCCGCGTTGGGTGGGGTGATTAGCCAAACGTCGTTTGTCGCGATTTACTTGATTTTCAAGCTGACGTCGGTGATTTCGTTGCTGAACTCGGTCTCGGATTTGGCGGGGCACGCGTTGCGCGTGAGCGCGATTTTGGAGTGGGAGGGGGACGGCGGGAAGGGTGGCGTGGGCGCGGCAGAGGAGGGGGAGGAGGAGGATAACGACGAGGACTCGGTCACGCTCGTGCAGGTCGTGGACGCGCCGGGAGGTGCGTCCGACGCGTTGCGTGACGGCGAGGTCATGGCGCTCGAACATGCGAGTGTCGTGGTGCCCGGGTCGAAGCGCGTGCTGTTCCCCGGTTCGTACCTCTCTGCTCTTCTCTTTCTCGTGAACACGCTGACCAACTCGTTGATTCACCGACAGACGTGTCGCTGACCGTGCGCCCGAACGACTTTCTTCTGATCACCGGCCCATCTGGGATCGGGAAAACCTCGCTCCTGCGCGTGCTCACGGGCATCTGGCCGACCCCCACAGGCCGCGCCGCCCGTGCTGCCGACACGCACGTTGTCCCGGCCCGACCCTACTTCATCCCGGGCTCCCTCGTCGCGCAACTCAACTTCCCGCTCCCCGCGACCGCGCCGCTCCCCGATGCTGACGCACACGCGCTCCTGTCCATGGTGGGTCTGTCGCACTTGACCAAGCGTGCGGGCGGGGTTACCCACCCGCACGACCGCGCCTGGTTTGCCGAGACGCTGTCGGCGGGCGAGCAGCATCTTTTGGCGGTCGCGCGCGCGGTGCGGCACAGACCGCGGGTCGTGGTCGTGGATGAGGCCGGCGCGAATGTGGATGATGTGGCGGTGCGGCACGTGTTTGCGGTCCTGCGCGAGGTCGCGCGGGCGACGGGGATGGCGGTGGTCGCGGTCGGGCATAGGGGGGTGTTGAAGGAGGTGAGTGATGCGGTGTACGAGGTGCGGGTCGTCGGTGGTGAACCGGCGGGGGTGGGGGTGGATGGCGAGGTGGAGATGGATGCGGGCGAGCGCGTGCTGGTGCGCGTGCGGTAGTCGTCGTGAAGTGGAGGGCGGTCTAAGGGGGCGTGGTTCGTGCAACTCGATGTCAAGGTCGGGTCAGTGCTTGGGCGGCAGAATAAGCGTCGTGGTGCTCAAACAGCGCCGACTGGGGCCGCGCCGTGGCTTGCCTTTGCAGCGTGTCACAGGTTTTCCACACTTGCGTTTCAGGTTTGGCGGCTGTTCGACTCGACTCCACGCACACCTTGGAAATCCGGGATCCTGGATTCCGCATCCGCCGAAACGGCCGCGACGCCCAGGTTTTGAAGTCGAAACTGGCAAATTCAGTGGCCCGAGGCGTGACCAAAAACCGGGCCGAGAAGCCGACCGACTGCCGTTCCATTTCGCCTAGGCGTCGTCAACTTCTACTGCACCAACGATTTCGTCCTCGACCACGCTTCCCTGCTTGCCGACCAACCGCTCGCATTCGACTCGGCACGCCCCGACCGCGACGCTCGTGGGCCTGGCGCTCTCTCGCACCAACTTGCTGCAGCAACGCACACGCGAAGATAACCGCCACTTGCTGCACGCCCAAGTCGCTCGCTGCAATCTCTTCCACAGCAACTGACGGCGCACCGCAAGCGCGAAGCGCGACACTCTCGACGCGCGCGCGGCATCCCGATCGTGCTGGTTTCTCGACCGACCCGCCGCGCAGCTCGCAGCTTGCGTCACCTCGCAGCTCGACTCGACCACGAACCATCCAACCCATGACGACACCCTCTGCGCGCCGGCCGGCCACCGCGCCCAGGCGTTCGTCACCATGGGCTTTCCTTGCACTCGTCGCCCTGGTCGCGCTCCTCCTGGCCCCGCTGGCCGCGGCCCAAAAGGCGGCATCAACGACTGCCTCGTCGGCCCCACAGCGCGCCGTTGTCACGACCATGCCAACGTCCAAGCAGGCCGACTCGTCGCCGCTCACGCCCGCGACGTCGGGGAACTCGGCCCGTACGTGTTTCGATGATTGGCGATGTGTGGACCCAGGCTCCTTGGTACGCGCGGCGCGCCGCGCGGCGCCCGTACTTGTTCTCGGGAAGGTGTGCATGGCGGGAGGCGCACGCTGGGCGATAGCGCGCATCCGTGCCGTGCCGTGCCGTGTGCCGTGCGGACGCACGCAAGCACAAAGCACCCAGCCCGCCGCGCGATTCGTTCTCAAGTCTTTCGTCCTCGCCTTTTCATTTTCAATCGCGGCATGTTCAACTCATCAACGTCGCACCGTCCCACTCTAGAATGCCAGACGTACTCGGGCGAGCTGTGCACGGGCATCGTCACCTACCCGATCCCAGCGACCATCGACGTCAAGGCCATGGCCACCTTGGTGGCCCCGCCCATGTCCCAGCTCGAAATGGAGGCCTTGCAATCCATGTACCCGATGTGCGCCGACGCGTTCCGCCGGTGGCTATGTCTGTCGAACTTGCCCAAGTGCGACCTGCAGGGCACGTCCACCAGTCCGCCGACTCGCGTGTGTCTCGGTGTCTGCACCGACGTGGAAATGTACTGCCGCGAACCGTTTGAACTGCGCAACCGATCGAGCGTGTTGCCGATATGCTCGGACCCGAAGGTGCAGGTGGTGGTCGACAAGTCTTCGTCGTGCCTGGCCATGGCCAATGTGACGCTCGGGTCGCTCGTCAAGAATGTGCCGTGCCCGCAGGCGCTCGTGCGCAACCCGCGCGGGGAACGCACCAAGACGGACACGTGTTTTGGGCAATGCTGTCTGCCGTGCCCGGCGATCAACAACTTCTACCCGTCGGGCCAGATTGAGACGCTCAACTTCGCGTCGATGATCGTCCGCTGCGTCTCATCGGTGCTCAGCATGTACCTGATGATGTCCTACCTGCTGCTGCCGAACAAGCGCAAGCATCCGGCGATCATAGTCCTGTTTTTCGCGGTCGCGCTCACGTTCTGGATGGGCAATATCTGGTTCTCGTTCCCGACTCCACGGCAAGTGCAGTGTGCGACCGATGCGTCGAGTCCGGACGGGTTGGACCCGATTATTCAGGCAACTCACGCCAACAATGTGCTCTGCGGGATCCAGGGCACGTTCCTGATGTTCTTTTCGCACCTGACGATCATTTGGGGCACCTACCTCGTGCTCAACTTGCACATGACGGCGGTCTGGCGGTCGAATTTCCTCGAGCGGCACTTCCACGTGACGACGCTCGTGTGCTGGATCTGGCCGATCGTCTTCACCTTGCTCGCGTACTTCCTCGAGGCCGTGCAGTACGAGTCGGGCGCGACGTGCCTGATCGATAACGAGTGGGCCAACCGGCTGTTTTTCTACCCGGTCGCGTGCCTGATTTTCCCGTCGTTTATCCTGCACCTGGTCACCTTTTTCAAGATCGCGCGCGCGAGCATGCGCGAGTCGGCGTCGCAGGAAATGTCGACGTCGCGCGGCGATACGACGACTGGGTATGGTGGCAGTGGTGGTGGCGGCTACTCGGGCGGCGGCGGGTACTCCGGGTCGCAGACAATGTCGGGCGGGACAGGGAAACCGCGCGGCCGGCATGTGGTCAAGGCGGTGAAGGTGCAGTGGCGCGCGCTGATGCTCGCGTTTATTATGCTCCTGTACGTTCCGGAATCTCTCCACCCGTCCTTGGCCGTCTACAAACTGACGGCACTTCAACGAACAATAGCACCTTTTCGGCGTTCTGGCTCTTCTACTGGTTCGAGCTGCAGGGGTTCACGAAAGCCAAAAAGGACAAGGAAAAGTGGTTTGTCGAATGGGTCAAGTGCATGATGGAGGACAAGTCGCAGGACGAGTGCGCCCAAAACGTGAAACCGCACGTGCCGGCGTTCCCGCTCATGGTCCTATCAGATATGATGGTCGCGACCGGAGGCGTCTGGATTTTCGTCATCTTTGGCGCACGGTTGTCGATCATCTACGAGTGGCGCACCTGGTTTGCGGATACGTGCGGTGGACGCCGCAACCGCAACCGCGACGACCCGTATGCGAATTATACGTAAGCGGGTCTCGGGGCGCGGCGGCGGCCGACGCGCCGGGCGCGCGTGCGACGGTTTGTTCGACCGGTCGGTGTGTTGTGCGCGGAACGCACCAATTTTGTGCCGCGCAGGCCGGCGGTGCCGGCTTTTGCGCGTGCGCGCTGCCGCCCGCGGGTGCGGCCGCGCCGTGTCCGTATTGGTGCATCATACCTTTTTGTGTGTCGCGTCGATTTGGTGTTGTACAATTTTTGGCTTGTCGATTGTTTCTCTTTCCCATACACTATACATGAGATGCTCTGTTTGCAATCTGGTCAAGAGCGCGCTCATGGACGGGTCGATCGCTCAACAACAACAAATAAATAAATAAATAAATAAAAATATATAAAAATAAAAAATAGCAAGCAAGCAAAAACCAAAAAACCAAAAATTTCGGATTCGATGACCACCACCCACCACTGCCCACGCACGCACAACGACCTACTTGGACGCCAACTCGACGGCGAGCCGGAACGCCGCGGCCAGCGCGCCGGCTTGGATCGCTTCGCTGCACCCGAGCGACAAATTGTACCTCAACCCGAACCGAACACGTCCGTTAGCTCATGTCCCGGGTCCGGCACGACGACGCAATGCGCGAGGAAGAAAGGCGTACTCGATCTCCGCCAACGCCTCGTACACGACAATCTTGGCTGGGTCCGGCATTTCCATCCTCGCCAAAAACAAGAACATATCACCCAACAAGTCCGCAAGCGCATATCCCTTGTCGACACGGAGCGACGCCATATCTAAGTAGACCCCTCGGTCAGTCCCATCCCACTCGCTCGAACCCCGCGTCGTGGTACGTACGCACAATTGCCGTCGTCATATCCTCATTCATCAACCAATCCGTGCACCGCTCCACGTCCCTCGGCAGAGGCGTGCCTGTCGTCGAATAAACCGCAGCCTCGTCCACGGTCCCAAACGCGGCAAACGTGGATTGCGCCACGTTCAGCGCGCGGCGCATGTCGCCTTGGCTGAGACGTAGGAGCGCTTGCATGCCGTCGGGCCGCAGGTCCACGCTGTGCGGGGAGAGCGGTCAGTGACGGACACGGTGGGCGGTGGGCGGGCGGGTGGGGGGTGTGCGTACCCTTCCAACCGACAAATGAAATCGAGCCGCCTTTCAACCTGGTCGGGCTCGAGCGGGTTGAACCGGAACCGAGTACAACGGGACTGGAGCGCCAGGATGATCTTGGAGACATAGTTGCAGATGATGCAGAAGCGCACGTTCTTGGTGTACTTTTCAATGACTACGGGAACGGGGGCGGGAGGTGAGGGTGCGGCGAGGGAGCGGGGTGGAGAGGGATGGGTGGAGTGCGTACTGCGACGCAACGCGGCTTGCGCGGCGGTCGTCATCGCATCGGCTTCGTCGAGGACAATGAGCTTGAACCCGGAGCTGGATCAGGGATGAGCATGGTGAGTTGGCGCGCGAGGTGCGGGGTGCGAGGGGAATGGACGGTACCTGAAGATCTTGCGCGTCGACGCAAAGTTTTTGATTTGTTCGCGAACCACATCGATGCCGCGGTCGTCGGACGCGTTGAGCTACAAACGCCGGTATTAGCATCGTCCAACCCGCGATCGAGCAGAGCAGCGTTCAGGTACCTCAAGAATCATGCTTTTGTACTGGGGCCCGTACAACCGCCGCGCGCACGCCAAGATGGTCGACGTCTTGCCCGTCCCGGGCGGGCCGTAGAAGAGCAGGTGCGGAAGCCTCTTTTCGTCAATGAACTTGATGACTAGGACGGAGCGCGCGTCGTGAGCCGTGCGTGACAGGGGAAACGAGTAAGGGCGCAAGGTGCGTACTGGTGTTGGTCATGTCCTCGTGCGCGACGAGGTCGCTCAGCGACGCCGGACGGTACTTTTCCACCCTATGCTTGAACCGTCATAATCCAGGTTCCAGGACGCAACGCAAGGGATCATGTCGAGCTGCACGCACCACGGCAGGTGGTCGCCTGCCGCGCCGTCGGCAGTTGCCGGTGGCGGCTTGGGCTTGCCCTTGCCCTTGTTCACGGCGCTGGTCGGCCATTGTCTCGTTGCTGGAGCTGTTGTGTTTCTGCCGGGACTAGCGGTCATTGGCGTGTGGTTGACAGTTGGCCCAAGGGCGCGGCTTGGTCCAAGTCGTCGCGGGCAATTCGCGGCAATGTCGTCGTCGTCGTGGAGAGGGTCGCGTCGCGATCAAGTCAAGCTGGGAGTCATGGCCGACCGACGTGCGGGGAGAACTTCGTTCGCGCCGCTTGGACCGCCTGGTCAACATGACTTGCACGTGCTCTTTGCGAAGGTCTCGCAACAGACAGGAGATATTCCATGGTTGGCGGTTACGCACCCTACGGGTGGCAACCGTGCAAGGCTCTGCCCTTCCACCCACGCGCCCGCTGTTGTGGTCGGGCAAGCGGAAACGCGCGCGTGGTGTGCGGTCGTGGCAGCCTCCAACTGACCCGCGTGCCTGCTGACCCCGACACCAGCAAACCGCACAGTACTGTGCTTGTGACCGAGAACAGATGCGAGCTAACAGCCGAGGCATAGTCCCTTCACCTTCTCCACCCGACCACGCCCGCTTCCGGCTCGATTCTCCTCCTGCAGCACGGCACGTGGCTTCATCAAACGTCAACCAGCAAATGCCATCCTCCTGCTCGCATCGTTCTCAGCGCGCTTCGGGACCAAGAATGATGGTTCTGACGACGCGTAACGAGTCCGCCTCCTCGCGCGGTAGGTAGGCGTGGGTGATGGTGCGGTATGTCACGAAAGTCGACGTCCCGTCAACGTGCGTGAGGACTAGGCTCTTTCGAGCAAAGGTGGCGGAAACTCTTGGATTGACGTTAACGCCGGCGAGACCGTCCCACTCGTCTCGCACGTCTCCGCGAGACTCACGTGACAAGTGGATTGATATTTCTTATCTCCTCAGGGCATCGCCCCGGCGTTGTGCTGCTCGCTCTGCCCTTTTGCCCTTTGCTCAAGCTGGCCGAAGCAGACGGGGCAAGATGCCTTCACGCTCTCCGCATCCGATCCTCACATCTCGACTTTGCAACCCTGACCGCTGATCGCACTCACTCTTTGCATTCGTCGCCGACTTTGCCGAAGATCCCCGCGACGCGACTTGCAACCAGTCCTGCCAACGCCAACGTCCCCGTTCTCTCTGGCCCCGCGCGGTGGCCTATCGCGCTTCCGCAGCGCCTACTTTTTGCACGACCCAATTGAACCGTCCCGATCAGTGCCGAGTTGACGATCCACGACCGTTGCTGCTCGCTCGTACTTTGCATCGACTTTGCATCTTCCCCAGATGACACGTCCGCGACGAGCCTCGCCGCCCCTGGCGCCGCCAACAACCTCCCGTGCGCGTCCACCGCCGCGCAAGAGCGCTCGCCGCCGTCTAATCCGCGCTGTACTCGATGGAATTGTGTATCTCGCACTTGCGACGATCGGGTTTGGGGCACTGTTTGCGGTTCTGTCCCCAATTGCTCGTTTTGGGACGAAACCGACGTCACCAGTCACGATTGCCCCGTCGGTCGGTAATCAAGGCGCGATATACCGCAAAACTATCGACCAGGAGCGCACGCACTCGGACGGGGCGTTGTGGATGAGCGATATGTGTGTCGCGCCCGCGACGGCGACGGCGAGCAGGTTGGCCGTGCTGTCAGTGGCGCAAGTTGAGGGCGCTGTCGCTGAGCATGGGCTCGAGAAAGCGGTGGAGAAGGTCGCGGACGCTGCGCACGATGCACTCTCGAGCTCGTTTATGCCCGAGCGATTCAAGGACGTCAACGGCTACGCGTACCGCGCGGCGATGGCGCGCGTGTTTTTGATTCGGATGGAGGGGTGCGCGGTGCCGCCGGTGGTTGTGGACAAAGTCGTGTTGCCACTGCCGATCGGCGGGCTCGAAGTCGATCCGCCGTCCGTGCCGGTCTTGCCCAATGCCGCGATCGGTGCCGAGTCTTCTCCACCAGCTGCTACGCTCGCTTCCGAGTCGTTATCGCTGGCCGGTGTGATCGATGCGACCGAGGCGGCCGAGAACGAGTCACTGCCGCCAGCAGAGATGCCTCCTCTGGACCGGTACGTCGCCAATTTGATTCGATTCCTCACTGAACCGGATTGAATCTCAAGCCCACTTGACGCATGCCATAGCGACCGTCTCGCCGCACCACCCGCACTTGCAGGCACGTCCATCCCGACCCCCGACATGAATTCTCGGTCGGCCTCCATCGTGGCCGGTGCCTTCATTTTTTGCGCGACGACCATCACTCTGATCGCGCTCGTTCTCGTGGCTCCCAACTCGGTCGCCGCCGCTCCCATTCCACTGCAACGGCTCTGGCGATCCGACTCGGGTCAACTCAGCGATGGACCTGTGGCGAACCACGCCGTCACCAAAACCGAACCCGAGGACCCGTTTGCCGCCGTCCTGGCACAGTGGGAAGAGGAAGCCGTCTGCGCAGGCGAGTTTGACTGGAGGGGCATGGCTGACGTGCCCGAGTCGCTCGACATCCGACTCAACGACTACAGCAAGCCGGCGCAGGACTACTTTTCGATGATTGGCACGGCGATCCGCGCGGGGTCGCGGTGGATTTTCCCGGTGCGATGGGCCGATGCAGACAATGTACGCCGAACAGCTCCCTCCAATGATTCCCGCGAATTCCGATCACTCACCAAGTCGAGCTCCTCCTGCAGGATACGCTCGTGCACATCTCCGACCGCACCCAATCCCTACGCGTCCTCGACGTCCTCGGCGACTTCCCCGGCCGCGTCCTCCCTATGCGCGCATTCCCCGAACTTGGCACGCACCGCGGCGGGGAACGGCTCGTTTACCCGAACGATTTGCTCGTCGCGACGATCCCGTACCGCATGGCGTTACCGTACGACATGCTGGACGGGCGCGAAGTGTTCACGCTCTGGTCGCTGCAAGCACTCACCCCGCGCGAGCGCGACGTGGCCATTTTCCAGCTCCTTGACACGGCACTACCCGTGATCGCGCATCTTGTCGACGCCGGAATCACACACGGCCGCGTACCCATGGTCCTCGTGCATCCGCGTGACGAAATGGATGCGGGCGCCGTACATCCGGGCTGGTCCCCGTTCCGTGTCACGCTCGTGGAACCGGTGGCGGAGGGCGAGGGTTACTCGCTGTGGACGTCTCTTGTCGTGCATACATTGATGCCGCTGCTCAGCGACCGGTGGTTCAACAAGGACTGGGACGCGGCGTTCCCGCTCGACGAGTCGCTGCGGAGTAAAGTATTCGCCGACGCGACCAACGGTGTCGACGCGCCGGAACTCAAGGCCGTTCTCGCGCAACTGGTTGCGACGGACGTGCTGGACCCGGCGCGGTTCTGGCCCGCGTGGGACGCGACTGTGCGCGTGTTTTACCCGATCCTGATCGGTATGGCGCACGGCGACGTTGAGGAGTGCAACGACGTGTCCGCGACCTACTACGACCGACTCCTCGCACTCTCGCAGCGCGACGCGGTGCGCGATGCGCGACTCAAGGACACGTCCGTCATCCCCTCGCCTGCACTGGTCAATCCGTACCTGAAACCGCTCGACCGGTCCCTCTTTCCTCCCTCCCTGTCCACCTCCATCGCCTCCGTCACCAACTCCTCGGACGCCGATACGGCGCCACCGAGCGACCCGGACCTGATCTGTTCGGCGCGCACGATCCAGCGGTTCTGGGACAATATCAGCACCCCACTCGACGAGTCGTACGAGAGCCCGTTCACGTGTTCGGTCCGCGACCGGCTGGTCGCGCGACTGGATAGTAATCGCGTGATCACGCCGGGCGATGTGACTCCGGGGGATAGCAAGTATCTGAGGTTGCGCACGCGCGAGTATTATCGCGCGCCGCGCGGGTGGATTTTGCGGATTGAGCGGATGCGGAAGGTGGGTGGAGGTGGTGGGAGGAAGCTGGCAGGGGCCGGGTTGTAGAGGTGGACTTGGTGGGTGGGGACTCGAGTACTGGTTGAGAGGTTGGTAAGAGGGTGGTAGTGGTTAGTAGGATTGTAGAACGGTTGTTTCCTACTTTTGGCCAGCAGCTGAGGGGGCCGTGAACTGGACCAGAGGGCTGCTTGGACGACAAGACGGGGTGGAGAAGGGTGTCTATTGCCATTTCCCCAACTAGATGTAGAACGGCTGACGGGAGCGGCGGGAGCGGCAAGCAACGTTACTGACAGCGAATACGTAGTGGAAAATGGCCCTAAAGCAATAACGCATCCGCGTCAAGCATCGTCTGCTCGATTCTCGGCATTTTTGGCCGTCCAGCTCTGCCAACCAAGTCTGCCAAGTCCACCATCTGTCATGTTGTGACATGGAAATACAGGCACTCCTTGAAGGAGCCGTGTCATTATGATCGTAAAGCGGATTGGAAGCCAGCTCGGAAACGAGAAGACCGATAAAACTGTGCCCACCTTGCTTGACCTCAACTCTCCCTTGCGACCTGCAAGACTGGGACCAATCTCCGCGCCGTTCGCCATGTCTGCCGTGCCCCTTCAAGCTGCGGTCGACTCTCAAGCGTTATGGCACGTGAGCGTCCCGACCGAATTGGTGAGCATGACAAGCAAACGAGCGAAGAAGCGAAAACAATCTGGCCTTGGCCACCTTGATCCACGTCACACCTTGCCAACATCTCTTCGCTCTCACATGAGGCTGACCTTCAAGCAGGACGATCCATGATTCAAACAAGAGCCAAGAGATTCGCACTAAACAAGAACCTCCTCTGTCCACCAGAACTCTGATGGCTGGCAGCGACGTCGGACTTCAAAGGCCAAAGGCCGCAAGGGCAGTTACAGATTGGCAGCATGTGTCAAAACTGCACCAAGAAGAGCATCATCACCATTCGACCTGGTTTCAGTCCCAACACTACCAAAAACAGCAATGCGGCTCAGACGCATTCACCCGCATCGCGCTCAGTCAACTAAGCGCGCAACTCGACAGTTCGCCCATGAGGCTCTGACAGAACAGCCCTCCTGTCACAAATCATGAACAACCGTCATGCTGCCATCGCTTTTGCCCAGATCAATGCGCTTCTGGTTTATGAGTCGTTCCACGAGTCCCTACTCGAGCACCTTACACTGCCAGCCACCCTGCATTTGGCAGAGTGACTGTTGGGTGGTGTTGGAAGCCTGGTAATTTGCCAGTAGTGCCATTGGGAATGGTCTGCAGCACAGGGGTTTGAGGTGGAACCAGTCGAACCAGTAAACACGTTGATCTGAGCAGAACAGCGACAGCGGTTGGTGGCGAAAGCGCATTCTTGATTGATCTGAGACACGACGCTTGGTGATGACAAGCGGCTCAGGCTTGCCTTGTCCGTCTTGTCTCTTGTCTTGTCTTGGAAAGGTCCTTTGATGAATCATGTCTGGCCTATGATAGCTCCCCTGCTTATGATCAATCAAGGCCAGGTGTGCCAATATTGCAGGAGGCGGTGCGAGAGCATGGGACTGTGGCAGCGTGGTGCAGCAACAGCAGTGGTGGTGCAGTTGCAGTGGTGGTGTGCCTGAAGCTTAGTGCGGACTGTGTGAGTGCCCTGGGTGTGGCAGCGAGCACAGCGGCAAAAACAGGCGTTTGTGGGAGTCATGTTGCGATCTCTTGCCGACTCACCCTCACACGGTTTGCGCCTGATCACAGCACACTTCTAGACGAGAATGGGTACGCCACTGAATGCGCTGATGCACAGACAATTGTGATATGTCCCAACACAACGAGCGGAAGGCGTTCTCGCACAGAGGACCTCGCTCGAATTCGTTGAGCAGGAGGTGTAGAGGAAGCGCTTCAGGTGCGCAATGTGCGCCTGTGTTGAACAGTATTGACAAAAATGGAATACGACATTGGTATGACCCACCCGCAACACGAATTGGCGCCATGTCCTCATTTCGATCTGATCTGACTCACGGACCAGGAATCGAACCTGAAGTGGATGTTTGTGTGGCCCTCCGAGAGGTGGCCGACCCGCCTACAGCCGCGTTGCTCTCTCCTTCTCGCGGTTGTCTTTCCGCTCGGAGAAGAGCAGACCGTCACTGCTTGTGGAATCAATGGTCAGGAGCGGTGAGGGGAGCGGCCGTGAAGCGAAGCTTGCTGTACTGGAATACAAACAACAGCAACTCACGATTTAGTCTCAATCCGCGGTTCGGATCACATCTGACATCAGCGAGAGAACGTGGCGGCGAAGCCGCTTCTGATGAGCGGCATTGGATTTCGGGTGTCATCAGAGAGAGTGATTCAATTCCCAAATCATGAAGCTTTGGTGAGGTGGGAATCGAGGAAGGCAGGGGTGACGCGAAACCTCAATCGCACTGTGATGAAGGCCGGCCGTGGGGAACCTGGTGTGACTGAAAGCCGCAAGGAGGCGACACGTTTGCTGGCAAAATGCAATGTGGTGATGGACAGGCAACGGTTTTTTTCTTTGTCAGGCTTCAATCAACAGCAACGTCAACAAAAAACTTCAACCAAACATCATCATCGGCCCCACGACTGGCAGCATCGCGACCCGACTCGGCCGCGTGGCCACGAAAGGGCATCCACCGCCCATCATCATCGGCACCTCAGCCATCGCGCGCTCGTACTCGCGCACAGCACGCGCCATCGCCGCTTGGTGTCGCGCCGCCATTTTCTGCTGCTGGCGAATCGCCATTTCGCGCTCGTACTGCTCGCGCTGGCGCTGCAAAGCAATCGCGCGCGCATACGCCTGCTGCTGCCGCTGCTGCTCGAGCGCGGCGGCCTGATGCGCCCGCAGCTGTTGGAACTGGCGTTGCCGCTCGGCATCATAAGCTGCGATGCGGCGGCGGAGTTCAGCGTCGAGATTCACGGCGCGATCACGGCGCTCGGGGTCCAAAAAAACAGCGCGGTGTCGGCGGTCGGCGTCCAGAAGGACAGTGCGGTGGCGGCGCTCAGCGTCGAAAAGGGCAGCGCGGTGACGGCGCTCGGCGTCGAGTGCGGCTTCGCGCTGCGCAGCGTCGGCGGCAGCACACTGCTGCTCTTGTTGGTCGAGGACCGGCACGCCAAACAGATTCGAGAACAGGTCGCCGAGCGTGAGCGTCGCGCGCGGGGCAGAGCAGTCAGCGGTCGACGACGAACGCGCGCAGAAGGGAGAAGGGGTCGACGACGCGTCAGGGACGACGGTGACGGGGATGCGAATCGGCTGGTCCTTGGCCGCTGGCGCCGCGGGCTCCGACTGGTCCTGGTCGTTGTCGAGCGCAGCCATGGCGGCCTCGAGCACGGCTTCGTCGCTGTCCTTGGCATCGCGCATTTCCACATCGTCGTCGTGCGTCTCGATGCCGCGCTGGTCAACCGCGATAAGCAGCGGCACGTCGGCAACGGCCTCGTCGCCGTCGGCCGGATCGGCCGGGAGCGGCACTTGCGCAGGGTCCACATGCGTCTTCGTGTCCTCGACGGCGGGCTCCGACTCGTCAGTCTCGGGCGTCTCCACCGCCTTCGACGCGGCGATCTCGTCGACTGGCGCCGCAGGAATCTCGTCGTTCACAGCCATGTCGGCCGATACCTTCTCAGCGTCCGCGACTTCCTCCTCATCGGCGCGAATCACCTCGAGCACGGGCCCATCCAAATCCACAATCACCGACGACGCACGAGAACTGCCCGAGCTCGACGATCCGACAAACGACGCGCCAGGCACGCCCCACGCCGTGCCATTCATGCCCTCGTCGGCGGCAGGCAGCGTAAGCGTCAAGTCGCGGCGCAACTGGTCAGCGCACTTGAGCGCCTCTTGCAGTTCGTTCGTGGACGAGAGCGAGATCAGGTCGCCGTCCTCGTCGAGGTAGGTCGCGCCGTCAGTCTGCGCGGCGTGCAAGTCGAGCGTCGTCGGGCCAAAGAGCGAGGTGGCGACATCGAGCAGGTCCGACCAGGTGGCGGTCGAGGGGAACGTGGTGCGGCGTACGGTGCGGCCGACGCGCAACTTGATGGGGAACGAGGTCGTGGGCGTGGCGGGCATGGTGGAGCCGGATTGGGTCTGGGCAGCGTTGTTGATGTTGGCGTCGAGGATCGCGGTCATGATTTGCGTAGAGAATTGCGAGCGACTTGGTGTTGTTGGGATTCGACTTGAGACTCGAGTGGATGATGGCGGATTCGTCGGCCGCGGTGCGGTGGCGATTTATAGACGGTGCGCTCGCCGTGGCCGCGCGTGGTGCGGCAAGTTGAGCGTGGTCATCATACCTGCCTGTCGTCGCCGTCGTGGTGGAAGATGGTCGCCGACGCCGGCGGAACGTGGTGGACGCCGACCGACTTCGTGAGCATGACGAGGAGCGAACGCGGCGGAACGCGGTGGAAGCGGGCGCACGCTGCTCCACGTCAAACCATCTGGCAGATCTCCTCGCCACATCACCCCTCACCAGAAGCAGAGCACGCTTCGATGCGCCCACACCACATGACGCGTTACCATGCGCTCCCACCGCGCTGCCCCGCTCTTCTCGGCCCGCTCGGTCGCCCCGGTCGCTCCTCTTCATCGCCCACCGCTCAAGTCAGGACATCGCGGCCCAGTTTCTTCCGTGTGCGACGTCTGTTACAGCTGTGGCAGAGCAGACGCCTGGCCTCGCCTTTTAGTCGATGCGTCCGTCTTGGACGCGCGGCGCCAGAGGCCGAGCGTGCTCTTTGCTTCTCGAGAGTTGATCCGTGTTCCTCCCTCTTTGCGGGATGGTGGAGTTGGATCGTAGTCATGAAGCGCACATCTTCTTTTTGCTTTTGCTGGATCTATGAGGCACGGTGCAGTCGACTGGACGGTGTTCCATTTGAATGTTGCCTCTCGGGTTGGTTGGTGTCGTTTCCTTGTCAGCGTCGCATCCTTGGCGATTGCCGCTCGTGGTCACGGCCACGACGGTCCACAAGGTCTTTTTTTGCTGTTCCCTGTTCGCTCGATGCCGCTCCTCCTTCACGCCCAGCGCCCTTCTCGGCCGAAGGCCGGTCCATGTCCAGTGCTGCTGCTCCTCTCCCTTCCTCCGTTCTCTCCTTACGCTCATCGCTCATCACGCGACCGCGATAAAATGAACGGTATTTCAATCCCTCCTTTCCGGCACGCAACCGCGCGCCCCTCACTCATGCCATTCGCAACCATGCTCTCCACTCTCCTCCTGCTCCTCTCCGTTCTCTACATCGACCCCGCAATGGCCGCCGCGAGATCCTCGGCCAACCGCCAATCGCGCAAGCAGACAAGCACCTGCCAGTGACAATACGCGCCGACCATGACCAGCATATGCCACAGCTGGTGTGACGAGCCCACCAAATCAAACTTGCCCGGCAACAGGCACTCGGGGAACCGCGTCGCGTAGATCGCCGCGCCTAACCCACCCACGCACCCGTTAGTGCGATTCGGTAACAGAAGAGAGGGAAAGCGACGACGTACCGCCCACATAACTCGCGACCGTCCCCGCAA
The DNA here is from genome assembly GCA_000151295.1 of Allomyces macrogynus ATCC 38327. Taxonomy (NCBI): domain Eukaryota; kingdom Fungi; phylum Blastocladiomycota; class Blastocladiomycetes; order Blastocladiales; family Blastocladiaceae; genus Allomyces; species Allomyces macrogynus. Next base: position 163,310 of record GG745355.1, on the reverse strand, counting down.
TCCAGACCCCCCACGTCCACTGCCACGCGCCATGCACTTCGTCCCAGATATGCACGACCGACCAGACGAGTGCCGCGGCCATGGCGGTCCCCAAGACCAGCATAATGCTCGTGCGCAACGTGCGGTAGTGGTGCGACCGGAAAATCGCAAACCACGGCAGGAGTGCCGCGGTCCCCGCTGAGACCGCCGTGATCGCCAGCGGCACCGGCAGGAGCGTCGGGTGCGGGCGGAACGCAAAGTAGACGAGTGCCGTGAACGACCCGAAAAGGAGCGTGGCGATCCCCGTGAAATCGAGAATCGCCATGCGGTCGTAGACGTGCGCGTGCGCGTGGCAGAAGAACGTGTGGAAGAAGCCCGAGAAGACGAGACAGATGGCCGCGGTCGCGTGGTAGAGCGACATGATGCTGCGGTCCATGGACGTGGCAGTGGACGGGGTCGTGTCGAGCGCGAACGCGAGAATGATGGCAAAGGCGATTCCGCCGAGGAGGTGCGACCAGATGTTGACGGTCTCGTTGTGCATGTGCGCCATGGACCGAAGGCAGTCGAGGTGCGAGTAGAAGGCGCGGTACCTGTTGTGGCGACGCGGGGGGGGGGGGGGGGGGGGACTTGTGAGACGACGACGACGGGGAATCGATACGGTCGAGGGACGACGTGATGCTGAACAATGGAAATATACGCGGCGACGACGTCACTAACGTACCCGGTGTGAATGTACTCGTTGTCCTGCAAGTGTGCGGGAATCTCTGTTCGAATCGCGCTGCATTAGCTCCACTTTGCCCACCCCCACGCCTTCACTCGGATCACACACACGCACCGTGGTACCGATAATACCGCAACGCCGTCTTCTCATCGTCATTCGCATTGTCCACCTCCTTCTTCTCCCACTCGGCCGTCGCAACGGACCCGCAGCTGCCGCCACACGCGTTACTCACGACTGACGCGACCGGCTCTGGCACGCGCGGCACCACGATCCGTGCCACAAGCCACGCGTAGTACGGGTATCCCCACCGGCCCAGCCGCGTCAGGAGCGACGGGCGCGACACTACCGCCACTTGCCGCAATGACGGTGCGAGGTCGCCGTGCGCGTCGCTGGCAGCGAGCGTGTCGGCGCTACCTCCGTGGGCTGTCCGTTTGCGCACGCGCGCCGCGTCTATTCAGCGAACGTGCAGTGAGCATGACGCGCGGAAGGGGACGCGCAGGGCGTGCTGACGGACCGCAAGGTGTCGCCGGGTCGTGCGCGTGCATGACGGCGCGCGCGACGGGCCGGATCGAGGGGACGGTCATGTTGGTGCTGGGGCTGGAGTTGGTCGTGGCGGGCAGGTCCGAGCTCGACAGATCGCAGTTGGTCGAGAGTCGACGGTTGTGGCAGAGTGGGCCAGGTCGAGATTTATGTCGCGCGCGAGAGGACGGCGGAGTGGAATGGATGGCGCGAGCCGAGCAGAAGAGAGGGACGGAGCAAGCGAGAGCGAACGGCCGAGATGGACAAGGCGTCGACCTGCTTGCTTGCTGACTTGTCCGAGGGCGCTGCTCGCCCACGGCCGTTCAGGACCAGCAGCAGGATCCATCGCTCCGTTCAGGCTGGCGGCGGTTCCCATCGGCGTTGCGCCCAAAAAGCGTGCGGACCTGAGCGAACCCACAAGCGGCGCTGACCATGATTAAACAACGATACGGAGCGTGTAAATTCTGCTTGTATGTTTCCAAAACGTGAGCGGGGTCCCTCGCGGGGCACCTGGCGTGATCTCGGAGTGCACGAACCATGACTTGGAGAAAGAACCATCACCGCCCCGGCCGTCCCATGCCCATGCGGCGCGCGGCGGCACGCATCGTCACCGTGGCGACGCCCAGGCTTCTCGGCCGCGCTGGTTGCGGCAAGTCGTCGAGCGGGGAAACGACGCTCAAGGCCCGTGAATTTTGGAGCGACGCGCTCGCGGGTCGGGGCCGTGGAGACCGAACAAGACTGGTGGGAGACACGCTCTCTTCAGCCATGCCATTCCTGTCGACAGCAACGCGCATCTGACGTGACCGCGCATCTGACGTGACCGCGCATCTCCCGTCTCGCACCTCGCTTTGCTCGTCCGCGTCTTTGTCGGCCGCCGTCGTCGTTGAGCTCGAGCCCCGTCGTCCTCGAATCGCGCCGCACCGCCTCTACGACCAACCACGGGCGCCCACCACTTGCCGCAGTCCATGCGCCCGAGTGCGCCCTCCACCAGCGCCCGCGGGTCGACCCGATTCGGCCCCCTGGGCGCTATGAGATCACGACTCAACCGGCCGATGACCGTCCCTGCAACAGCCCATTTCGATCATGGTCCACAACCTACGCAACCACGTCCAATCCCAAATCCCATTCGACCACGCCGTGCAGCGCCTGCGCGACCGGCGCGACGCTTCCCTATTACGGCGGCATGACGCGAACGTAGCTTTTTGGGGCGAGCAAGTCCTCGCCATGACGGGCGCAACCATCGACGCGCACGCGCTCGCACTCACGTACCTGAACCAAGGGCAACCGGGCGGCGCACTCGCGGCGCTCGGACACGGGTCGGCACTGTTCAATTCGGCGGCGGTCGATGTGACCCAGGCCGCGCGGGTCGCTGCGACAGCGACGACCGATCATGTCAGATTCTCGCTCGCGTGCCGGATCGTCGCCGTGCAGGAGTTACTCGCGATGGGCCGATTGGAGGACGCGTTGGCCGCACGCTGCACCACGCGCACGAAGCCCTCTCCCTGACCCCCGCCGGCACCCCGACCCGGTCCCAGATGCACGCTCTCCTCGCGTCGACCTACGAATCCACGGGCGGCTTGGCCTCCGCCACGACCCACCTGCACCGTGCGCTCGACGGCGACCCGACTAACGCCGCCGTGCAAGACGTGCTCGAACGCGTCATTAAGCGGCGGCACGAGCCAAGGGCGGCACAAGTCCCGAAACGCGTGCGCGAGCCGTCGTCGGACGACGACCACGAAGTGCCGTGGGCAGCAAGACGGATCGGGATGGCCGGGGTCACGTTCCCGCCACCGCCCCCCTTGGGGATAGTGGATGACGACGATATGGATACGGCCGAGTTTGATGCGGAGAAATACCAAGAGTTTGCGACGCGTCGTGTTCATGTCTGTACAGCTGAAATGCTTTGCGGGTTTGATGGAGGATTAACGACACGCGTCGCGCTCGCGTCCAAAAGAACGGGAAAGGAGCAATCCAAGAAGCAAGTTCAGCAAATTATACTAAGCAACGGCGACACTCGCAATCGAGTATCCAGTCCCTCCCAGCTGCTCTCTCCGCGCCCAAAGCTATCGGCACCGCTCACGACTTAGTCTGGAACTTCTTGTGCATCTCCGTCGATACCTGGTAGACAGTCTCGCACGTGGGCCGCTTCTCCGGGTCCAACTGGATCATTTCTGTGACGAGGCCCTTGAACTACACCCGTACAAACGCGTAAGCAACACCCACTCGCCGTCCCACTCGCCGTCGCCGCCCCAAGTCGCGTACCTCCTTGGACAAATCGCCCTTGAGCTTCGGGTAATCCACCTTCTCAATCTTCTTGCACAGCGTGTAAAGGTTCATCTTGTCGCCGTAGAAGGGCGAGTGCAGTGCCGCAAACTCGTAGAGCACACAGCCGAGCGACCAGATATCGGACTTGAAGTCGTAACCGGTCTCATGAATGCGCTCGGGCGACATGTAGTAGGGCGTGCCGACGAGCGAGTGCGCGGCCGAAGTTTTCGGACTGAAGAAACGGCCGAGACCGAGGTCGCCGAGTTTCACTTGGCCTGTCGAGGTGAGGAAGATGTTGGCAGGCTTGATGTCTGGCAATAAGAAGGGAATGGGCGGGTCAGTCGGGTCAGTGGAGGTTGGTTGGAAGAGAGAGAGGGGCAGAGGACGCACCGCGGTGCATGATGCGCTTCGTGTGCATGTGGTTGATCCCGGCCGCGATTTGGCTAAAGTACTTCCTGCACATCGGGAGCACGACCACGGTCAGTCAACGCCCAAGCGCGACCACCTCACTCGAATCGACCGCGTACCAAATGGTCTTTTCGGGAATGTACTGGTCGAGCGACTTGAAGTGCTTGAACATCTTGCCCAAGTCGCCCGCGTCGGCAAGTTCCAAGACAATAATCAGCTCGTCCTGGTGCAGGTACGACGCGAGCGGCTGGATAATGTTCGGGTGGTTGAGCGACTTGAGCAGGTCCATTTCCTTGATGCAGTCGTAGCGCGACTTGGCGTCCATTTCGGCCATCTAAGCATCAAGAGCGGTCAGCAACGCGTCGAATACGAACGTGAGCGAGAAAGCGAGACATGGAGTCGCACCTGCATCGTCTTGAGCGCGACAATCTGGCCGTTCTCCGAGTTGCGCGCGCGGAAGACGGTCGAGAACTGGCCCTTGCCAATCTTCTTTTCCACTTGGTACTTGGCCAGGTCGGCAATCTCGCTCGGAATCGTCGGCAAGTCCTCGGCCTTGATTGCGACCGCTTGGTCGGGCGTGGCAGTGGCCATGGTGGTGCGTGCGTCGGAGCGGCGGGTCGGAACGGATGCTTGGGCAGGTCGCGCGACGGAGCGGGTGCTGCTCAGCGAATGGAGGTCGAATTCGTGAGCAAGGGATCGCGGCAGAGCCAGGATAGCTCGGTGCGGCGCGAGAGAAGCAGACGAGCGCTGGCTGCCTTTGGTCTGGCTGCACGACGTGTTCTCGGGCACGGTCATGGCGCGGAAAACACGCTCTCAACGTGCTGAGAATCCATGGCGCGTCGCTGGTCGTGGTCAAGGGGTCGCATCTTTCATGGGCTCGGCGATTCTTTTGAGGTCAAAGACGAGCACCCAGGGGCTCTCGAGGGCTCAGCGAATGAGACGGGCGCAGCGGACAGACGCGGTCTCGGGTGCGGAAATCATGGCTTGAGAAGAGCTGTAGCGTGGAGGAGCAAATCGTCGTGAACATGATGTTAAGGGATGTCGAAGCAGCAGCAACGGATGATCACAGCGTGATGGAGTTTCGTCCACGTCATTCATCTTGCAAGCCACCACATGTTGAATGTGGCTTGCGTCTCTACCGTTCGAATCGCCTTGGCGGTTTTTGCTGCTGATCCTTTGCATTGTGTTGTCTCCCTCTCTGCACAATCTTCGTTTGCCAACATGGTCCGTCTGGCCACAATCAACCTGCCGGCCGGGCATCCGAGCGGCCGAGCGACCGCACGCACCCCCGTTCAGCTGGCAAATCCAATTTTCGGAGACCGCAACGATGACGACCACAAAGACGATCCACGCACCGCCCACGAACGGCTCGCAGCGCTGCCGTTCCGCCTCGATTCGCCACGCCGTGTCAGCGCCGACCCAATCGCCATTTGACGGATGGATCGCCGTGACCACCCTCGTGACGGCCGCATTTCGACCGCGCGGGACCCACCAACCGCTGAGAAACCGTGACCAATGTCGTTGAATGCGCCGTCGGGAACGAATTCGGCGGTCTCGGCAGCCGCCACGGCGTTTTTGCGGTCGGGATCGTCGACTTCGTCGCGAGGTCTTTTCTGGTCTGGGCCGTCACTTCGGCGGTCTCCACATTTTTGCCAGCTGGACGGAGTGCTGGACTCGACGCTCGCTCGTTTGCTCGCCGTTGGAATCACTGCCAAAACCAGATTTATTTGAACCGCGCGCTAAACGCTGTCGCTCCCGCTGCGTGCGCCATTCCCGTCGCCGCTGGTCCTACCTTTCCCGGCGCCTCTAGACTACGAAGCGCCGCAACAACGGTCGGTCGAAGCACGGTCGCGGTCACGTTAAGCCCGTGCGCTGCTCGAACTGCGCTCGCTGCGTCCCCAAGGTGCGCTTTTTATCACGTTGCGGGCTGTTTGGCCGTTTTCTTTTGAAAACGAGCAGATTCTCACGTCTTTGCGGAACAAAACCATAGGACAAGGCCATCAAGCGGTTCATTATCCGCCCGATGATCGAGTCGGCAGCGATCCGTGACATGACCGAGGCTTCGGCCTACCCGGGCAAGGACTTTGTCGTGCCCAAGCTCTACGTCAAGATCCACTACTGCATCTCGTGCGCCATCCACGCGCACATTGTGCGTGTGCGTTCGGTCGAGGGCCGCCGCAACCGCGCGCCGCCGCAGCGTTTCCGCTACAAGGACGGCAAGAAGGTGATCCCGGGCCAGGAGAAGAAGAACTAAACCAGCCAGTTCTTTTTTTGTGTGTGCGGTCGTTCGTTTTGGCGTGCCGGCGGCGCGGCTGCGGTGTTGGTCGATAAACGATTCAGTCGATATGCCCGACGTCCGCCTGCGTCTCTTTGTCGCTGTGGTCGGCAGAGTTGCGCTCCTCGTCAGGAAACCTCCCTGTGCCTTACCTGCGAGCCCAAACCGTGCTTTTTTACCACGACCGACTCGAATGCTGCCTGCACATCCGATGCCGCCCTTGCTGTAGCAAACATGATGGTTTCCCTGCTCCGCTCGTGAGAGCAGCTAGTGTGAAATGCTCAAACCTCCCGCACACATTTGTGATCGTTGACGGCAAAGGCTGCTTCGAGAGCCAAAAGAAGCACTGAGCAAATATGGCCGTCCGATTCCTGATCGAGGACGAGGCAACATGGCATGATGAAATCCAGATTGAACAGATGGGGGATTTGGCAGCATTTGATCGAATTTTGCACTTCCGCCATCAAGCATGTTGCCGCTGCATCGCTGCTTTGCATCATTGTCCGCTGAGTCGGCGCCGAGGCGTGATCTGCAAGGTGCGCAATAATCGGCCGTTAACATCACTATATGGCAGGCCACGCGCGGCAAGGCGCGCACGCATCGCTGAGTCGAGGATGGTGGTTGCTGTTGTCGGGATCAGAGTCGGGCCCAAACTGCCCTTCCTCCTCCCTCCCGGTGCCGCTTCGCTCGCACTCGTCTCTGTCGCGCCCGTCGCCTTCTCGGCCTCCGACACTTGCTGCAACTCGATCGCACCGGCTATTCGGCGCGTTTGGACCCCAGGATCTCAAGCACCAAGGAACCGTGGGTGTCGCGCGCGCGTGCCCGCGGCTGTCTGTCCATTCTGTAAATACTCTTCTGACCCGTCGCGTCGCCCGCCCCCGCTCTCGTCAAGGACCAGCCCAGACCCTTGACCCTGTTTCGCGCTCGCGACCGACGACCTCGCTCGTGTTATCCCGCTTCACTCGTTTCGGCACCATCAGCGCGTGGTTCTCGGTGCCGCCGAACCACGCTCGATTGATCACGTCCGCACTGTGCCCCGCCCCGCTCAACTCTGCTCGCGTCGTTGACGCGCCTCGTCTAAATCATGTCCCAAGAAGTCGCAGCACGGCAAGCGTCGAGCTCGCCGTCGGCGCTCGCGGCCGCCGAGATTGCCGCCGAAGTGATGCGCATTACGCCCTACACGTTCCCCGATGCCAAGCTGCAGCGGCTGCAGCAGGATCCGTTGCGTGAGCCGCTCGTACTCGTTGCATGCGGGTCCTTTTCGCCTATCACCTACCTGCACCTGCGCATGTTTGAAATGGCCATCGACTACTTGCGCGAAGATGCGCGGTTCGAGGTGCTCGGCGGGTACTTTTCGCCCGTCAACGACGCATACGGGAAACCCGGGCTCGCGCCGGCGTCACACCGCGTCGCCATGTGCAGGCTCGCCGTGGCTCCGTCCGAGTGGCTCATGGTGGACCCGTGGGAGGCCGCACAGCCGGCGTATATGCGGTCGGCCGACGTGCTGGACCATTTCGATCACGAGCTGAATACGGTGCGCGGTGGGGTCGAGTTGCCCGACGGGACGCGGCGCGCGGTGCGGATCATGCTCTTGGCCGGTGGGGACCTCATCGAGTCGTTTGGCACGCCCAACCTGTGGGCCGAGGCCGACTTGCACCGAATCATGGGCGAGTACGGGTGTGTGATTGTGGAGCGCACGGGAACCGACGTCTGGGGATTCCTGCTCGCGCACGACATTCTCTACGAGCACCGGCGCAACGTGTTTGTCGTCAAGCAGCTCATTTACAACGATATTTCGTCAACCAAAGTGCGCCTGTTTGTCAAGCGCAACATGTCGATCAAGTACCTAGTTCCGGACCCGGTCATGCACCACATTTACGCGCACCAGCTGTACGTTGGGGGACGCGAGCCGCTCGATGCGGCACCGGCCAAGACAACACCCGTCAAGGCGGCGGCTGAGGACCGAGATTGAGATGGAGACGGGCGTTGGCCGCCATGGTCGTTGGTCGTTTGTCGAATACGTTTTCTCATCGCCGTTGTTGGTTGTCGCGTGCTTCGGTTCTTGCGTGTTGGGTTCCTGCCTGTCCCATAGTCTTTCGCGGGCGTGGGGTCGCTCCAGTGTACACTCTCTTCTGCCCTTCTTTTTCCGCTTCTCCTCTCTGGTTTGGCTCGTTTGGTTCGCGTTCGTTTTGCACTTCTGCTTTCCCCTCCCACATTCCCGATACACATTGGCTACATATTGGCTACACTTAGTTTGCTCCTCTGAATACAAAGCTTCCCGGGCGCATGCTTACCGTCGTCGTATGCGCTTCCTCTGCGAGCACATCTCCTCGCGCATGCTTCATGGTTTCAAATGTTACCTGTCATGAGCTCCGAC